>JAIWNI010000010.1:0-513518 GCA_025331435.1 Choanephora cucurbitarum | reverse complement strand
AAATTTCGAGAATTGCAAATCCAAATCCTGCAGCAGTTGATGAACTCAGTCAAATCAACCCCTCATCTGCTTCTACTAGTAGAGCTATAAATGTTACGTAATGTACTTTATTTCATTCATTTAGTCAGATGTTAGGGAAAGGCACTTTTACTAACAAATAGATACTTATAAAATCAGACGTATGATTGGAATTATTTAAGACTAAAAAGACTTTTTTATTCTTAATAAATATATTCTAAAAAAAAAGATGTTTATTGGCTACAGTAGGAGATGCTGTTAGCTCCGTTAAGGTTGATACATTCGTTCTTCTTGGTCTTGGAGTTCTTGGTAACGTTGATGCCAGAGACAGAGAAACCGGAACAAGGAGTGTTCTTGGAACAGTTGATGCTGAGGACTGGCTTACCAGCAGAAGAAGCGGAACCGCTGATGCTCTTGATTTGAACATCCTTGATAGTCAAAGAAGCGTTGTCGTTACCCTTACAGAAAGACATTTGGTTGTTGTCACAGTAGTGAGTGGTGATGAGGATAGGGTTGTCAACATTGTTGAGTTGGACACCGCTGAATTGGACGTTGCTGACGGAACCCTTACCTCCGGGCCAGGTCTTGATACGGAGACCGTTTTGACAGTTGGTACACTTACTGTTGGTAACAACAATACCAGAGACAACATCGTTTTCGCCACCCTTACCGAGAGAGCCAACAGAGAAACCGTGAGAGCCGGTACATTGGACGTTGTTGACCTTGACATTGGAGGTGTTACCGTTGATAGCCATACAATCGTCACCGTTTCTGACAACAGAGTTGGACCAGGTGATGTTCTTGGAGTTGGAAATATCGATACCATCAGTGTTGTGGGCATCGTTAGAACTCTTGGAAACAGTGTTCAAAGTGATCTTGTCAATGATAACATCAGAAGAGCTAGTGACACCAATGTGGGCACGGGGAGCTTGAAGAATTTGGAAGTTGGAGAAGGTGGAGCCACCGGTAGCAGTGATTCTGAGAACGGTAGGAGCACTCTTATCCTTAGCATCCCACCATTGTTGACCGTTACCGTTGATGACACCAGAGTTACCACCATCAAACTTGATCTTTTGACCCTTGATGATAATGTAAGCACTTTGGTTCTTGAACTTGGAGCTGTAGGCAGGCAAGTTGAGAGTACCGTAGAATTGAACAGTGACACCATTCAAACCTTGAACAGTGACGAGATCATTGAGGTTGTAAGTAGTGCCTTTGCTAAAGACAACAGTACCACCATTCTTACAGTTGTTGAAGGCAGAAACGATGTTGTTGGCAACATTACCGCTGTTGGAGACAACACAAGTAGCGGCTTGAGCAGCAGAGGCAAGAACGGTGACAATAGCAAGAGCAGAAGAGATAGAGGGAATGTAAACCATTTTGTTTTAGATTAATAAAAGGAAAGGGATTGGGTTGGTTGCTTTGAGCTAGAAGAGAGAGAAGGAAAGGTTGAGAAGATAAAGATAATGAAAAAGTCGAAATAGCAAAAATCGCATCCTATTTATACTTGACTTCGATTAGCATTGACATTGACTCAGTTCCAATTGGCTTATCTATGCCATGTTTATGATATATTTGCATAACACAGAAATTTAGTTTTGGGATAGCCATGGTGACATGGTATCATATTAAGCTGTGCTTGTTCTTTGGTTTATAATATTATGTTCCACCAAAAACTCTAAATTATAATTGATAAATTACAGATGACATTTAATTGATTCTTGAAAAGGAAGTTGCGTTCACAAAAATCATTACCAAGAGAGCAAAAGGCAACAACGTGCTAGCTTCAAACGGGCTAAGCTCCCATCATTTTTGCAAATATCCCATGCGTTAAATTTTCTGTTATACAGTATTTTCCTTCTTTTGTATTGTGTCCTTCTTATTTAACAGAAGGGACCAGATCCCAAAACGCAGAAAATCATCCTAAAATAGTAATATCCGCAATGTTATTCTGTCTTTGATTTACTGACTAGTAGTAGATCATTTGATGAAGTGATGCTGTCAAATAGACTTTATGAAGTAAATCTTCACCTTATAAATACATTTGTTATGTATGTAGATCCTCTAAGCTTTTCAAGAAAAATTATACATATTTAGTAGCTTTTAGCTTGAAATGTAACCTAATCTTAGACTATCAGAGTCGGGTATTATCTGATTTGGCTGTTTTCATCTCCTCTCTTCTTAATTTTTTCCTATTTTCTTTCTGTTTTTCCTTTTTATGGGATATTGGAATACCTCCACTTGTAACTTAATGTAAATTCAATTTATTTCTTCTGGTTGTCCAACATAACTTTTGAGATATCTTGTTTCAGCCATATTCTCAGGCCTACAAATAAAGTGATGCAACATTTGAACATTTTTGTTATACAGAGACTAAAGAAAAATCCGTCATGTCTGCTTAAAACCATACCCAAACCTAACTATTAATCGATGTATTTGGCTGTTGATTTTGCCTGCAAATGACTTGTGGAACATGGTGTTTTCAAAAAGCCTATCATAAAAAGAAAAAAAGAAAAACTGCAGCAAAATCGCACATGGATTGTTACTTTTCTAGTACTCTATGATCGAACCGTAACACCAAATACATGATGCGATTTGGCCACTCAGAAAACAAGGAGGAATGACTTGTATGTCGTACATGTTATAGAATGACCGGTTAATTTATAATATTGATAAAAAAACACCCTCTTTAAGTCAAATAGATGCCAGTTTTTGGCAGCCTGTCAGTTGGAAGGGTTTGTGGATCCCTTTGAACATCCGCCTTTCTGATCACCCCAAAAAATGCAATACTAATACTAAATTAGGAATAACTATCTGTTAAATTTAACTCAAAAATGATCAACGGTCCGTACATTGCTCTGTAGTTTATGTCATCTAGCAGGCATGGCTGCTGGTCACTTGCTTACTTACCTAGTTGGTTAGTCGATTAATTAGTTTTGCAATACATTGTCGATAGATGCACATATAAGCTCTTTGTATGTAAGCAATAACTAATCCACTTGGCTACCACAGCCATAAAACTTTAGTAACAATTTACACATGCACTAGCACATTCTGAAGAGATTGATAGTTTCAGATGGACTATGTGCTAAACGTCAGCGTCTTATTTTTAGTGTTTTGCCTTACCTAAACTATGGGAAATGTAACGCGTATCAAAAACTTTGTTTCAGCCTGTTCGGTCTTTAGCTTACCTCATAAATTGTCGAAAACACATTGAGCAATATGTTAAACCAAACTCATTTACCATCTTCCAATGAACACAAACTATCTAAAGGAGAGGAATAACGAGCTCATTTTTTATTGCTTGGATGATTATTTTGTATATACAAGAGTTAGTTTATAGAAACGTATTGATCGGGCTATAAACCAGCCAAATAAACAGGAGACTTTTTATTTTGAAAGAATCACATCTAAAAGACTTTAGTGGTAAGCGAAGTTAATCAGACTTGTAGCTGTTCAGTTTATGGTTTCGGTTTGTCAGAAAATGGGGTTTTAGTTGCTTTCCTACAAGAAAGTAACTGTTTCTATAATACTTGATTCTTAATAAAATAAACTGAACTACTTGCTCAAGTGTGCATGTCCCATTTTTGAAAGAAAGAAATAAGATAGCATCTTATAGCTGTCGTGCTATTTTGTCAAGGCATTGTTCATTGGGCAAATGACCTCACAACATGGTCAGAATATGTGTATAATTATAGACAGCAATGCTTATGGTCAATGAAATATTAATATAAGATTCAGATCCGTAAAATAAGTTTGAGAGTTTGCTTGTATGACCTTTCAGTCTAAAGACAACCAATCCTGTATAAATCTTTGGTGTGAAGTGAATATAAACAAAGAGTGCGATCACATACTGAATAGGAAAGACACTTTAGTTATAGACACTACATACAGTAGTCGCTCGATTTAAGAGTATGCTCAATATAAGCGTAGCAATCCTTTAGCTTGAAAATCGCCTCAAGCGCTAAAATACCATTCGTTTTAAGAGTATATTTCTCAAGAATATGCACA
This sequence comes from Choanephora cucurbitarum, assembly GCA_025331435.1. Classification (NCBI taxonomy): domain Eukaryota; kingdom Fungi; phylum Mucoromycota; class Mucoromycetes; order Mucorales; family Choanephoraceae; genus Choanephora; species Choanephora cucurbitarum. Next base: position 509,489 of record JAIWNI010000010.1, on the reverse strand, counting down.
CTCCTGAATAAAGCGACTATTGTATCTTGAGTGCTTTTCAATGCAGAGATGTACAGAGTGATTTAGTTCTCATAATTTGAAGATCTGATTTAATCGAGCTGAAGTACTTGTTCAACAAACAAAAGCACCATCTTTTCATTATTGTGGAAGTATTTATACATGCGATATGCACCTTTTTGTCGTATTGAATAAACGTAAATAAAGACAAAATGGCTTAAAAGCTGCTGTAGTTCCATATGCAACCATGGTTTTAGTTTGATGGAATATTGCTCCATGAACTTGATGTCTTGACATAGAAAATGTGCTCCAAATCTTAATCTAAATCTAAATCCAATGTATTGCTACGTTTTATTAAAAAAAGTTCTATATATAAGGAGTGTAAAGGTAGGACTTTGTGTTGCTGTACTTGTGATGGAGACTTGATTTTGTATATAAAATGCTGTGCTGCACACATCATTGAAAAAAGCAAAGGTTATTAGCATCTTATTTAAACAAAAAATACCATACGTAAAGTCTTGATGCATTTGCAATTATTCTATGTTTGAGTCATAAGTTAATGAAAATAGAGCCATTTTAGACTATTTGATTTCACGTCAAAGTAATGAGATTAAGTAGTTAGAGCTAGACACTGTAAAAAGATTAAAGGTAAAAAACAACCTGCAATTTGGTCAAGACATTTGGTTTTCTTGCAGTGAGCGTGACAAGACATCTTATATAAAGCAAAAAATCGTACACAATACAAACGATACATAGATGTTTTGATCCTGGAAGCACTAGACTCGTGGCTTTATCTGATGATGAGATATACATTTACAAAGTGAAGCCAAAAGCAGCTTTTAAAGCTACGTCTATCTATTATAACAGTAGCTTGTATAAACGTCGCTTTATGTATATTTCTTTTTTCCGTTAGAAAAGAATTGTCAATAACTGAACGAATTATAATTCTCTCTTTCATTCACTCGAAACTCACGACATTTTGGTATCTTTTTCTTTTGGTATGTGTCATTTTTCTCTCCTTTTTATCATTATTATTATATTTGGTTACATGAGTATTAATATCGACTTCCAAATCGCTTCAGCTCTTCACAGCTTGCAAGTCTCATATTGAGAGCTTCTTGGTATTGTCTTTCATTACGACCTACAAAGCCAAAGGCACCACGAGCATTATTTAAACGAGTTTGTTGCTGTTTGCGCTCATGCAAGCAGTTTTGTTGTAAGGAGCGTACCCAATCAACTTCTACCTGTTGTTCCACTTTAGAAAGTTTGTATTGATTTTGCAGATAAGGCTTGAAGGAATTAGGATTGACATAATAAGGCACGCCATGACTGGACGTCATACGAGGCTGAGAATGAACAGAAGTAGATTGGAACGAGAAAATGGGTGTGTTGTCTGACAACAGACTTGCGAATACAGTGTAGCCAAATAAAACAATCAAAGGCAAAAGTTGAAGCAGAATAGATATACCAGATCGCTGTTGTTGCTGTGCTTGATAGAATTGTTGCTGTTGCTGTTGTGTATTGAAAGTGCGAGCACGGAATCCAGGGCCGACAAAAGTAGCGCTACTGAATCCCGGTGAGCCACCAAAACTAAATCCTTGTCTATGCAAGTTGGCCATGTGTATACCAGCACCACCACCGCCAAAAAACATATTGAACAAATCTTCAGGTGATATCTCTTCACCAAATGGAGAAGCCCCATAGCTTTGAGTACGGAATCCAGAGAACCCTGGATGACCTCCAGCTCCACGTTGTTCAGGATCGCCACCTCCAGCGTCATGTATAGCTCTCTTTTGAGGATCAGACAATACTGTGAAAGCTTTCGAGATCACTAAATAGAAATAAGTTAGTGTTAAAATTAAGCGTTCTTTTTTCATTAGTTACGTTTAAAAGCTTCATCGGCACCAGGCGTTTTATTTTTATCAGGATGAAACTTTAAAGCAAGCTTTTAAATAGAAAACAAGTAGGTTAGTACAGGTTGCAGTTTGTCAAGCCAACTAGGTCTTCTTGCCTTTCTATATGATTTTTTGATTTCGACTTCAGTACAGCCTTTATCAAGCTTTAAGACTTTGTAGTAATCAGTCCCACAGGATAGAATTTCTCGCACTTCTTTTGTCTGTTGTCCACTTGAAGCATTTTGTGAGGGCTTTTCGTTACTGGCATCTGGTGTGCTTGACGATGTTGACTTCTCTGAAGGTGAAGGTGGGACATTTGTATTTTCAGCAGCAGCTTTTTCAGCTTTTAGCAAAAAAGACTCTGCTTCATCTGTAGGATAGAGCTTAAGTGACTTTTTTGTCAAACGAACAGCAGCTTCGTAGTTTCTTGTGCCATATTGGTTTTTAGCAATAGAAAGGCAGCGAAGTGCTTCCTCTTTGTTGATTTCCATTCTTAAACAAAAAGAAAGAAAATTAGGTAAAAGAAAAAAAAAGGGAAAAGTGCAATTGCATAACTTAAATTTGTATTTGTTTTACAGACAGAGCACCAATAAACTAAAGTAGGACTTCTTTTGGTTGTCAATCCATCATTGTTCTGATATCATCATTGCTTTCAATTTTAACAACATCAAAGCCGAATAGAATTTATTTGGGCATATCTGAGTAAATCAAGCACTCTTTCACTTTTTTTTTGGATAACTTGGAAAAGAAAAGACGGTTTATTTACAAGAAGTCTAAACACTTTTGAATGAAAAGGGAAAAAAGAATTATGAAATGATGTGCGTGCGTGTGTAGTGTATAAAATTGCAGAAGATTGCTTGAGTGGTTGTGTAGATATTGATTATAATAAGGTGTCCATAGTAAGATGCGAAAAGGGAAATAAAGTGGAATCAAACAATTTACTTGTGTCTAACGTATTTACCAACAACGACAGCGTGATCTCTTTCATAAGGTTCAAGAGTGAGTTGTTCTTGAGGCTTGATTCTTTCTTCTTGAAGCTTCTTGACTTCACGAGCAAAGACAGTGGCAGCATCGACAGTAGAATCAATACAAGAAGCCTTGATAGAAATAACAATGTGGCCTTCGTTCTTAAGGAAGTAATGAGCATTCAAGGCAATGATACGAGCTTGATCGGGTTGAGCAACATCAGCAAAGATGACATCTACTTCAGGGATCAACATACGGTACTTTTGAGGGTGTCGAGCATCTTCAATGATAGGAACAACGTTAGTACGCTTCTTGGCCATGTTGATCAAATCACGACCGGGACGGTGAGAGAACTCAACACCGTAGACGGCACCTTCAGGGCCGACAACATCAGCAACATGAGAGACGGAGGTACCGGAAGCAGCACCCAAATAGAGGACCTTCTTGCCAGGACCAATGTGAATATGGTCGACACCACCCAAGACAGCAGCAGCCAACTTGGATCTGAAGGGGTTCCAAACACGGTATTCAATCTTGGTGCCTTCAGGACCATCAACGGAAATACGCTTTTCACCGTAAACTGCTTCACCGGGAACCAAGTTCTTGGTGACCAAGAGATCTTCCTTACCACGGGCAACAAAAATACCAGCATGTCTGTGAGGTTCGATGATAACCTTGGCACCACCCTTGGCACCACCACGGCCAGCAGCACCGCCACGACCACCACGGCTACCGCCTATGTATTCATAAAAGTGTTAGATAAACATACTGGAACAGAAAAAAGTCTTCTTTGTTTTGCTCATTGGTTTGAGATCTTACCACGACCACCGCCACGACCTCCACCACGGCCACCAGCAGCTCCACCACGGCCTCCACCACGGCCACCACCGAAGCCGCCACGGCCTCCACCACGACCTCCACCGAAACCGCCACGGCCGCCACCACGACCGCCACCGAAACCACCACGAGAGGCACCTCCACCACGACCACCTATAGATTATACAAAAAAAAATTGAAAATAATTAAGTCAAGTTGTTCTGTTTGTTGCTAAGTTCTGTCAAGTTTTATTCATACCACCACGACCACCGCGACCACCACGAGATTCAAAAGCCATTTTCAAGTTATAAAATAAAGAGGATAGATAAAAAAAAAAGAGTAAAAAAAAGGGAATGAGACTCTATTCTTTTACCGAAATACAACTGTAATAAAAAAAAATAGTTTATATAAGCCTCTGATAATGAATAAAAGCAGTCTTATAAGTCACAACATGTTTTATGAGAGCGGATAATTTAGGTGGAATGGTTTGAGTGTACCTGGAATTTCCAAGCTACTTGAGTGGAAAATACAACTTACATTTTTGAGCTGTTTAAGCTATGTCATTCTCTTTACTTCGTATTGTAGGTCATCACTCAAAAGTAGCAATTCCAGCTCTGGCTATTTTGAAGTGCAACGTCCTGATAGTGAGCATTTCGAAAGTTATATATTTGGGCCATAGGATGAGAAACTCAATGATTTAAACATGTGTGATATAGACATTGGATAGGCTCTAGAAAAAAGGGACGTTACTACTCGCTTCAAAGCATATCTTGGTACTGCTCATTACAATGATTTTTGGGGGATTTAGAAAGAAGGGCCTAAAAGTCCCTCGAAAATGTTCCCAAATTAACAATCTATCTCTAGAAAAATGATTGAATTACAAAAGTTGTCATGTTGAAGTTAACTTGTGAGTTGACTGGACCCGAATTATTAAAAACCTAAGCAATAGAAAACTACCAAAAACATAGCTGACAGTATCAAAAGGCAGATTAGTTAGTTAACCCCAATTTCCCTCATTTTTACTTCTGTTTAAAACACTTATCATTGTTAACAAAAACTAACTATCTAAGATCCTTTAAGTATGTACCTGAGAAGTGCTATTTGTATCAAAATCGATTTACTAAATAAATATCAAAGCTGTCACAAATAAAACCAAAAGCGAATAGATTTGAATCAGACAAATTCACTTGCGATGGTGGTTTTAAGCACAGCACCTGTTATAATGATAGAAAAAGTCTTTTCCTATCGTGAAAAATCACTTTTATTCGTCCATGATATGTACCCGAAATGTGAGAGAGCATAATATTGTTCAATCTATCATTGGTATAATTTTGAAGGATTGCTTTATTCTATTGTTCCAACAGATGATGATACCCAAGCACAATTTCTATGCAACACAGCGCCTGCTTTATTTATGCATATAGTTAAAACAATTATAAAGAGACTTTAAGAGAAAAGAACGCTAACATAACACACGATGAATGGTTACTCTTTCTGACTGTACTTACCATGAACAATTGAAAATCAAAATGGTAATACTCTTAGGGTTAATACATTGGACAATTTATACGAGATTGTTTAAGCAAAAAAGCCTATGTCCAAAGACAAGACGCTCACAAATCGATCAATCAATTGAAAAGTATACTGGTTTCGATAGCTTTCAACACATCATACATAATTGACACAATTAAAGAAAAGCAGATCGACTTCTTGTGTTCTTTGCACGTCCAGGCCTCATATAAGTTTCATTTATTTTTATTTTTATACAATGTTGCATTATCCCTCTATGTTGAAAAAGATACTGACTTTTTCAAAGGATGCATCAGCAGCTGACAAGGAAGAGCATCTTTTAAACACTCGACTATGGATTTTAAGAATCTTGAAAGGTTATTTTATTCAACGACAAGTACAAGAAAACACATAACTTCCTATCATGGCCCTTCTTATGTATTTGATTATCAGTACAAACGATGATGATCAATCTAACATTAACTGTACGCTCGATGGTGCTTATTTTAGCTCGCAAAGCTGCTGATTGTATTGCAAACTATAAAGAATTTCTAGAAAATATGTCTTAAAACCAAAAAGGCCAAGATATAGAAGATAGACTTCCTGTCTTTGTTGGCCCAAGCCAGCTATATAACACTGTTTGTTAGATCTATCAGGCCAATGTCACTAATCCAGATTATGAACATACTATTAATCACGAAAATGTCTCTGCCCATCCATTCAAGTATCTTTGTGTTATTTACCGTCTATTGCAAGTTGCTTCTTCCTTTCCTGACCTTCCGATCAAGTTATGAAGTCTGATACCACAGGGTAGTCATTCAGTTAGTTGCGTGCCTCTAAGTAGTATGGTTGCTTTGTATCGCTTCTTCAAGAAAGCTCATACAAGCAATCTGCCTGTTCATGGCTCGCTTATTCACAATCACTGTAAAAAAATTAAAGGTTTCTTTAGCCTTTAAAAGACCTTTTCTTTTTTTACAGTGCTTTAGAAAATTTTTAGAGAACCTTTAATTTCTTTACGATGAGTGGTGTCTTTGTTCCTCAAATAGGTTTCCAAGTTCCTTATTCTAGACAAAAGAAATCTCTGGAGCGCAATCTTTGGCTTGAGAAGAATTGAGCATGAATGAATGCAACTAGCTTTTAGTATGAAGACTAATGGTCATATGATCAGTGTGCTCCCACGTAAGGAAGTAATTATCGTAAAAAGAAGCATCCCTCTGGAAGCGTCGATAGTAACATGGCTAAATCTCGTTCTACTGTAAAGTATTATGAGAAAGAGAATCATATGTTGCACAGAACAGGCCGATGTCCTGACTGAATAATGATAGTTAAATAGTTGTTTATTCCAGATAGACACTCAGTTTTTAATCCTATCATATAAAAGAGATAGACGTACTACTTATCTATTGAACAGCAATACGAGTCTGAAGTTATGATCAAACTTCTTTTTGATTTAATGATTCAGTAAAGTATTCTTAGGACGACTTCGTTTTCAGTGATAGAAAATATGCCAAATTGAGCCAGCACATGTAATCAAACTCTAAGTCCTCAATGAAAGGAAGAAAGCTGTTGCTTTGTTCTTGGAATAACAACAGTTGAAGCAAAAGGAATGAAGGCTCCAACAAAATATGTCATAAATTTGAATAGTGTTACATGTCTTCTCAATCTCGCAAATAATAACCCTCAAACTATCGTAACTACATAAACATAGAGGCATTTGTACAGCGTCAAGAATAATATCTTGCTAATAATAAAGAAATTTACAAACTTTCGTCTTACAGAATAAATTCATTGAGACATATAGAGGCGATCATACATTTATTTAAATGTTCAAGGTAACAGGTTGGGTACAATCAGGGGCTGTGATGTTTGACCAGGTATCAAGCACCCACAATGCTATACCATTGGTCCATCCAAAACCTGTCTGAGAGACATATTCACCTTGGCTTCCAGAAACACCAATTGTGTTTACATCAAACTTTTCAAACATGTGACCATTGTCTTCTACTGTCTTGTTTACTTTTTCGAGTACACCGGGAATAGAGCCACCCGTATTAACCCAACCACAATAGGCAGATGCTGCATAACGCTCACCCAAGACACGTGAAAGTCTATCAAGAGAAGTTCCGGAGCTTGTTGTGATATTTGTCTTTGTAAGTTGTTCCAATCGAAGCATGGCATCCATAGCAATGAAAGAAAGTGGAGGCCAACCATTGGGGTAGTCCCATTGCATTGTTGTGTAATAGTAGGATGTTGTCAAGACGCCCTTGTATTTCTTGAGTGCGTTTTCTGTCTCATCAAACAGCTTACGTGTGATCGTCTTGTTCTTGAGGATTTCATCAGGAAGGGCACCATTCCAAATAGGATAAACGTTTGCAGGTGTGTATTGAATGCTTTGGCTATGGCTGGTTAGGTTGAAGTCATAGAAGCTGGTATCTGTTTCATTCCACATGATGTTGTACATAGCTTTGAGACGGTCTTTGGCTTGTTTGCTGTAATATACAGCCTTTTTCTTTGTGCTTTTGTTTTGCTTGCCAAATTGAGTGTACCATTTAGCGAGTTTGCTTTCGGTGTGCCACAAAAGTGAATTAAGATCAATAGGTATGACATTAGCAGTATTGATTGAACGAAGCATTTCATAGTTTTCTTTTTGATCAGGAGCAGGTGCCTTCTGTCTTGTCCAACGAGAAGAATAATCCCAACCAGATTCTGCACCCGCAGCAATATCTGCGTACATTTGCTTCTTAACTTCGTCAGTGAAATCAGTGCCGTTATTGACTGTGTTATAATCCTCTAGATAAGATTCGGGTCGAGGAGACGTGTTTTCGGTAATGTACCGATTCAGCTTGTATTTCACATTTCTGTTGTTTGGATCTGCAATTTGAACTGTGGTATTGGCTATCCATCCTTGATACTCTTTGTCTAAGTAGGGTAATGCTTTTGACATAAAGTCTTCGTCACCTGTTTTATCGTAGTATTCTTGAATCATGTGAGATAGGAATGGTGGTTGAGAACGGTTAAGATAATAAATACGAGGACCATTGGCTATTGCAAAAAATATATATAAGTTGCCTTGCTTTCACCTCGTTTTTTTCAGTTTGCCTCTCTCGCATTTTTCTTTTGTTCACTTACGAATAAATCCATGCTTTTCAATTAAATCAAAAAAGTTTTCCAGCATATTCTTTGCTAGTTCATTCTGGTTACTTAACAATAAGCCTCTGATGACAAAATAAGTATCCCTAAATTCAATCCAGTCAGAATGAGATGAGTACACACATACATTTATATATTCGTATGTTATGAAAGGCATTTACCAATAGTAAAATTCACGGAAACGGCCACCAGGTACTACAAAAGGTCGATTCACAGGTAACGTTGAAGTGACACAATCCTCACAAAGATCAGAATAGTCATAAGTAAAAGTCAAGTTAGCCCATGCTTCGTTTAGTTGATTGGCCCAGCCATGATAATCAGGGCTTTCGATCTTGTCTAGCCAGCTTGGTTTTGTTATAGAGATGTTTTGAAGACGCTTCAATTCTGCACCAGCTGTTAGAAAGTTATCATCTAAGAAATGTTGAAGCTGATCTCTTGTAGCATTGACCCCGCCTATCTGATCAAAGGCGACAAGAACCTCACTTTCTGATTTGCTCGTAGGCTACGAAGAAGAAGATTGATTTATAAGTTAGAAAGAAAAAGAACAAAAGCGCACTAACACAAAATTACCATATCGACAAAAGTTTTTGAGTCTGGAAAGATGCGAGCAAGTTGGATGGTTTTGAGTAAAGGGCCATCACAGTAGATTGGTGAATCGCAAGAATAGATATCACCATTGTTTTGAATGGCAGATACAGAAACAAGTGCTATTTGAGCAAGTAAAGCACCACAGATGAAGCGCAGAGAAGGCATTGCAGTTACTTATTTAATATACACACACACTGAGCGGAAATTTTTATGATTTCACAAATCAAGCGAGTGATATAAAAGAATAAAAAAGAAAAGAGAATTACATGAAGCCCATTGTAATTTTCGAGCCTTTTAAAGAGATGTTCAAAGGAACTAACCAAAGAAAAAAAAAGGCAAGACAATATGCATATAAGGTATTCGGTTTGGCCGATTCGGAGAAACCATTGTTGTGATGCACTCAAATTGGAATATCTTGAAAAGAAAAATAAAAGAGTAAGCGAAGAAAAGACCATATGCGGCTAACAACAGAAATATTTACAAATAGAGCAATGTGTGCTATGAGAATGCACTTGTTGAGCATCATGATGTCGAGTTCCAAAGAAGCGGGGTACAATCTGGGAAATTGCGGGACAAAAACAAAAACTTGGGGTTATCTTAGTTTGGTTTTGAGGATGAACTGTGAGAGAAAATGACAACATCCTTGACAAGGTCGTATTAGAAGTAAAATAGAAATGTTGAATCTTGGGTTATATCGTGTTGTTACAGATTAAGTTATTGTTTTCAGTTTATTTATTTCTTCTGAAAGAAAACAAATCGAAATTACATTTTTCTAAAAAAAAATTATAATGTTCGAATTCAAGCTGTGTTTGATCATTCTTTTCCTTCATTCCTAAAGAAAAGTGCCCTTCTAAATTATTTTTAGGCTAGACCAACAATTGGCTTCTATAGCTTACTTTGATATTGTATTTGCATAAATAGGTGTATATTCATTTCTTGCAACACCAAGCTTCTTTTTTGGAGAAATTATAGATGAGTCTAGTGCTTAGTGGAAAAAAATAGAAGAACTCAATGTTTGTCGATGACATAGATTGAATTTTCTTAATGCAAAAAGAAAACAAAAGAATCAAGCAAGCGATTCAGGAACAGGAACAGGAACAAACGTTTCAATAGTATAGTATTAGCTGTCGGATTGTTTGAAGCTTCGTCGAGTTGTAAGTAAATCTCACTTTGGGTCTGAAATTCTGACAGAAACAATCTAGATTTCAGAAGACATAAGGCATTTTTTCGCACATTTTCTCCCTCTTTACTTCATAGCTTAAGCTTAACCGTAAGCAATAACACAAAAACCTTAAGTAGAGAAAAAATAGAAGGCGATGAGAACATCGAATACCCACCTCTCTTTTGTAACACCTTGATTTACAAATCCTGTGACCATTTTGTTCAAAGAAAATGACGTCTAAAGCTTCTCATGGATGAAAAATGACATATCAATAGAACTTACTTGGGAATCAATTGCCAGTTGGATTAGTAAAAAAAAATGCATAAAAGCCCGCACATTAACCAATGCCCAAGCCCAACAGTGCGATTTTACTAAGATAGATATCATTTGTGACATAAAGCTCTCTTCCACTGTTCAAGATATTTCTACTTGGTGATCTTAAACATTTCCTGCTTGATGAAATTTATGATTATTTGAACTGTTAATGCTAAAAATATTATAAATGAACTAAACCGTGCGTGTGTCAGTCAATATTGTTTCTAATAAGCGTGTATTGATACAACTAATTATAAGCGTATAAAAAACATTGTATAATCCTAAAATACAATCCTGGATCAATCTATCACCTTTCTTATCATGACTTCTGTAACATTTCTACATTGCAGCAAATTGATGTACTAGGAAAAAATTGAGAGTTTAGGAAATTACTGTCTGTCAAGAGTTTTAGTATGTGGAATAGGAACATAATCAATTTATCAAAAGAAAAGAAGGCAATGATACTACAACACAAGTTGTTTATGAGGGACTTGTGTTCTTATGAAAGAAATGATAGCTCCTTGAATTTTAGTAAAGAAAGCTTTTTCTACCTATACTCTTTGAGGCTGAATACATGTACTGAGCAAAGATCAGTTGGAGATTGTTGTGTTGATCTGATTCGCACTATCAATACCTGTTTACTAATTTGTTGAGAATCAATCATCTTATGCGGGGCATAGTTACTGTTCAGAAACATATCCAAAGTCAAACTAGAAATAAAATCAATGAATCATCTACAGTCTTTTCTAAGGAAAACGTAACCTATGTGATAGTATTACATGACATCTCTCTTTTCTTGGTCGAATTACTTAATCCAAGACTTAGTAAGTGCTTGCATTTACTGGAAGCTGAGAAAAAAATCTCTCTCTTTCCTATATGTCAAACAGAGCTCTTTTTGCTTTATTCTCAAACACGGAGTCAGTACATACGTCTGTTAATTGCTCAGAGTTTAGTTGTCGTTAAAGAGCGAATAGTCCAAAAAAGAGATTCCAACATATATTGAATATCAAGCTCTTCGCGAAATCTAAATGATAAGATATTAACTAATGCAAGAAGACGTATTTTTGCATGCTTAACATGCTTGCTTTTTATTTGGCCAATATTTCTGTGGTTGGTATACTTAAAGCCCTTCATCTATCAAGATAGTAGACAGTTTATCTAGGCGAACTTTTCTTGCCCTTCTCTCCATTTCCAATCTTTCAGCTACTTCTTCTTGGGATACGTTCTCATTTTTGGCAATTCTTTTGATTAGATTGATTAAATGCTTTCTTCTTTCGTAAAAGCAATAATCGTTCATGGGCGTATCTCTCTTCAACCACGACATCCCAAAATTTTCTTCCAAGTACTTCAGTGGCAATCCACCGTTTATGCCTATTGAATATTCTCGCCAAGCATCACTGACAGATCTTATTGACCTGTCAGGTGACTGCTTTGGTGGACTTTTCTTTGTGCATATATCCGGTAGATCAACTAAATCATGTAAAGAAAGACTTGATACATTGGTAAGGTTTTCTAAGCTAGGTGTGGGTGAAATGAGTGATGCTGCTGCTGCTGTTTCAGCGCTAGAATTGAGATACATATTGCTTGAATCAAGCATGTTCATAAGTGTTTGTCGTATTTTCTCAATGTGAAGCTGATAATCATCTTCTTCTTCTGCTTGTATCAGTGAACTCAATGTATTAATTCCGGCTTCCATCTCAGACTTCAGCTTCATGAATTGCTTGATGCATGGCTCATTTCGATTTAGAGTGCGCCTTCTATGTCTATCATTTCTAGATGAGGCGGTAGAAGATGAGGCTTTCTTACCCTTTTCTTGATATCGAAGACGAAATCCTTTTCTTAAATTAGGATTTTTATCAAGATGTTCTTGGATAGCTTCTTTCACAAGTGGACCATTAGGGTTATCATAAGAATTGATATTTTGTGCCATTTGTTGTTTATGGAGTTGAACTATGGAAAATACATATCGACCAATGGCATCTTCACCTAAATAAGGCTGGTGTTTACTCATTGCAGTTACGATACGCTTCTTTCGTTTGAAGACGTAGTCAATCAGAAAATCTCTTAGTTTTTCTTCGTAAATCAAGTCGCCATCATCAAAGTTTTTCACTCTGCACCACTCCTGAACATTTTTACGTTCAATTTAAGCTCGCGTTCTTTTCTTTATTATAGAAAAAAAAGTCACCTTAAAGTCTTTCTGTTGCGAATATGCTACTCTGTCCGTGATACTACTGAGTTCTTCAAATGTTTGAGGGGAATGTCGACGAGAACTACGAAGTCTCATTGTGAAATGGGATTGCGTGAAGAATGAGAGAAAGAGAAAAAAAAGGAGGGAGAGGGAAAGGGGCAAAAGAGAAAGAATAAAAACGATTTTCTATGAACGCAAAAAATAAGCATATAGTTACACACTTCAAAACTTACGACAGTCTACCAATACAAAGTTCTTAGATTCAACTGAAAATACATGATTTATGCTAACACCCTAAAACTGAAATCTTTGATTGTTTCTAGCTTCACTCATAGGCATTGCAAACCAATAGAATGATATTGTGCCTAAATTTTTCTTTATGAAAGCGTGTAGTATTTGTTTCTGAAAATAAAAACGCGACATTTGTGTTGTGTTGCTAACATTCTGGTCAAAAGCGTATGTATTGCAGATTAAATAAAGGTATGTAAATTGTATTAAATAAAGAAAAAAAAGAGATAGTGTGAGAGAAGCAAATGAAATTAGAATATAAAGAGAAAGAGAAAGAATTTTCTTTAATGGTCAGCCAATTGAGCTTGTGCCAATCTAGCCTCAAGGTTACGCAAAGCTTCTTCTTTACTCAAAAGCTCAGCTCTCTTTTCTTGAATCTCGCGTTGAACCTTCAACTCGATTTCACGAAGCTACAGAATGATACAGTCAGTTACCAGAAAAAGGAAATGCACTCTATTTGTTCCTACCTTTTCTTCTTCCTTTCTCAATTGTTCTTCCTTCAATCGAACACTTTGAGAAGCCATATCTTCGGGGTTCATAGAAGCATCTTCTTGATCGCCACCATTGACGGTGCGACTTAACTTTTCAGTACGGTAGTTTTCATAAAGAAAATCATGAGTAATTTCCTTAAGATCTTGCAAATGAGAACTATATATGTGTATGTTAGTCTATCATATGAGCAAATAAATGTGCACAGACATGTTAGTCAAATTACCTTAATAAAGCAGATCTCAAACGACCAAAATCGGAGTGCTTAGGGTTGTCAACTTCAACAACACCCCAAGGGTACTGACGACCACGGACAGTGCGACCATTTACAACAACTTCTTCCTCACTACCAATGATTGAGAAAGGCAAAAGGGCCTATTGATGAAGAAGGAGAAACAAAAAAGAGTTCTGGTCAGTCTTGCTTCCTTTAGAAAGAAATTAGATCAACATACTCTTAATTCACTGTTTTCCTCAATAGTGTCTTCTTCGTCTTCTTCAACATCGTAAGGGAAGTTGTAGATAGGAATGTTGTAATGCTCAATATCTTCCATGATCTATCAATTCGCAATGTAAGTTAACTTGTGATCTGTTTCCTTCTCTCCTCTCTTTTTTTCATTCTCGCTTGTTGGTTTGTATACGCTTACTCTTTTCTTAAAGTCCTTTAATTCTTGAGGTGTAAGAGAATCAGCACGGCCGATAACTGGAATCACATTAACACGAGGACTTAATCGACGCATCAACTCGATATCAATCTCACGCAAGCTGTCAAGATATATAGATTAGAAAAGAGCTACATTATCCAAACTATCCATATTTACGCGTGACCGGTGGGGGCAATGAAATACAAGAGAGCATGGATACGGTTATCACGGAATCTAGGGTTACGCTTGATTCTTGATTCTTCAGCAAGAATGTCATCGTATTGTTTCTCCAAGTAAGTAACAATTTCATGGAAACTAATGGTTTCAATAATAATTAAAATCAAAGTCAGACTATTACAAACTTTTTTCTTTTTTTACCATGCTTCATTATCAATATTATCACCAAAGCCTGGTGTATCAACAATAGTCAAAGAGATTCTAATTAAATATGTGTAAGTTCCTTCTGTCTTCTTGTTTTCCCCCTTTTTTTTATGTGTTCTAAAAAGAGAGACAGAGAAGCAGCCAAAAAAAAACTCCTGAAATAGCTCCTCTTTTTCATATATATTTTGTGTTCCCCTTTTATCATATTTTACCTTACACCGTCTTCGTCAAGTTCTAGTTTAAATTGGTTTAGAAAGGGTTACTCTAATTGAACAACCAAATACACAAAAGCAAAACTTACCGACAGAAATAGGCTTAATGCTGATGCCTTCTTCTCTGTGGGCTTCTTCAGGGTTGTCAAGTTCCTTTCTAGTAAGAACTTGGTCATCACAAAGAGTGTTGACAAAAGTAGTGCGACCAGTACCAGAAGCACCTAAATAAGAAAGTGAGTGGTCATCTTGGTCATCTGAGTTGCTGTTACATACCAACTACCATGAGAGTAAATTGGAAACCCTTCTTTACGTTTTTTCTACGTCCTCCGAGTCTCTAAGATAGATGTATATTTACGATTAATTTTGATAGACAACATTATTAAGATATAAGCTTACGTGAGCCATAATGTTATTGTCTAGATAGGTGTATGATAAGAAAAGAGAGAAAGAGCTGTGTGATGAAGTTCTTTAGAAGATCAACAGAAAAGAAAGAAAGAGTGTATATGTATGTGTATAGAAAAGAAAAAGAGAGAAAAATCTAAATAAATTCAAAATGAACAGACAAACTAAAGTAGGTAAGGCGGGGTTGTGATTGCAGCCAATCAGTCTTGAACCACATAGATTTATGGCACGCGCAGAGTTCCCTTTTTGCAACTTATTTATTTAGGTACAATCCTACTGTGTAGGCGTCACAATAAAACAACCTATTTGAATCAAGATCAACTTGAAATAAGCTTGTTTCTGTCCAGTTGTGCTTACCATTCACTTTTTTTTCTTCTTGTTTATGCTTTTATATAAACAAAGAAGGAAGAAAGAAAAGGAGGGAGGGGGTACTTATCTTAGTTGGGTTGATTTGTTGCCACTATACTATAGATTGTTAATAAAACATATGCTCATTTTGACAAGCACGCCTTTGTTGATTGTTTGTTTGTCAAGACACATACTTTTGAAAGGAGAAAAATAGTCATTCACAAGACTTGTAAGTTGTTTACTCAAACACAGTAAACAGAGTTTGTTGATTTGCGGAAACAATAGATCTAATGTTCTGATAAATAGACTGGCATATCAGTAGTACCATACACAATTGTGGTCATTGAGACTATTTTGCTATGGAAAAATAGCCTGTTTTTTTTTGCTTGAGCTTAATCTAGTAAAGCAAAGATTAAAGAGTGGTTGTTGTCATAACTCAAAGATATATGGGAGTGATTTGTTAGATAAAGTAGTGCTTTTATTCTTATTCAAAAAAGTAGCTTATGCACCATAATGAGAAATAGCTATGAGGTTATAGGTAGTTTATTGTTGCAAGCAAGTCCATGTTAGAGTGATGCACAATTGAGCTTCTTGTCTCTTGATTATTTATAGCGATAGAGGTATATAGTATCCAATGTAGTGCGCTCAGCAAGGACAAGAAAGGTACCCTCAGTGTGATCATAGCCAGCCTTGTCATCTCCTTTTCCCGGATCCTTCTTGTAGAAGCCCTTTTTATTAGCCTCGTTTTCAGAAGTAGAATAAATGTAGGCTTCAGTCGGTGACTCGCCCTCTTCATCATCATCTTGTACCTTATGTAATGCTGGCCAAAAACCAACATCTTTAAACCATTTAATTAAATCTTCTTCTTTTTCAAATACAGCCACAACAGCTGTTTGTTCGTTGCTTTTGGTTAAGCAGGCCACACGCCATTTAGCACGCTTCATAGTGATGATGGAAGTAAAAGTAAAAAGAAAAGAAATAGAGAGAAAGAAATTGGTTTGAGCTTATTGTAGTTTGCATAAATATGATAAATTCAACTCAACGTTGCACAAGGCGGTACTTTTTTTTAAGAAAAAAACCTGTTTAACTTACTCATTCTCTCTTTCTGTCCTTTCTTTTTTTTCTTTTCCGGAATATGAGTCAAGAGAGTTTTTCCTCAGCTATTCAGTATTGGAAAAGCATACAGTTAGTTGGTCTACAGAAAGAGTTGGACCAACAAGGGCTTACGATCGTAGAAAACCAGAAAGATGGTCTTGTCTCAAGAAAAAAACTAGCCGAACAAACAAGAGGTATTGCTGAATGCTTATACGTGTTCAACGCATTATTAACCTATTGCCTTGAATAGAATTCAAAAAGATTCCAGATGAAGAAAAAGTGTCCAAGTTCAAGCCTTTGTTAAAAGGTTTGTTAGACTCAGTTAGATAGACTTGTACAAGAACGAAATTCATATTCGTTTCGTTTTTATTAAAAAAAGGTTATCAGGCAGAGATAGACAATATCACAAAACGTACAAAATATGCAGAGAATGCGTTTTTGACAGTGTATAAGTTGCTAGCTGATGCACCTGACCCAGTCCCACTTTTTGAAGCTGCAATTGATTCAAGTGTTCAACAAGAAGATATTATTTCACTTCGCAACGAAAACACTTATCTGAAAGAACAACTGGAAGAGACAAAGGAAACTTCAAAGCAACTATCTACGCTAGAAAAGACAAACGAAGAATTGGTTCAGAAGGTCGCTCAACTAGAAGAGGCTTTGAATCAGAAAAAGGCAA
This sequence comes from Choanephora cucurbitarum, assembly GCA_025331435.1. Taxonomy (NCBI): domain Eukaryota; kingdom Fungi; phylum Mucoromycota; class Mucoromycetes; order Mucorales; family Choanephoraceae; genus Choanephora; species Choanephora cucurbitarum. The sequence goes on along the minus strand of JAIWNI010000010.1, from coordinate 492,368 downwards.
ACAAGAAAGATCATTTAGAGCAAGAAATGAAGGAGCAATATAGTGATAAGATCAAGCAATACAAGGAAAGGTAATAAGGAAGAGACAAACTAAGAATGTATGAATTTGCTTATCTTGTCTATCTTTTTTTTTCTTTTACACAGAGAGTATGATTTGCAGAAACAGTTGAATCAAGCATTGGATCAGCTAACAGAATTGAAGCATTCTCATGACGATACACAAGCTCAACTTATCAATCATGGGCAGAAATATGGTAAGGAGAAAGAGAAAAGAAGAGGGGGGGGGGGTTTCTTGTCCGTTCTGATAATTTTGTTCTTCTAGATGAAGAAGTTATCGGTAAACTAGCTGAATTAGATATGGTCACAATGGATTTGGAGCGTGCCAATGGACGAATTGCTCATCTTGAGAAAAAGAATGTAAAGTCAGTCCTCCCACTAGTGAGAAAGCATAGTTATGTAACCTTTTGACTTATCGTTTTGAATCTATATAGGAAGATTTAAAACAAGAATTGGCACAACTGTCTGGATCCCAGCATGAATCTAAGCATGAGTAAGTTTACTTTAATATCGAGATAGTTTTTTTTTGGCTAACTCTAAACCATCGCCAGGAATGACCGACATAATGCTGAGGTCAACAAGCTGATCAAAGATGTTGAAACATACAAGGATTTATACAAGTCAACAGAGGCACGCTTAACTAAGAAGATTAAAGATTTAACTGGTGAGAATCAAGCACTAGTAAGTTGTGTCTTAAACAGATGATTTTGATAGGATCTGACCTCTATTTCATCTATAGTTGGAAGAGCGAGACAACCTAAAGAAGAAGAACAAAGGATACGAAGACTATGATGAAATCAAGCGCGAATTGCAGATTATGAAAGTAAGGGGCATTAGTCTATATGATATTGTTGCTTCGATAGAAAGACAAATAACAGTCAAACAAAGTTTGTAGAGTTCTCTACAGGTGAAGAAGATGGCGATTTTAATGCAACTGATGTTTTAAAGAAAGAAGCAGTACATGACAGTCTCGAAGTTCGATTGATGGAGAAGAACAAAAAGTTAGAAAACGATTATACCCAAGTCAAGATGGCACTTGTCGATCTTCAAAAGGAATTCGAACTAAAGGCAAAGGAAGTGGATACAGCCGCAAAAGCATTACAGGCAAAGACAACACTTGTTCAGCGACTCGAAGAAGACCTTCTTCGTCTCGGTCAACAGTCTAACCACAACAACCTTTCGATAGGTTCCATTTCTCCTTTGCATCGTCCTAAGACACCTGAAGGATCCCTCACGCCTCATACTAAGGATGAAAAGAGTATATTGCCTATTGTCATGAGTCAGCGCGATCGATTTAGACAGCGTAATGCTGAACTAGAAGAACGTACTCGTGCTCTTGAGACAAGCCTGTATGATGCACGCACTGAAGTACAAAATCTAAAGGCAGACAATCTAAAGTTATATGAGCGACTTAAATTTGTGCATGTCTGGAAAGAAGGCGAGCTTGTGAATCAGCGTTCATCTGTAGCTGTCAATATGGATAGCAGTGAGCCAAGTAACTATCCTACTCGAAGCTTCAGACGATCTTCTTTAAAAGCAGATGACCCTTCTGACAAATATGGAAAGTTGTACGAAGAAAGCATGAATCCTTTCACACAATTTCACAAGAAGGTGAGTGTGCTTGTTTAGGTTTGCTTAGAAAATGCTTACTGATACCAATCACAGGAAGAAAATCGTCGATACAATGCATTGAATCCTATTGAGAAGTTGACATTGCAATTGACTCGACTGCTTTTCAGTCATAAGTGGTCTCGTTATTTCTTCATCATGTATTCATTGCTGCTTCATTTTCTTGTTGTCTTGACACTCTATCAGCTAAGCTTATGGGAGTGTCGACATGATCATGAAGCTATCCAGTTTCCCACCAACAATGATGGTCTCAACAGAAACTCAAATGGAGAAGTGTAGAATAAACTTGTTTTTTGAAAACCGCGCTTTTTTATCATCTTTTTTTTTCTTTTTGGGATTTGTACGTCATATTTGCATAAATTCACTTTTTCTTCACTTTTTGTAAATTACTATCAACATGTTGGAGTCTGTTGTCTCCAGCTTACTAAACAAAGTTCTGGGTGCTTATGTTTCTAATCTGAACTATAGCCAGCTTAAAGTTGGTATCTGGTCAGGTAAGCTTGCTGTTTAAAAATAATGATTTTTTTGAAACAGAAAAAAAAAGTAACCAACTTACCACCTAGGTGAGGTGACATTGCGAGATCTAAAGCTGAAACGAGAAGCACTCGATAAATTTAATCTACCGGTCGATGTACTAGAAGGTAAAGTACAAGCATAGTGCGATCCGGATGATTCTTACAGTTAACATCGCTTTTCAGGTTATCTTGGTGAACTTACCTTAACAATCCCTTGGAACAATTTGCGTGGAAAGCCTGTTGTAGTTCATATAAAAGACGTTTATGTTTTAGCTGTTCCGAGAAACGAGTCTACCGTAAGCAAGAATAACACAGTGCTCTAAGCAAAAACTAATAATACTGCGATGGTCAAACAATAGATGACAGCTGAGCAAATTGCACAAAGAGAGCATGAAGCCAAGATACGCAAGTTGGAGAATGCCGAGCTTGTTAGTGATCATCAACCTGACGCTGATGACGCTAAGAACGATACCTTTGCCAACCAGCTGATGACTCGAATTTTAAACAACCTTCAGTTTTCTATTACAAATATTCATGTTCGATATGAAGACAATATTTCGACTGATCACCGATTCGCTGCTGGTATTACTTTGAGCGAATTATCAGCCATTACAACAGATGAAAACTGGGTTGCTAGCACTATCAGTGAAACTGTCAATACTGTGCATAAGGTATGGATTGTCATGATGACAAAAAAAGAATGAAGGCACTAAATGAATGAACTCTATAGCTTGCTACATTGGAATCACTTTCTATCTATTGGGACACAGCCGCACCTACACTATCAGACAGTCAAGATCATGACACTTTTAAGAGCTTGGTATGGATATGAAGATGATTATTGTTGTCATGTACTAATTCGAAAGTTAAGATTGCTACCAAGCATCATGTGCCTGCAGAACATCAGTATATTTTAAAACCTGTATCAGGCACAGGTCGTGTCAAGCTCCATAACAATTTTGGTGGTACTACGCCTAAAGTGGAAGCTTCACTTTTGTTTGACGAGCTTTCTTTTACTGTGGATAATGAGCAATACCGAGATACCATTCTGATGATTGACTTGTTTCATTCCTATCTAAAGAAGCAAAAATATAAGCATCTTCATCCTCCTGCTGATGTGACTCCCAAGTCGGACCCACTAGAATACTTTCGCTTTGCAGGTCAAGCTGTATTGTCGGAAATTCATGAGCGTAATCAACGTTGGACATGGAAACGTATCAAAAAGAGAAGTGAGGACCGTAAACGTTATGTGGCCTGTTATGTACAGTATAAGCTGGATCGTGCAACACCAGAACAACTTAAAATAATGGATGAGCTGGAAAGAGAGTTAAGCTATGAGGATCTTCGGTTCTACAGAAGTTTGGCTAAGCCAAAGCTTCGTAGTGAAAAGGCCCGTTTAGGTAAATTGAGATGGAAGAGTAAGAGGTTGTCTCGGTTGAAATAACATCCTGCTTTTTATTAGCTGCCATTGAAAAGAAAAGAAAAGAGGAAGCAGCTGCTAACAAAGCAAATCAGGGCTGGGGTATCAGCAGTTGGTGGTATGGAACTAATGCAAACACTGGCCAAGTAAGTAAGGTGATAGAGAGAGACGCAAATAAACTCAATTTGTCTTTTCCATATTTCTCAATATAGAATGCATCTGAAGACGACGATATTGTCATTACAGAGGAACAGAAGCTTGAATTTTATGATGTGATTGATTATGACGCTGAGAAAGCTGCTATTGCCGCTTCAATCGACCTACCTAAAGATGTAAGTGTATGGATGACTGAATTATTATCATTTCTATTAAGCAGTTTATCTGTTTTTTATAGACTATGTTATTATCATTAGACACTCGATTGAACAAAGGGTCATTTACCGTTCGAAAGGATCCTCACAATAAGCCTCTTGATTTAATATCGCTGGTATTTGACAATGTATCAGTAGGCATGGTTCAATATGTTGAATCATTTACAGCATCTGCTGCCCTGGGCGACTTGTGTTTGTATGACGGTTTACATACTGATTCTCCTTATCACAAACTAATGGGAGCTAAAGACAAGAAGGAAGAAGGCGATGTTGATGATGATGAGAAAAAGAGAAGAAAGTCTTCTATTGCTGCCAATCTCGTTCAACAAAGCGATCCATTCTTCACTATTGAATTTGAACATAAGCCTTTAGACGAAAGGGCTGATAATGCTGCTTCTTTGTTTATGCGCAACATTGATATTATTTACAATCCTGTCATCATTTATGAAATCATCAAATTCTTCACACCTCCTGAAACCAGTGCGGACAGTATTAATGCATTGATTGAGGTAGCTGGCGACACACTGGAAGGGATAAAGAATCAGACACGCGCCAGTCTCGAATTTGCATTGGATCAACACACCACACTTGATTTGCATATTGATATGGATGCACCTGTCATTATTGTACCTGAAGACTGTGGCTCAATTCAATCTCGCGGTATTGTGATCGATGCTGGTCATATTAACGTGGAAAGTCAATTAGCACCTCCTGAAGTATTATCTTTGATCAAGTCCAAGTCTGCCTCTGACATGACTGTTGAGGATAATATTCAGCTGCGTCAATTGATGTACGACAAATTCATTGTCAAACTTACACAAACTAAGATTCTTGTTGGTGATTCAATTGAAACTTGCCTCTCACAAGTACGAAGCCCACGAAAAGAATTAGAATACCTTCACTTAGTAGATCGCATTGATATGACATTTTTGGCCGAGCTTTGTATCATTCGCAAATCAGTGGAGATGCCTCGCTTTAAGCTGTCTGGACATCTACCATTACTCAAAGTTAATTTCTCTGATACCAAATATCGTGCTATCATGCAACTACCTCGTCTTATTGAGGCTTCTGGTGTGCTTGGTAGCAGCAAAGATCAAATCGAGATAGACGAAGATTATATGAATATGACAAAAGCGAATCAGGTAGATCAAAAGTGGTTTAACTTAATGAACACGCCGCTATGGAACAAAAAGAATGACGAAATCTTCGTCAATGATGATGAAACCAACAGCGACAAAGACACAAATTCTTCGTCCTTAGCTGAAACAGAGACAACAGATGCAACTGAGATGACCCACTCAATGTCACAAAAGAAAGACAAGGATGCCATCAATATAGAGGAACTTGTGTTTCGTCTTGATTTTAAAGTGGATCGTGTACTTGCTAATGTTCTACAAGCCAAACCTAGCAACATCTCAGAAGAGACTCTTCTATGCCAAGTTGACTTTAAGAATCTTGCTTTGGGATGCAGTGTGAGACCAATGGATATGTCTGTCAATGTATCTCTAGGGTCGCTTGACGTTGCTGATTGCATGCAGCATGGAAGCCAATTCAAGTATTTAGTTACCTCTGAACAACAAGCTATCTTAGGTCAGCATGAGCAGCAGCAACAAGAGGCAAACCGACAGGCTGACAAGAACCTTGTCAATGTTGAATACATCCGCTGTGACAAGCTAAGTCCTGAATACATTACCAAATACAAGGGCATTGATCAAACAGTTCAAGTCACTCTGTCTACCCTAAACTTCATTGTGACTCAAAGTTCTGTCTTGACTCTAAACAACTTCCTTTTGCAAACTTTTGTGGATGAAGAGACTACTTCCCAGCCACCATCATTGCCATCTCGTCCAAGTGGTGCACTTCTTCATCGCCAGTCTTCATTCAGTATATCTAAATCACAACCCCCACCTGATGCAAAGAAACAGAACAGCAATATTTATGTTCGACTTTTGCTTGATAGTGTCAATTTTGTACTCAATAATGATGGCAATCGACTTGCTACAGGTGAATTATCTTTGGGCGATTCATCTATTATCTTGACAGACGGACAAGTCAATTTGGCAGCTAAATTTGCCAACTTTACTCTAACAGATGATACTGATAACCAACTGCTGACTATCCAAGGCGAAGAGTTAATTGATCTTCGTTACAACTCCTTTGTCAACGACGGTCGGGATGGCTACCCAGGTTACGATCATGCTGTATATGTTCGTATGGGATCAGCTCAGTTCACCTTCTTGGAGCAGCCAGTGGTTCAATTCCTTGACTACTTTAGCAAATTTGCAGAAATGAAGTCCACTTATGACCGTGCTCAACAGGCTGCTCTTGAATCAGCTCAACAACTAAGTCAGGCTGCAACAAAGATGCATTTTGATGTGGTGGTTAAGACCCCAGTCGTCTTGTTTCCTGAGTTGCATCAGAATCCTTCAGATGTGGTTGTGGCTCATTTGGGTGAAATTTGGGCATCTAATTCTTTTGTAGAAACATCATATGGTTGTATTAACACAATCAAAGCTGGTTTAAGGGCTATGAATCTTACGTCCAAATTTTACTTTGACAAACGACTTCAGACTTTGCCTATGATTGACGATATAGATCTAGTTTTCAATCTTGAGATACCACAGGAAGAAAGCAAAGAAAGACCGGATATTCAAGTACAAGGTCATCTGTCAAACGTAACCATGCGCTTGACCGAAAGGCAATATATCTTCTTTATGGAAGCCATCAATATGTTTTCTCGCGTATCCTCCAGAGATAACGAGTCTTCGAATGAAGTGGATAGTCAAGGCTCTTCTGCAGATTCATTGACATCCACTGTCTTAAATCAACAACAAGACAGAGCATCCCTCATTGAAAATGAAAAAATGAATGGATTGCCTCGTATTCAAATGTCATTGGATGTAGACACAATTGGCTTGGAAATCTATATGAATCAGTCCAAGGAGCCCAAAAACATTCAGCAACCAGATAGTTTATCCCGAATTGCACTCAACAACAGCAAGGTGAAGATCAATATGTTCTACGATAGCTCCATTGATGTCAATCTTGTGGTTCATTCTCTTACAGTAGATGACACTAGACCTGACATCAACAGTCAGTTTAAGCACATTGTACCTGTCATTGAAGATGGCCATCAGTTTGAGCTCCAGTTGGACCTTAAAGAGCCTGATCCTGTTCGTTCTGGCATTGTAGTCATGACAGTAAAGAGTCCTAAGGTCATTCTCTCCTTAGACCATGCTCTCTTGCTGCGTGACTTTTTCTTACTTCCATTTAACAACAAGACAAACGTACACAATGACAACCAACAAGATGAGCTAGTTAACACAGCACAAAGCCAACAACAGCAAAAACAACAACAGAAGCAGCAAGTGCAACAACAGCCCCAGGGCATGGACTTGTCATATCTCTTGAATATCGTTGATGCTGAATTCATCTTGCTTGCTAATCCTGACCGTGCAGATTCTGAAGCTATTATTTTGTCTACTAAAGAGCTCTTGATTACACAGCAAACCAAGACTGCACTTGTGATCAAGCAAATGGGTATGTTCTTGTGCCGTATGGATATACGAAAGAAGTCCACTCTACGTTTCATCCAACCGTTCGATGTAAACCTATCTATGAACAGTAACCCAAGAAATGAGAAAGGGGCTGCGCTCACTGAGCTTGTGATGAACATTGATCCTCTTGTGCTTCGTCTCTCTTATCGTGATGCTATGCTTGTCACTGATATCTTTAACAAAGCATATGAGCTCTTCAGTGCTAGTATGCAACAAGATAACAATGACTCATCTAATGCATTAGCTTCTCAAAACTTGTCAAGCACGACCAAAGAACTTGACCCGACTGAGATTGGTTTGGCTGAAGAGCTGTTGCGAGTTTCCTTCCAAGGCGCACAAGTTATCTTGATTGAGGAACTGCACGAAACACCCATGATTGATATGAACCTTAAACCATTTAATGTGGAAGTGGGTAACTGGTCAAAGAATTTACTCGCATCAGTAGAGTTCTCTACCTACATCAATTACTTCAATATCAAAAACTCACACTGGGAACCACTTTTGGAGCCATGGAACTTCAGACTTCAATTGGCGCGTAATCCTACCAACAAAAATGAACCTTTGACTGTCAAGATTATTTCTAATTCGATCCTCAATATGAATGTAACGCATACATTTTTGGAAAGTGCAATGTCCACTATGCAATTGCTTGATAAGCAAAAGAATGTAAGTTGCGGTAATGTTAAGTGAAAAAAGAATGTTGAGGACTCAACCTGCTTTTGTATCTTATAGACCACTTATAATGGTGAAAGAGGCACTGTTGCACCCTATGAGTTGCGAAACAGGACAGGATATAACATTATGGTCTGGAACTCTACAACTTCTAAAGAGGGCCCAGTCATAAAAGAAATCAAAAACGGAGAAAATTTGCCTTGGTGGTTTGAAGATTGGAGGAAGCGTCGTGAAGCCACACAATATCAAAGTAATAACTTGAACCTGCAAATTGATAGCCAAGTAGATGGTGCTATGTGGGAAAGTCTGCGCGACATCAAGTTGGATACTGAGGGAGAACACATGCATCCGTTACGACCTGCAATTAAAAATGTCTTGCATCGTATCGTATTTGATATAAAGTTAGTAGACAACATTAAGATTGTTACGATTCGATCAGCACTTGTAATTCAAAACAAGACTCTTTTATCTATCGACCTTGCATCTGTTGACCCTGAAGGCAGAATGGACGGACCAGTACAGAAGGTTTCTCCCGGTGAAGACTATGCTGTACCAATTGAGAAGGCTTACACAAACAGGTTCTGTATCCGGCCTGATGCTGGTTTTGGATACCGATGGACTCAATCAGCATTCCATTGGAAGGACTTTACTACACCTAGTAAGAAGCCTCCATCTGCTATCAGTTGCTCCTCAGAAGACAAAAATGGTAACATGCCTCCTTTCATATTTCAATTGAGTGCCAACTTGGACAAAAACAATGTTTTGTTTGGTCAATACCCAGCAATGAACATCCGTCTAAGTGCTCCTGTTGAAATTGAGAATTTGCTTCCATACGACTTCAACTTCCGTATTGTCGACAAGACGACTGGTCAGGATTTTAGTTCTTACTTGAGAAAAGGTGGTTTGACACCTATTCATGTTATTGAGAATGGCCATCTTGTTCTTTTAAACATTGAAATGCCTGATACCGACTACAACCGCAGCGAATACGCTATCATCAGTACAAAGAGATCTGATGATTTGGATATTGATCATACATTTGAGCTCATCAACAAGAAAGACAAAACAAAACTGCATATTGGTATTGATAGTATTGATATTCCTAACTCAGGTGGAGCCAAGAAATACAGCATCTTCAGTCCATACATAATTATAAACAAGACTGGATTGCCTATCAGCTTCAAAGAGAAACCAGCTTGGTCGGATGCTTTATATTCGTCAGGAGAAACAGTAACAATGTGCAAGCCTGGTTCGAAGCCTGAGCCATTTATGTACTCTTATCCTCATGCTGACAATCGCAATAGAACACTCATTAAGGTAGACAAATCGGATTGGAGTCAACCTTTGAGTTTTGAGGCAATCGGTAGTGTTTACGATGTTGCTTTGCCTAACCAAGATCGATCCGAAGAGATTCATGTGGGCATCACAGTGCAGGAAGGTCAAGGAAAATTCAAGCTAACAAAAACAATTACTATTACGCCTCGTTTTGTGCTCAACAATCAACTAACAGAGAACATCCGATACCGTGTACCAGAAACCAAGAACGACTTTATTCTGGAAGCTAAGGAACGTATACCGCTCTACAACATCCGAGTTCAAAACGAGAAGCAACTGTCTATTAAGTTTGAGGGCTACGACAACGCATGGTCCGCACCATTCAATATCCAAGATATAGGTGATGTTCATGTTCGTTTGACAAGTGATTATGCTAACAAAGACACACTGATACGTGTTTCAACAATCATCCAAGATGCTACAATCTTCATTGTGCTTACAAAAGAGAGCGACGATAACTGGCCATACTTGTTAGTCAACAATACAGGCGAAGATATAACCTTTCGACAAGAAGACCCGGTAATTCTTAGAGATGACTATAGTCCTGTGCGAAGCAACCGTATTAAACGATATCAACTGCCAGCTCATCAATCTGTCCCTTATTCTTGGGATCTACCTGCTTACAAGGACAAAAAGATTATTTTGAATATCAATGGCCGAGAACGTAGCATCAACTTACAGGAGATTGGTACAATGCTTCCTTTCCGTCATACTAACCGCGAGGGAAAGCCTTTGATTACATCTATTGATGTCAAGATCAACGGCTCTCGTCGTATACTTGAACTGAAACCGTTTGTACAGAACGAAAGTCTTTTCAAGCCTGTATCTGGTCCTCTTTCTAGAGTGAACTCAACTGCTTCTATGGCTTCTGTTGATTCTGCTGCTAAGGAAGGCTTTGAAGTAGCTGATATGGATATGACAGTTAATGCCGTTTTCCAAATCCAAATCAAAGAGATGGGTATATCTCTTATTGATAGACGACTGCAAGAGGTTGCCTATGCTACCTTCAGAGGTATAGATTTGAAGCTAACAGACTCAACCATGTATCACTCCTTGCGTTGGAATATTGACTGGGTTCAAATTGATAATCAAGTCTACGGTGCTATATTCCCTATACTATTATATCCTACCAATTTGACCGATAATGGCGAACGTAATCGCAAAGACACTAAGATACTTCCTACTGTTCAGTTGGCTCTTGATCGTGTAAAAGATAGCTCCCATGGTGTTGTTTACTTCAAGTACTTCTCCATATTGCTTCAAGAGATGAGTGTGGAACTTGACGAATCATTCATTTATGCAGTAATGGATTTTGCACAATTAGACGATGGCGCCTCAGCTAAAGAATCTGATCCAGATGCAAAGATCTGGGAATACTCTACCGATATTCCAAATGTTACATCAGAAAACAGTATTGCACAGATCTATTTCGAAGTGTTTAGCATTCAGCCCATTCGATTCAATCTTTCCTTCTTACGTTCTGATCAAGACTATAACCATATTAGAGCCGAACAGTCTAACAATCCATTGATGTATATTGTTAATGCTATGACTATGACAATTGGAAACATCAACCAAGCACCTCTAAGATTTAATGCTCTTGCTATTGAAAACATCATGGCAAGTGGTCCTGATTTGGCCAATCGTATTATGATTCATTACAGTGACCAATTCGTCTATCAAGTTCATCGCATCCTTGGTTCTGCAGACTTCTTAGGTAATCCTGTTGGCCTGTTCAACAATTTGAGTTCTGGTGTTGCTGAACTATTCTATGAGCCTTGGCAAGGTTTGATTATGAGCGATAGACCTCAAGACTTGGGAATTGGTATTGCAAAGGTAATGTCGCTACTCTTTTCTTTCTTTCTTTTTATTTGCTTCACTCAAGCTTGATTGATGATTGACGATTATGTATAATTAGGGCTTCAGCGGGTTTGTTAAGAAGAGTGTCTTTGGTGTTTCGGACAGTTTCACAAAGTTCACAGGTAGTATTGGCAAAGGCTTGTCTGCTGTTACTATGGATAGAGAATACCAGGACCGCCGACGATTGAACATGGCTCGAAACAGACCAAAGCATGCTTTAGTTGGTGTTGCTCAAGGTGCTACTTCATTTGCTAATAGCGTTGCAAGTGGCTTTTCTGGTTTAGTAGTATGCAATTTGTGCCCAATATTCTGTAAAGTAGTCGCTCTAACATCTTTTGTTTTTTATTGTTTTCATTATGTTAGACACGACCTATAGAAGGAGCTAGTAAAGAAGGTGTAGGAGGATTTATCAAAGGATTTGGAAAGGGGCTTGTTGGGTAAGTAAATCAATATTGCTTTGTTTATGGAATTTGTATCTAAATCTACGAACTCTCTAGTGCTGTAACAAAGCCTGCTGTCGGTGTGTTTGATTTTACAAGTAATGTCACGGAAGGTATCCGAAACACTGCTACTCCCGCAGATACCAACATGATTGAGCGTGTTCGTTTCCCACGATATATCGGGCCAGATGGTTTGCTAAAGCCTTATTCTTTACGTGAAGCTATCGGTCAACACTGGCTCAAAGATGTTGATGGCGGCAAATACATTAATGATATCTATATTGCCCACTGTCATGTTCAAAACGATGAGCGCGTAGCTATGTTGACTTCTAATAGAGTGATGCTTATTCGAACAAGAAAACTTACAGTCGAATGGCAAGAACCTTTTACAGATATTCAGACGATAAAGCGTGAACCAACCGGCATTGCTATCTATTTGCGAAGCGGGACATGGGAGCCATTCTTACTGATTTCTGACAAGCATAGTAGGGAAGATTTCTTTAAAAAGATCGAAGAGGCAGTTATCAAATACAATCAGACCCGTAGACCAATGCATTAGAAAGAAAATTGTAATATGTTACTAAGAGTTGTATTTTTTGAGCCAAATAAACTCTATACATTTACTCAAAAAGAGAAACAAGCGCTATGGCTTGAACAAACTCATGGATACATAATTACAAGCTCTGGTAGACTAATGTAGAATTGTAAAGAAATGTTTAGAGTTCTCATAACTGCATAAGCTTCGCAATTCAAGTGCTAAAAGCAAATGAGATAACCGTTCCACATCTCACTATGGCTAGCAAACTATTTGGTAACGTTGTTTTCAATGTGGTTAATGCTCCCAGAGCCATGCTTATTTTTCATGATAAGTTTTGAAACCTCTTTCTTTAAAACAAGCAGAGCATTAAAAGCAATGCTAAGTAAACGCCCTAAGCTTGCACTTAAAATGAAAGCAATCAAAAAAGCAGCAGATAGCTCTGAGGGTGTTGTTTTCTCGCTAGTTTGGTCTCTTAGTCGATTATCGCTTGCTATCAGCAATGATGCTGTTAGCCATATCATTTAGAAACCTCTTTGGCAACTCTTTTCTTTCTAAAGCTAAATTGCAACATCTTCCTGAATATCAACAATTGTGAGGTCTATCTCTTTTCAAACTTGAGCAATTGCTCAGTACAGACTTTTGTCTCTAACTCAACTTGCGTCGGACATTTGATTCCACCATGTCAATTCTGACATTTTGGTTTTAGTCTTTTTTTTCCTCAGTTGAGATCATGCCTTCAACAGAAATCATACAGCAACAGCCCTTTTCGGATGACATACTCAACGACTCCGCTGCTTCGACAAAACAACCCGAAAAACAGAGCTTGTTGAGCAATGTAACTTCGAATCCCATGTTCTCTGCTGGTTTTGGTTTGATTGGTGTAGGTGCAGGCCTAACGCTGTTAAGAAGGGGTGCCGTTCTCGGTGCAAGTGCTTTGAGAAGGCGATTACTGGTTACCCTCGAGATTCCATCAAAAGACAAGTCTTACTTTTGGTTTCTTCAGTGGATGTCACAGAACGCACCTAAACGACAAGTGCAGCACTTGGCTGTAGAGACTACTTATAAACAACACGACAATGGCAGTGTGTCAACCAACTTTGGATTCGTGCCAGGTCCAGGCACACATTTTTTCAAATATCGCAAAGTATGGATGCAGGTGCAACGACAACGAGACGGCAAGATGATGGATTTGACCACAGGATCGCCCTGGGAAACTATCACTATTACCACCTTGAGCCGTGATCGACACGTTTTTCAAGAACTATTGCATGAAGCACAAGAGATGGCTCTCAAAAAGCAAGAGGGAAAGACAGTGCTATATACATCTTATGGCCCTGAATGGAGACCATTTGGTACACCTCGTCGAAGACGTATGCTCGAGAGTGTTATTCTAGATCAAGGTATTCAAGAGCGTGTTGTCAAGGATGTCAAGGCATTTATCAATAATGGAAAATGGTACAATGAAAGAGGTATACCGTATAGAAGAGGTTATTTATTATATGGTCCTCCTGGATCAGGCAAAAGTAGTTTTATTCAAGCATTAGCTGTAAGTGACAAAGGAGCTGAAAAGAGAAAGCGAAAGGCTTATTGTGATTGTTTGTAGGGTGAATTGGAATACAACATTTGCATTTTGAACTTGTCAGAGAGAGGGCTTACAGATGATCGACTCAACCATCTACTAAGCAACGTGCCAGAGCGTAGCATCATGTTGCTGGAAGACATTGATGCTGCCTTTACCAAGCGAACACAATCAGACAATCAAGGTTATCAATCCATGATCACCTTCAGTGGTCTTTTAAACGCACTTGATGGTGTTGCATCTGCAGAAGAACGCATCATTTTCTTAACAACCAATCATGTTGAAAAACTGGATCCAGCTCTGATTCGTCCTGGAAGAGTAGATATGAAGGAATATCTGGGCAATGCATCTGAACATCAAATTAAGAAGATGTTCTTGCGTTTCTATGATGATGAAGAATTGGCGGAACGTTTTGTCCAAAAAACACGCGGTAAAGATATAAGCACAGCTAGCCTACAAGGTCACTTTGTCTATTACAAAGATCAACCACAGGAAGCTGTAGATAATGTTGATACTCTGTTGGATCAAGCTTAGAGAGAGAAAAAGATAAAATAAAGTGTATATACATCCCAATTTATCTCTTTCTTTGAATCTTTTAAATTCAGCACTCAGGAGAGGCGAAAGTCACAGCGAGTAAAAAAAAAAAGAAAACCTTGATTCCAGTTGACTTGATCAAGATCTAGTTGTTCGTCATGAAGTTTACACCTACCATCGATAAACACTTCGTACTACACGATGCATCAAAAAAAGTACATGTCACTTTCGACGATGTAGAGGTGGAAGCACCTTCTAAGAAGAGAGAACATCCTGCTCATGATCATGGCCGAGACAAAAAGAAAAGCAAGTCAGACAGCAAAAAGAAGAGCAAAAAGGACAAGAAAGAAAAGCAGACTGAAGTAACTTCTGAACGGCCAGCAGAAAGCGACAAACCCAAAGAAGTTATTACAGGCAAACCTGTTGAGAACAAGCCTGCGACTGTCATTGCTGTACCAACTGAAGGCCCGCCCAAAGTGAGAGGACCTAAATTTACACCTAAGAAAGTAAAGAAGCAGTTTGCACCACCTAAAAAGCCAACACAGGAAGATGTTTTGGCCAAAGTAGCTGCCCAACGTAAGAAGAAAGCACTGAAACGACAGGCTAAAGTCAAAGTCAATGGCGAACTTGTCTCGAGACCTGCTTTCCGCTTGATACCCACTGCCCTGGATAATGTCATGCCTACTAAACAGCTGGGCGAGTTTGTGCTTTATGCTTTGTCCGAAACATCTAATTTGGCTTGGTGCAACCTTGTCAATAAAGCCAAACTAGATCGCCTTGTCATGGTTTATGCCCAAGGACTGAACTGCACTGATTTTGGCATTCAAAAACAATCTACTGCTCAACCTTACGTAGATCTGGAAACATTGACTGCAAGCGAATGGATTGGAAAAGCTTCTATGCCATTTTTGTGCAAGCAAAGCAAATACATGATGTTGAATCAAATCTCAGGTCACAATGGACGCTTCAATTCACCTGTAGCTGACATTTTGCAATGTAACATGTCTAATACCAAAAAGGAGCGATTAGCCAAAGAACAGTCAATCAAGGCAAACAAGTTTAAGGACAATATGCGTGAATATTATGTGTTGACCTTAGAGGAAATGAGAAAGGCAGACTATCCTATCCCGCCCTTTTTGGATGAAACTGCCTCTCTACCAGAGGGTTGGAAACAGACACATGCAGCTGAAACACCTCGTCCTGAAGGCCAACTCAAACGTATTATTGCTGTAGATTGTGAAATGGTCTTGACCGTGAAAGGTTCTGCCTTGGCTCGTATTACCCTAATTGATGAAGGTAAGTGTTTGCATATTTTGCTGAGAACATATCACTCAAGATGTATTTTGTAGATGGTAGCGTCTTATTGGATGAAATGGTTAAGCCTGATCAACCTGTTATTGATTATCTGACAAAATATTCTGGTATTACTCCTGCTGATCTAAAGACAGCCACCTGCTCCTTACGAAGAGCTCAAAAGCATGTTCGTAAACTTGTCAACCATGATGTCATCTTAGTAGGTCATGGTCTTGAAAACGATTTAAAGGCACTGCAAATCGCACATCCTTACTGTGTAGATACCTCATTGATTTACGACCATCACAAAGGTCCACCCTATAAGCCCTCTCTCAGATTCTTGGCTCGTAACTATTTGAAGCGTCAGATTCAGCATCGTAATGAAACTCGTGTTGGTCACGATTCTGCTGAAGATGCCCGCGCCACATTGGATCTCTTCAAACTCAAGCTCAACAACAAAGTCAGCTATGGTAAGTTCATGAAGACTGAACTGATCATGGACAGACTGTTGGCAAATCGACCTTCTCGATCAAGTGCTATTGTTGAGTGCAGTCAAAGTGACCGACGTTCATTTGGTGCTACACATGGTAATGATTATTACCGTGTAGATACTAACGAGAACCTTGTCGAAACAGTGTTGGAGAAGATTAAGGAAAAGAATTTTTTGTTTACTCGGTTTCAACCTGTCAATACGATGCAAGTTGCCGAATCTGGTGCTATTGTACCAAGTGACGTACCTGCAGATCAAACAAAGCGCGCTCTTCAACTTCAGCAGATGGATCAATACATTCGCCGTATCTATGAGGGACTTGAAGAAAACACATTCCTTATCATCTCTGGTGGTGTTTGCGATGTACCTCAATACAAAGTGTAAGTTGAGCATTGTTATGAATTATCAAGCCAGCTTATTCTCTCTTTTGTTTATATATAGCTTTTATGACAAATTTCAAAAATACCTGGAAAAGAGTCAAGACAAGAAGAAGATACCAGCAGATGAACAATGGACTGAACAAGATCAAAAATTATTATGTCAATATGCTTCTGAAGCTAGATTAAGTTCATCCTTTTTTATGTTTAAACAATAACAGTTGAAAAATAAATTTAGCCTTCCCTTATGCCGAGAGCGTAGATATATATTAAAAAGTACTTCTTTTGCCTTTCTCTTTGTTTCTCCTGTAACTCATGATTCGATTTTGGTCCCGTATCACACATCAAGTTCGACAAGAACAGGACGATTGTTCATTTGTAGATTTGTTGATGGGTCCCACCTATACAACGCATGCCGAAAGGCTTGAAAAAGCTAGACAACAGACATGGTCTCGGTTATGGAAAGCAGAACTTGAACAGGTGATTTGTATCAGTAGGAGAGCTACATGCTTGTT
This sequence comes from Choanephora cucurbitarum, assembly GCA_025331435.1. Taxonomy (NCBI): domain Eukaryota; kingdom Fungi; phylum Mucoromycota; class Mucoromycetes; order Mucorales; family Choanephoraceae; genus Choanephora; species Choanephora cucurbitarum. The sequence goes on along the minus strand of JAIWNI010000010.1, from coordinate 475,187 downwards.
GAAGTATCAGCTGCAACAATTGACTGATACTTTATGTTCCATTGTAAGTCTTGCTGTTTTCAAAGAAAGGAAAACAACTAAATGATACAAAAAAAGGCTTCGCCTGTCAAAAATTCTAAAGAAGATCAAGTAAATCAGGCACAATACTTGGCATCAGTTGCTCTAAAAGAATGGGATGCTTCTTTTAAGCAGCTAGACCAAATACTGACTTCTTCAACACCTATTTCTTCTTCTTCGTTGACCAAATTGGCTTTAAGTCACCAGCAAAATCAAGAAGCTTTGAAAGAAACGTTACAAAAGCACCATTTAATTTTTCAAAGACACATTCAAGCAACTATTCATGCAAGTATTCAATATTAATGAGAGTGAGACAAAATCAAGAGCATGTACATGTAAAAAAAGAGGCTTACTGATAAATAGGCGCCCTCCTTTCCTAGATTTGTCCTATGCGTGAATCAATTACTAGCCTTCCATCATGGCCTTTGTCACTATCAGGCTTATCTCTTAAACCATGTTCAATGGCTTGTCCAAATGACTGGGTCTGAATCATCCATGCTTGAGAGACAACTGACAGTAATAAATCAACTTAAGCAGCGATGTAGACGATTACTACAGACCAACCACCCAGCCTCAGCTGATTATACATGTACTATCTGTCTTGATATGCTACAGGAACCTGTAACGCTTAGTTGCGACCATACTTTCTGTCGTGCCTGTCTCCAACGTTATTTCTGTAAACCATGTGAGCGGAAGCGACCGTCTGAATCATTCTTCAGTTCACCAAGACGCACTGTCTATTGTGAGTGTTATGCACTTGATGCGTGGGACCGAAAGGCAGCATGTCCTCTTTGTCGTCATCCGTTTGCTACATCGACCTGTCGTTTTGATACTGATTTAAGTCGATACCTTGCTCTTTATTTCCCATCAAAAGAAGAAAATGAAACGGAACCCAAGGAGACATTCTATAGTCGGATTCAAAGATGGTCTTATAGGATAATTCAACAGGAAAGTATGGAGGTGGATCTGTTGGAAGTACAGAATAGCATGAATTTGATGGCAAGACGTTCTTGGATAATATGATTTTGGAGATGATAAATAAACTCATATTGGATAAAAAAACATTTCCTCTGAAATGATGCTTATATGCTTTGATGAACATAGTGAACAAACCAATTCTTCTATTGATAAAAGCTAGAGGAAGTCTCTTTGTATATTAAACCAAGAATTGGAGCAATTTTATTTTTCTATTATTTTTCTTCTTTCTTGAAAAAGAAAAAAAGAAGCTAGGGAAAGAGATGGAGTCATATAGAAAGCGAGCGAAAGTGCTTGTGGTATAAAGGTTTGTCTTTTTTTGGAAGTAAATAAGTTGTGTATAGAATAACAATAAAAGAGTATAAATATAATAGAATAAAATATAATGGGATAAAGTATATGGTTTATGGATATGTATGTGATGAAGAAATGAAAATTACACAGAAATAATAAAGAAAGGATAGGAGAGACTAAGGGAGTGAATGATGAATAAATAAAATAAAAAGATGTACATGCCGAGAAAGAGATGGAAAGAAAATGCTCTATTCCTCTTCTTCTTCCTCTTCCTCTATAATGGCTTTTGAACCAAATGAAGGACCCTTTTGTTCCTGCATGCCATATACAGTTAGACGAGATCGAGGTGTAAATTCGAACCGAGGATTTCGTGGTCGACCACCACCAGTACTAGCCATTTTGAGTGCAAAAGAAGAAGTCTATTGATAAAACCCCATTCAAGTTAGCAAACAAGTATAAATGAACATCGAAGTTTCTCTTACCAATGGTGGTTGAGGAACTACTGTTTCTGTTGACGTTGATACTACTGTCTCTTCTTCTTCTTCACTCGTACTGCTATCAGAAGAGAAATCGGATAAAGGTTCTTTCCCTTCTCCTGCATTCAATGGCATTTCAGCATGATTCTCTTCAGATAGTACCATGGACGGCAGTTCAGAACAATGCTGGTCTAAAGCAGGAGGAGAAGAGGGTGGTGTAGGATGATGCTGTTGTCGTTGGCTATAAAGCAATGAGTAACGGCGTTGACAGATATCGATTTCTTTGGGTTCCGAAGATTCTGTTGTCAAGATGGAAAAAGTATCTGTGGCTAAACGTGTGGATGTCAGCGCTGTAGGAGGCACATCCAGAGAGGAAGGTGTGCGATAAGTAAATGCGTTTTGTGTATGAAATGCTGAATTAGAAGTAGTGGTATGAGAAGGTTTAGTAATAGATGTAGTATGAGTGTTGCTGGTAGTTGTGTTATTAGTGTTATGTTTGGGATGCGTAATAGTGATGGGCAAATTGGTCGTGTTTGGAGCAGGCGCAGCAGGAATAGCCGTAGTGCCATTATAGGTAAGCTGATCCAATTCACATACAGGTGGATCCGATAACTGTAGTACACGTCTACGGTATTTCTGTGACCCAGTTCTGTAAATAGGTGGTGACATCATGTTGGTGTCGACTGAATGGTCTATGGGTGTGTCAAAATTACGATAACTTGAGGGTGTGGCAACTGGAGATGACATGGTAGAACAGGTAGAAGCAGATCGACCTCTCCTTTGTGGCGATGGCGAGATCGATGGAGCAGTGCTGGGTGGTGGTTTAGAACCAAACCAAGACTTGACAGAAGAAAACCAGCCTGCTCTTTCTGATGTTGGCTGAGGAGATCCAAACCCAACTGTTGGGATAGAGTGATAAGGTATACTAATGGTAGGTTTAGGATAAGGTTGAACAGCAGGTTCTGTAGTGTCGAATAGAGCAGTGTCTGTCTTCAATTGATCATTGGCATCTTCTTGCTGATGTATCAACTTGTTTTCTTGCTCTTCCTTCTGTTCCTCTTCTTCTTCGTTTTTTTCGCCTTCTTGAAATGTCTGTGTTCCTTGATCTACTGCTTTTTTAGGATGTGTGTCTACTGTGGTTGGTGTGCGATGTTGTTGCATAGCTGAAGCAAATGCATCAGGCACTGAAAAGTTTTGCCATGCTGGCTGTGGTTGATTGGACATGTTTTCTAACAAGAGATGCCACAAAGTGCTGGAAGTGTCGCATTCTCCTGTCTGCATCTTGACCAATGCATCTCGATCGAATCCGGCAGCTGTTAGAGCAGCAAACAAGCGTTGTTCTACAGGTGTCATCGCAGGCTGCTCTGCATTGGACTGATAGAATGAAGAGGGAAGAGATGATCTGAATGAAGTTGGTTGAGGAGTACGACGGTTGAAAGTAGGAGCTGAGAATCGTGATGATTTAGCAGCTGCCTGAGGCTTCGAGATACCTAAACTGGATCGTACTTGAGGCGAGAACTTGAGATCAGGAGAGAGTGCGTTATAATCGATGCCGTCATCTAACGCCACAGTACTTTCGTTTTGAGAGAAGATTGAATCTGCATCTGAAGCAGTGGATTGATGTGTGGTAGTAGAAGAGGATGGTGTAAGACAAGTGTCTTCATCTTCTTCGTCCTCTCCGTCATCGTCTGTCAAATGGTCCAAACGGACAACCCAAGGATGAGTTTCCATTGCTTCAAACGATATACGGTCACAAGGATTGAACTGAAGCATGTTGGTGATCAAACTGTTGAGATCTGTTGAAAAATAGAAAGGTATGGTGTAATCTACTTGAACAATCTTTCGTTGTGTCATTACTTCAGAATCATCATCAAAAGGGTATTCACCAGCAATTAAGGTATATAGAATGACGCCTAGTGACCAGATATCGGTTTCTATCGAGAAAGAAAAGGTTAGGAAAAACAAAAGAAAAAGAAGAGAAAGGCTTGAAAGTTACCAGGTCCAGTATATTTCTTTCTCATGATTACCTCTATAGAAAAGAAAAGAAATTAGACAAAATAGATATAAGGGCAAAATTATCTTACCTGGAGCAGAATAACTTAAACTACCACAAAATGTTTCAAGGTATTGGTTCTTTTGAGTGAATCGAGCAAAACCGAAATCGCATATCTTGACGTTATCCTCTGAATCTAATAGAATGTTTTCTAATTTCAAGTCTCTAATGGAGATACAAATCATATTAGAATAAAGTGCGTCTTTGTGTTTTCCTCTCATCGTTACCTATGGACAATGCCACGTAAATGACAATAGTGAATAGCATCTGCTAACTGACGAAACCATTTGTGAACTCTGATCTCTGAGCAGCGACCTGCATCAGTCAATGCGTCTAATAGATCGCCACTTGGACAGTATTCAGAAATGATATGAATGGCTGATTCAGTTGTAATCATTTCGTATAACATCACAATATTAGGGTGTTTAAGTTGACGATGATGATGAATCTCTCGGGCCATCATAGGTGCATGTTGTTTGCTGATTTTTTTGATAGCGACTAACTTTCCTGTCAGTTTGTGTGTGCCCTTTTTTACTTTGCCAAAAGTGCCCTTTAAACATAATTGAATTAGTCTGAATGAGCCTTATGTTGTCAGCTCTTTCTTACCTCGCCAATTGTCTCTCCTATCGTATAGCAGCCAACCGACGTCATTTCATGCGAAGATAACTCCTTGAGTAATTCATTATAATCTACAGCAAGCTAAACCGAATAAAAAGGGAATAGTGTTATTTTTTTTTGCTTTGGTTCAAAATTCCTTTTTTTTTTTTACTTTGGCTTGTTGATTATGTGCTACCGAATTTCTTGGTGAGCTGATCATTGTTTTAGATATATTTTATAAGGAAAGTAAAGCTGTAAAGGAAGGTGTACCAGGATTTAATAATTTGTTATATAAAGCTTATATTAGCTTTTTTCTTTTCTTTTCTGAATAAAAAAAAAGAGTACTATATGTATTTGAAATGGAAAAGAAAAAGTCTTTCGGTCTACTTTTTTCTTTCTATAAAAAAAAAGACTTTAAGGTTGATAATTGAAGTTGTAGGCTTCTTTCGAGTCTTGTAATAAATAAATAAAGAGGGAGGAAGTTAAAATGAGAGAGAGAGAGAAAAAAAGAAAGAAAGAAAGGGTAAGTCTAGTCTTGATTCATGAAAGGAAGGTAATGGCAAGATCGACTTGGTTTGTTTCTTAGGGTATTTCTTTTTTTTTCTCTAGGCGAAAAACTAAGAATCCCTAAGTTAGAGTAGTGATGAGAATAAGAAAGAGAAAGAGAGAGAGAGAGAGAGAAAAGAGGTAAGAGACCAATAAATTAATATAGTTATAAATATATCTTTTTTTTTTTTCAAAAAAAGGGGGTAAGGTTAGAGGAAACAATTGAAGGCAAAAAAGTTCGAGAATAAGAGTGAGAAAAGTAAAAAAAATAAAAAAGAGTGTACGAAAGGGAGAAGTAGGAGATGGTTAATGTAATAGGTGTTATAAAAAAAATAGTTGTACCACATTGAATCGATTAAGGAAAGCGCACACATTTAAACTTATATTTGGATTCTCCATTATTAGTGTTATTTTAGGCTTGCATACACTAAATTCATCCTGGTGCCTTTGTTAGCACTGTATCTCCATTGACCATCTATGCTACTGTTAATTTATGCTCTCAAATCACAAACGCGATCTCCTTTAATTTGATTTGTGTTAGCGGAGTTATCAGCATGAACTTAGTAAAGAAAATTGACACTTTCTGAGAACAATAACTTGCCGTTTGCCCAGCTACATATTTGTAAGACATATAAGGGCCTGGCTATTTCTCGGTTGAATCGTTTTTCGGAAGGTAAAGACTAAAGTTTATTTTCTTCCTCTCTTTTTTCTTACTTTCCTAAAATATTCATCGTCAGGTTAATTACCAATTGTCGTCTCTTTAAATTTGTCATGGTTACTAGCAACTTCAACTAGAGAACAATGAACCTATAAAACAAACATAGCTACTTACTAGTATATCCTTAATTGTTGTCAGTCAGGATGAAACGCATCTGCACGATCATTTACTTTCTATATTCTCACTATTAAAGTTCTCATTGTGTCCATCACGCGATTGTCAATACACAAACAGTTACTCCTTTTCTTGCTTTCTTTCAAATTTAAAAAAAAAGAGGGAGTTTATATGACTAGGTTCAAAGTGATTTCCCCAAATTTGGCTTGAAATTTATGTTGTAAGTCTACATGGAATACTAACAGAAAGAAAGAAAGAAAGACTAGCTTATGATTTACTCCCTACTGTTGCTCCAATACGATGTTCATGACTGTCTTAACTCATACCTGCGTTACTCCAAAAGGCTGACTCAGTTTCTGATCTTTGTTGACAATCAACTATTTAAGTAATGGAGAGGTACTTTTTTGGAAAGTATGTTGCAGATTAGTTGCATAGTCAGTTGTTTATTCATGCTTTAACTGTTCTGATCTCTAAAGCACTTTGCTTCATGAGGTTGTAAGGAACATTCAAACAATGGATTACGATTAGGAGAATAAAGAGAATGCTAAATAACCTCTTAGTTTTGGATTGTATGTGCGGCATTTACCAGGTAGTTGTATTAGCAAATTATTCATGATAATGAAAAGAGTTATGCATACTCGAGCAGCTTCACATAACATAACAAGTGTCCTTGAGGCAGACTCCATTATGCCCTCTAATTGCCTTTTTACTTGCCAGACGGGTTTTCTTTTTCTGTCTTACTCATTTCCTCACCAATACCATACCTTTTAGTACAAACTATGAATTGACTTTTCTTTTTGTTTTCTTGCGTCAAAAACTTTAAGGATTTTTATCAAATTCACTAGCGATCTATGCCTTTACGATGCAAGACAACTGATGAGAATGATATCCTCATATGAACAAGAGCGATTTCGATTAGACACAACTTATCGATTTCTCAGTGATGTTTTATTCAAATTACTTGACTCACATTGATATTGTATACACGCTCTTCAAAGGTCCTGCATAGCCATCAATTAGTCTCGTTCTAACTCATATCTATCAAAGTGACAGAAATGTAGGATTTTGCTTGTCAAAATATGCAACAGCATCAACACATTTGTTTATTTTTAAATCTTATCTTTGCGCCAATCTTTCACTCTAACCCCCCTTGTTTATTTATCCTCTTTCTTTGCACTTTTTTTTTGCACGAAAACTGGTAGAGAAAGAAAGAATAGGCCTTATTCAAGCAGTTGCGTTTATTGAACACTAACGTCTATCGTATAATAGAGTATGATCTTATCAAAGAAAAAAAAAGAAGCAGAGCCAAGAGTGATATTGCTTTTGTGTGTCAACTAAAAGATCGTATGTTTGTCCATGTTTATTTCACATGGTCTTTTTTTTTGTAGCATTGAAATCGAACCAATACAAACAATTCAAGCTATAATTGAGATCGGCTTCCCAAACACAAAAGATCATCCCTGCCTCAATCATGTTTGTCATTAGAAATCTTTGGAGCTTTTTTCTTGTGAAAATATACAAGACAACACTTGTATTGAGTGACAAGCAATTTCAGTCGACGCGAATGATGCGTACCAGCGCCTTTCCTTATAATGTAAACGATGTCGTGTATAAAGTTACTTAATTTTGTCTGACGTTACATAAGGGTCTAACTTCATGCATGAAAATCAAAAAGATGGCACCAGACGAATCATCTTTAAGCCTATTTGAAACCTATGCTTAATAAATATTCCCATTCTATGTTTCTATACTTTCTTTTTCTTCCTTTGCTATCTATCATTTATTTTCTTATCTGAATTTTGTTATTACAATGAACAGCAAGTATCATACAACCATCGAAGACTGTCCTGACGAATCTGAAATGAACCAAAACCAACAATTCTCTGGAACAACTGATATCAACCTTTCTCATCTTGATGGATATAGTAATTCAGCTCAACAACAGGCATGGGTAAGAGAACAAAAGAAAGAGAGAGAATGAGAGAACGGGAAGGTCAAAACAAAGGGTAATTTATCATGATTTGAGCAGGATGAGGTAGATGCTTTGGAAGAAAAAGCACGATCAGAAAAGATGCAAGATCAATCAAGAGCAAAAGAAAATGCTACTCAAGCTGCTCGCATAGTTAAAGAGGCTCAACAATCATCAAGCTTCTAATGTAAATAAATACAAACACTTGTTTAACGTGATTACAACTGTTGTATTCTTTTTCAATGCGAGAATGTTTTTCTTTTCAAAGGGAAATCATGCCTTATCAATTAGAGGACAAAAGTTCCCATACTCATTTCAAGGCTATTGCTAAAATCACACGCTTACTTGAGATAGCACTTCTACTCTGGACCATTCATACTCTCTCACACGCAGAAATGGAGCGGCAAAATTCACAATGGATTTCCTTCTGTTCAATTCATTAAAGTGTTTTTTTTATACTGATGTTATCACAACAGCAACTAATAGGCTGATCGCATTTATTTCTAAATCCTTTTGTTCAGTACTTTCACTGACAATTAGATGCCTGTATTCCCTATCAAACTGTCTAAAACTACTTGATGTTTGTTGAGAGCGCCATTGATATGAAACCAAACGGTTGAATCTAACTCATTTAGACATGAGAGTGTTCATAGTCTTCTATGAGCATCATGAATCATACCCTCCTAAATCACAAGAAAAAGAGAGAAAGACAGCAGTCTTTGTAAATCTATGATCTGATCTGAGTGATATAGTAGTTGCTTTATTTGAGAGCGTCCATACTTTTTGATAATTGCACTCTTACATTGAGCATATACTTAAATCAAACACTGTTGAATCGAGCGACTGCTGTAGATCCGTCTCAACAGTGGGAGTGAGAAGATTATTTTCCGTTCATTAGAGCCAGATCAATGACGCTACTATGTTCAGTTTTCTATCCAAAAAAAAAGACAAGCATGACAACAGCGCGCGTTCAGAGTAGAATTCAAAACCAAGCGAGAGTGTGTTGTTCGCATAGAGTTTTTAGATAAATACCACCAAAATCGGCTTTTGTGCCCATTAGTGAGAGCCGCCTTCTTTTTACGTTAGAAAATTGCCACAAACGATAGAGCGAAATAAGCTTGTTTCAAAGAGAAAAAGAATGCCGAGTGAAACAGTATGCATTGTGCAAGTGAAGGAGAGGAAAGTCAAGAGGAGACAGTTGACTGTAAGAAACTAATGTGTAGCTTAACAACTCTGTAGCTTCTTTGAAGGCAGACCGATTGAGAACTTTTTGCTGCATCAGATAAGAAGCCTGTCGATAGTAAAAGTAGATATGATATGCCGGCTTCATGGTTGTCTTTTTAAAGTTTTAATTTGACAGTTGTAATTTCAAATCCATATTTATATATTAATTTAATTTCGTGTTGTATTCGATCTTTATTTGGATGTGCCACCATTCACGTCTAAGCTAGATTCTTCAGGCAACAAGAGAGACGACTGTCATGACTAGAAAGTAGTCTGGATCAGAAAACTTTCGCTTTGAATATGACTCGTGTCAATAGCCTGCAGAGCTCTTTCAATAGTTGGAATGAAGATGGTCACAAAAGGCTCAGACATGTCACAGTACTGTTGCTCAAGGGCTGCATAGTCAAACAACCTAATTGAAAAACAGCGTGTATTATTCATTTAACAATTTTGAAAGAGGCCAATTAAAAAGAACACCTCAAGCAATTTCGGCCACTTGACCAATTAGGGAAAAAGTGACTGCAGAGAAAAAAATAGTGTTGTACGACTATTGAATACGTTTTATTTGTTACGCGAACTCCCCTTACATCAATGCAAAATAAAAGTTAAATTCGTTTTCTCTTTTCTTCTTCTTCTTCTTCTTTGATAATAGCTATCTCTCTTTATTTAAAATAATGTCTTACGGTGAATCTGATTCTTATCAAGGTGGTCAAGCTGCTTCTTACCAAGGTAAATTTGTAACAATAGTCCCGTCCTTGCTTTCGGGTATTAATCAAATATATCTTATTGGTGATAGGTGGTGAACATCAATCTTACGGTGGCTATGAAAAGCCTGACGTGTCTCAAGTTGCAAGACTCGCTAAGCAACATGTCCAACAAGATGGTGATGACGATGATGATGATGACAGTAAGTAGAGTCATGGTAGTTTGTATAATGTCATATTCATGTTCGTTTCGCTTTTCCCTTCTAAAGAGGAAGGTCTTTTCTCTTCTGTCCTTTCAAGCCTTGTTGACCGTGATGATGATGATGCTCCCCACAAGCAAAATGTCAATGAAGACGAAGCACAAACTGCTGCTCAAGTCCACAACCGAGTCTACAACCAAAACAACGGACAACCTGATGAAGAAGCTTCATCTCGTGATTTAGGTTCTGCTGCTGCTATGCAAGCCTTCAAGATGTTCTCTGGCGGAAGCAGTGGCGGAAATGGCGGATCCAACGAATTGGTCGGTTTGGCCATGGGTGAAGCCATGAAGCTCTTCAAAGCTCAAGGTGGTAGTTCAGGTAAAGCCAACCAATCTGAAATGCTTCAAAGTGCTGCTATGATGGCCATGAAGTTGCTCATGACACAAAAGACTGGTCAACAACAAGGTGGCGGCGGTGGTCTCGGCCAAGTCATGGGCATCTTGGGCAGTTTAACTGGTGGACAACAACAACAACAACATCAAAGCAGTGGCGTTGCTGGCTTGTTAGGCAAATTTTTGTAAAACCATACTCTAATGTAAAAATACCAAATATACATAATTTTCTTTCTCTTTTAAAAAAAAACTCGCCTTTTTCTGTTGAAGAGATTGTAAAGTGTTTTGGCTTTACATGAAAAAAGCATAAGGGGAAAGAATATAGAATTCGATGATGAACAGATGATGACTTGAAGGCTTTTTTTGATGTAATGCATTGTTTAGTCGCTATTAAAACCGTTAGTTGAGATACATGATTTCTGATAATGAATCTAAACTAGCTTTTTTTTTTGCACTCTATTTACTCCCAAAACTCTTGTTTAACATGTTTGGTTCAATCAATTGATCTCTCTTGTTTGAGAGAAATACATACTATCCATATGATGCAAAATAAGTAACGCGTCAATTCTTGGGAAACACCAACCGTAAATGGTGTGGTAACAAGTTTTCCCATAGACTAACCGAATCTTTTTCTGCGATACTATTACTTATTGAACGATGCACTTGGTCTCCTTTATGTGCTTGATGTTTGTTCCAAACTTATCGCATGACAGTAGTCATACACACAAGATAAGCCAAATTGGCGACCAATTACAAAGTACGTCTGTTCAATAAGTGTGCAACCTTGGAGCAATCGCGGTGCTGCATTGATTCATTTTTTAAGACAAGGTTAGCCCTGATCCAAAACAACTTTGAGCTTATTTTTTTTACAAGGAAAATGATAGACAATACAATTTGACAGTTAAGGATGATATGTGATATTTGTTTACAATTGATCTTGTGCTTTAGGCAAGACATTTTTTTTTATTGTTTTCCTTTTGAATTAAGTTTTGACTTTATAAAGTCAGGTATTTATGGTTAAGGAAGTGATATGATGAAGCGATAAGTCGCAATTAGGCTTGAGACCTTTTGAGAGCAATAAGCAGACAACAGCAAGTTAGTAGTTTTTTTGAAATCTAATTCAATGAGACGCGTAGATACAGAGTAAAGCAGATCAAGAGATAATGGATCAAGAAGTGATAAAAATGGATACAAGTTGGCTTGAGTTTGATTTAAACTAGCTTGGTTTTGATTTTTGGCTTGGTGATCTAAAACGCGTACCAGATAGAGCAAGAGTAGTAGTAGTGGCAATAGATGAATCGGGTTTAAGTAATAAAAATAAAAAAGTGGAGATAAAGAAAGTACTAAAAAGTACTAATACAATCACAAAATTTTACAAAGTATAGACTAGGCACCATTCAAACGCGTCCGCTGAATGAATGAAGTGCTGAATGTGAGCTACATGGAGCTCCATTTCATTTTCATTAAGCTCAATACTGTAAGAGATATTCCTTAAAGACACGCTTCAAGCCAAAATATGTTTGGCGAGCACGTCAAGAGACATCGATCAAACAGCAAAGAAGTAGAATATAACACCCCCTTTCTCGCCTTTTGAACACACGTTCTTTATTCACAGTTTACCATAAAAAAAGAGAGGTAATACTTAACTTTTGGCTTGCCTTGATGAGAGATATGGAATGGAAAAGAAAAGAAAAAAGAGAGAGAAAGGGAAAAGCATCCACATTTATTGGCATGAAAGGGGTGATATCAGTTGATCAAGGATCAACCAATCAAAAAAACTAGCTCAAGTGACGAAATCTTCACATGGTCTTTTTGTTACCCAATCACATCTTTTTTTCTCTTTTCTTGGTCCTATATACACGATGCAGCCCTTTGCCATCTCGGTGTAATGACTGAAAGATGGCTGACACGAAAGCTATTCAGCGGAATAAATATAAGCACTATGCTGCATAAAGACAATATCAAACAACGATAACTCAGCAAGATAAGGTGGTTTCAAAGAGCGTAGATCTCGATCTGATCCTGAGGTCCATCGCTTTTATTTTGGCTGTTCACCCTCTTCATTTTCTCTGACGTGATCATGTGTCAATATAGCTCAATATGATTCATGTGAGCTACTGAAAATGCTCTTGAGACGCCATGACTATGTGAGTCGTTTAAGGATCCAACGAGTAAGACAGCATCAAGTGCGTATGGAAACTTAGAGCCTCCCTCAAAGCAAACAGACTGAGTTTATTGACAGTTGATGGGTGACCTTTGAGATTTTCTTGTTGAGACAGCGAATAACAACGCAAACCTTTTGAGGTTGTTAAAGAACACGTCCATCAGAACCATTTTGTTAAGCAAGTGCTATTGAGAGGTTTGAGGAGCAATTTGGCTGTCATCAAGTAAATTAGTACTGACCCAAACGATCTTGTTTTTCTCTCTTACTCTGTTATTATCCTGTATTACGATAGGAGATGCCGAAATTTGAAGGATTGACTTGAATTAGCCAAGTGTTGCAATACTCTTGCTCTCTATCAATCTCTTTATACTTTCCAATAACGCGCTACTACCACAAGTCAAGACAACATGCAAAAAAGCACACCTTTTAATTTTCAGTTGCTACCTGTCAAATTCTGTGAATCTATTAGAGCTTTACTCGTCTTTTGCTTTCCATTGAAATACCAACATTCTGTGCACTTGCAAAATGGGTTGATTGAACCAAGCACAATACCCCCCTCCCTCAAGTGCTCGACACATTCAGGACTCTCTTCATCTCTTAGTATGAGTTCCTCTAATGCACATTTGATAATAAACTGATACTGCTTGATTCGTATGTAAGCAAAACCCATATTGTTCGTTTGTCTTGGTTTCAAATGACTGACTCTACCTGATTCCAGATGGCACTCATGATGGCTAAGCAGTTCTGGACCCTGACAACAATCCTATGAGTGTGTCTGACAGGGAAATTTGGGTTGAGGAAGTAAGTGCAGAGATGGCTTCCTCTTTATTTAGTGAAACCAGAAGAAAGGACTCTTTGCCTTGTGTTGATCGACATGTGTCCCTTATTGATGAATGTAGTACATGGCTTATGGTAACTATCATCTATCAACTGATTCATGATGCTATTTCTTTTATGCATTTTCATGAACAACACACATGATTCTGATATTGCGTAAATCGCTCTTGAAAGGGATTTGAGTTGTATTCTTTAAAGCAGTGCTGGATTGTTTGATTGTTACTAGTTGCAGGTCAAGATTGTATTGGTCTATTTATTGCTCTCTCATTCAAAGATAGAATGTGAGGGATGAAGTAAATAACATTAAACTATGTGAATAGAAAAAGCAAACCAGTTTGAACGTCATTAAGAAAAAAAAAGAAAGCAAAGAAAATGTCTTTTATTCTGTCTTCTTAGTCCTCAAAAAAAAAAAGAACAATGATGTCTATGGAGTAGAGCAAGCACCAGTCAAAAATTTATGAGCCATACAAGTACCATGAGCAGCATGATAACTAAGAGCAGCATTGAAATCAAGCATAATGGTAGGAATTTCAGCACCAGTAGACACAGTACCAAAACTAAAATTTACTCCAGCTTGACAAAAAGCATGCGAATCAAAACCCGCTTGAATGGATGTTTGTAAGGCAGTGGGCTCAATATGAATAGTTACTTTAAACATGATGGATTGAAGAAAATAAATAAAAAGAATATAGTCCATGTTGATATGACTCATTCTAAATATGAGAGACGTATACGAATATATCGATTTTATGCATGTTGAAATCATTCTCTATCTTTTGTTGATAGATTCAATTGCTTGTCATATAAATTGCCTCACGTATTGCATTTTTATGCCTGCACGCATGAGCCATGGTTATTCCAGTATCTCTTTCTTTGAGCAACAAGAAAACTAAACCCTGTCAAGTACGTCACCTATGATAAAACGAGATCTGTTGGTATTCAATCTCACATGAACTCCTTCTGCAATAGCCAATCTTAAGAGAAACAAGGATAGAATAAACAACATTGTCGTTTGACCTTCCAAAAGTCTACTTTCCATCATAGAAATAGAAAAAAAAAGTGGTCCATCTTTTCAAAACTGCCTTGCCTCTAACTAGCTTCTATTTTTGTTTTTTATTTTCACTCATTATTTCTTTCTTTTTTTCCATATCATTTCAATGAGTCTACCTAAACAGAAACAAGATCAAGCTGTAAGCCATTTCGCTCTATAAGACAACATCGAGACAGCTGAACTCCCTACCTCTTTGTTGTCTAGTACGATCGTCATCGACAACTTATGAAAGAGTACCTTGAACGGAAAACTGCTCCTAAAGCTAACTATGTTCCTTCCACCTACAAGACACAAAAAGATATTCTTCAAGAAAACCATAGGTAAAAGAAGCGACACAATACAGGTTGAGACACTGACACGTCTCATTAGGTTTGTTCGATCGGAATCAGATGACAATTTGAGCTGGGAACAACGTGTGGCCAAGAAATACTATGACAGACTGTTTAAAGAATATGCGTTATGTGAGTTAAAGTACTATAGAGAAGGCAAGATAGCACTTCGATGGAGAACAGAAAAGGAAGTGGTGGTTGGCAAAGGCCAATTCATTTGTGCTTCTACTCGATGTGATACAACTGAGCGATTGACAAGCTGGGAAGTGAATTTTGGCTATATTGAAGAAGGCGAAAAAAAGAATGAATTGGTCAAAGTCAGATTATGCCCAGATTGTTCTGACAAACTCAACTATCGAACAAAGAAAAGACAAGTCAAACGAAAGCGAGAGATCATAGAAGAAGAAGAAGAAGAAGAAGAAGAAAAGCCCAAGAAACAGTCTAAAATGGCTGATACTCCTGAAGAAAAGATATGGAGTAAACCTTTAGAATCTGAACAAGAGAAATCAAAAGAAGAAGAAATCGAGGATTATTTTGCAGATTTGCTTGGTTAATTAAATGGGTCTCACACACTTTATTTTTCCTCCCTCTTTCTTTTTTTTTAATAAAACAAAATGTCTGACGAAAAAACCAAAAAGCCTTCAAGTAAAACCGAATAACGCATGATGCCACATCTCTTACTCATCTCTTCTTTTGCTAGACACTGCCTTTAAACAACAACGTCTTAAGGCTTGGCAACCACTTTTAACACCAAAGACAGTGTTGCCTACATTGTTTGTTGCAGGCATCGTCTTTGCTCCTTTAGGTGGTTTATTTTTATATGAGAGTGAAACTGTAAATACAAAGAGAATGTGTCTAGACTAGATGTTGATGACTAGAATAGGTCAATGAAGTGATTATCGATTATACCAACTGTAAAGACAACAATGGATCAGCTGTTTCTTTAGATTCCAGTCTTTATTCTTACAAGTTTACTGATGATGGATCAGAACGTAAAAAAAAAAGTGAATAGAGGAGTATAGAGTTGAGACTGATGAGTTCTGTTAGAGATGTATGCACCTACCTATCGATTCATAGCCAACACAACAGCAGGAGAACCAGGCACCTGTATCGTTCGATTCACTGTACCTGTTGAACTCCAAGCACCTATCTTTCTGTACTATCGCCTTACGAATTTCTATCAAAACCATCGTAAATATGTCAAGAGTCTCAGTTACAATCAACTTCATGGTGATGTAATCTCTACTACTGACGCCTTTAGTTCTTGTTCACCAGTGGGTGTCGATGCCAACAACAAGATCTATTATCCTTGTGGCCTTATTGCCAATTCCATGTTTAATGGTACATAGAGATAACAAATTAGAGAGAGAGAGAGAAAAGTGATTGATAACACAATCTATATAGATACATTTGTGGTCACACTTGTCAATCCTACAGCAGGTGGAGCCACCAGTTTGAATTTCAGTGATAAAGGGATTGCCTGGCCTTCAGACAAGAAACGGTTGGCGAAGACACAGATGAATCCTGCTGATCTTGTACCTCCACCTAATTGGCAAAAGAGGTACCCTCAAGGATATACAGCAGAGAACCTGTTTGACCCTTATGAAGATGAACATTTCCAAGTCTGGATGAGAACCAGTTGGTATCCTACCTTTAGAAAACTCTATTCTGCCTCAAGAGATGGAACGCTTGAAGCAGGCACCTATCAAGTCAATATTTCTCTTAGTAAGTCTTGTCTCTGATCAGACTATTGCTTTCCATTGACCATCTATGGACTTTTTAGATTATGATATCACAGCTTATGGAGGTACTAAATCCATTGTGTTTACAAGCACATCATTTCTAGGTGATAGAAATTCTTTCATGGGCTTAGCTTGGATTGTGATGGGCTGTGTTTGTACCTTTTTGGGTGTTGTCTTTTTAGGCTGGCATTTCTTGAAACCAAGGTAAAGTGGAACTATATGTGTTTATGAAAATTGTACGATACTTATGTAGGGTATTTCCAATAGAAAATTGGGTGACCATGATCGTTTATCATGGCAACAATCTACTCATACAACTTGAAATGGGGATTAGTATATATGCACAAACAATAAGTCATATTTATTATTTAATAAACAAGACATGAGGCATTAGTCTACTGCTTTCTTCTTCTATTGAGTGTATCGATCTTTCATTTCTTTGTATGAAAGCACATCACATCTGAATCAAGCAGCTTATGCTATAAAAAAGAGAGAGAAAGAGAGACAGCGTATTTCAAATACCGTCATTCACCAGAAATTCCAAAAATTGGTTCTATCTTGTCTGTAATATGAAATTCATAAGGAAATTTGAGTATGT
The DNA here is from genome assembly GCA_025331435.1 of Choanephora cucurbitarum. Classification (NCBI taxonomy): domain Eukaryota; kingdom Fungi; phylum Mucoromycota; class Mucoromycetes; order Mucorales; family Choanephoraceae; genus Choanephora; species Choanephora cucurbitarum. Next base: position 458,147 of record JAIWNI010000010.1, on the reverse strand, counting down.
ATGTTTATTATTCAAGTAAAACAAGATAGTGCATATTATACAAAAAAGTAAAACAAGATAATGTATCTGATTCACTTGTACATATATATATATGCATCATTTTCGCCCTACAATATGACTGATATACTCTTTTTAGCATAATGCATCAATGGCATCGTCATTTCCTAGCTGTTTCTCCGTTGCATGAGATAGGTCTACTTTAATAACTGATGGCTATCAAAGTTTCGAACATATGCAAGGTACTCACATCCTGTATTAAACAGTTTCTGCCACTGAATCAAACTGGATTATTAAGGAGAATGAGTCTGTAGTACTAATGGCTTATAAAGCAACACTGATGATACAGGTGTATTACCCTTCTTCTGAATTAAGGTAGGTTGATTAAACCACGCTTTATTATGAATTTCGCGGTATCTATAAATATCTCCTGTTGACACAGCGTAAAAGGGAGGAAAGTGGAGTGATCGGATAATCGTTAGTCATACATAGAGAGAAAGAGAGAGAAAGAGAAAATAGTAGAGCCAACCTGCTTAGAGTTTAAAGATAAGACGACAGCAAAGATAGTCTAGTTGCATGTCAACCATACCTCTTGGCTTAATCGATCGTGTATACTCTTTTTTGAGAGAAAATGCCATAAAAAGAAAAGAAAAACAGTAGGTATTTTCAAGGAGGTTGTACCAATGTTCAAACTATTCAACATTTATGCATTTTAGAAATTGTGCTTAAAGAGATTTCTCTCATGCACAAGTGGGTGAAAATTAAGGAAACACAAAAATCGAAAGAGCACCGACCAACTTCAAACTATAGGTTCATAGCCTCTCCCTTTTTTTTAATTTTATTTTAAGCTTTCATCGACTTTCTTTTTCTTTTTTTTTTATCCTTAAAATAGCTGTAGACAGAGAAAAAAAATCGCCTTATAATTTTTGTTATTTGTGCTACGAAAGTGATACGCTCCCCTTTCCCTGATTTGTAATTATGCCTCGATTATTGTTCTAGGCAAACTGGAGTCTATCTCGAGATGATTGTTGTGATTCGAATCTCTCTATAAACTCAATAAAGCATCTTTATTAGCCTAATATTCTCATTGTAAGGACTGTCTTTGGATGACTCATTCTATTTCCTTTTGGGAAAGTAAAAGGATCATCCATGCGCAAAAGGATCTTATAAACAAAACAAGTCAACTATGTCACACACTAACACAGTGATTTCTGAATGAAAATGGTGGCTCAAAAGTCATTTTAGTGGTTTATGTCTCAGATCTAATGATAATTTAGTAACTTCTGATTATCTAAATTTAGTAAATCTTTTCTTCTTTCTGCCCATAACACTACCGGGGGAGGTTAAAGAGTTCACATATCATTTTGTTAGTCCATAACATGTCTAAGAGTTACCTAGAGTAAAAAAAGGGAATAGATTCCCTTTCATGGTGCCCTCGTACAAGAACACAATCAACGCCAAAGAAGAAAAAACAAGAAGATCGATAGAGCCTTTTTGGCTTTTCTTTTCTTTCTTTTTTAGCAGTAAAATGATCTACTCTATCATCTTTTTGGTTTCTAAAAGAAAATGAAACGACTTTAATTTTTCGTTTTTTTTTTTCTCAAGTTCTAGACTAACTAGAGTTGATGATAGACTCCGACTATTGGAACAGAATTTTTTTTTTTACGCCCACATAAAGTGATACAATATTAGAGTTTGGGATAAACTTTTTTTTTTGATACAACCCATATGAACACATAGAAATAAGGAGAAAAAAGAAGGCGAAAAAAGAGAGAAAAAAGAGCTAGAACAGATTTGTTGTCATGCAACAAACAACTTGTTCTTTACTATCTGATAGAATAAGAAGCCTCGTGCTTATCTCAATTAAACAACAGCTACCGGAGAACTGGCCATAAAAGGCAGAGGAACTAACTGTTATAAAGAGAGTGAAAGGTATTATTTGACAAGAGGGGGGCTTATTCATGTCAAAATGATGGAAGGGAGCTTTAAAAAAAAATAAAGACTCTTGCTTAACTGACAAGAGGACACGTCACTCTTTTTTTTCTTTTAAGAGGGTGAAAGGGAAATTCTCCCTAAAAAAAGAAATTCATCACAAAATAGCTAAAAACCAGTTTATTTTTCTATTTTTTTTTTTGCATAGTTTGAAAAATGGAATCTCAGTTCGATGAGGCTTGTCAACGACTTTTTTACAATGGCCTGTTATTAGCCATGGTCACTGATCGAGATGGTGTCGTTGTCCTTAAGAGTTAGTTTTCTATTGTCTTTATAGTATTCTATCCTAGCTTAAATTATCTTTTTTCTTTTAAAATTAAGGTGCCTCAGAAAAAGTAAAGCATAATATGACTGAACCTACGATTCCCACTACTTTTACCATAGCCAATAATCAGGCAAGTATGGAGTTGTGCAAAAAGAAAAAAAGTTCTATCATGAGATCCATTCTCTCTCTCTCTCTCTCTCTTTCTTTTTCTTTCGCCATTATTTTAATCTGACTCAGCCAACTTACCACCCTAGAGAGTGAACCAATAATAATCACCCTATTATAGGCATCTAAACTTGGACTTGGTCAAAACAAGAGTATCATTAGTATGTATGATCACTATCAAGTCATTCAAATGGACCAAGCACCTTTTGTGATCACATTGGTTGCAGAATCCAATGCCAATACAGGCAAGTAAACTATGACTCTAAATACACTGTAGTCACTTATTTTCGATCGATAGGCTTATGTACTAATCTCGGTCAAGATCTATTGAAATTAACAGCACCATTAGTAGAGGCAGCAAATGAATAAATTCATGCAAAAAAAGTTAGTTATAAATAAACAGGTCCAATCATGAGATATTTAGCATTGGCCAACGATAACTGAACCAATAAAAAAGATCAAATTCAATATGATAGAAATGTAGGTGTAACCTTTCTTATTTACCCTAAATAACGGAACTTATAATTCATGTAATACGCATAGTTTGATGGGCCATGAAATTACTATTTATGGATTTGTTTCGCTGAGAAAATAAATAAAAAAAAAACTGCATATAAAAACACTTTGGGATGTGCCTATTTTTTCTTCTTTTCTTTTCTTTATAAATCACTTTCTTTCTTTTTTTTTTCACTTATTCTCTAAACCCCCCTCCTCCTCCATATAAAAAAAGAATGTCAAAAGAAAGTTGGTTCTATATTCGATCCACAACCACTGGAAATGTGATTTCAGCCCCAACTGACACAGACGAATTACTTCGTGCTCAAGTGCTCGTCACTCCACCCACCCTCTCTGACAATGAACTCTGGTGTTGGAAAGGACGACATTTATGCAATAAAGCCAATGGTCTAGTACTTGATATTCGAAAAGGTAGAAAAGCATAACATCTTTTCTTTTACAAGTACTAAACATTTAGTTTCTTAGGTCGCTTACGATTGATTGAAGATACAGAAATCTGTCTATTTACTCCTAAACCTGAAGATGAAGCTCATAACCAATTCTGGTCAGTCAGAGAAGATACATCCGATGCTTTTGGAAGACCATTACCCGGCAAATACATCTACTCTACTTGCAACTATGCTTGGGTATTAGATTCTCAATCGACTGATGATGGCCGCCAAAAGCTCGTTCTGTTCCCATTACAGCCTATTGACAATGACAACCAACGATGGTTATTTGTGCCAGAAGGTCAATTGGATCCCAGTCTACCGATCAAAGATGTATTATCGGCCACCAAAAACAACACAGCAGGCTATTTTAACCATGATATGATCACTCCACCTGGTTCTATGTCTACCTCACCCGGCAACCCTTCTGTCGATGAATACCCTAGGGGTCTCTCACCAGCCAAGCGTGGTTCTCATTCTTCTATCTTTTCATTGGAAACCTTTAAAGACTATCACCATCGTATCTATGACCTTCAAGATGCTCATGTTAGGTAACTATAAAGAAAGAAAAAATGTATTTGAATAATAGACTGACATGAATTTGTTTAGTGATAAAGGCATTGCGATGGCATCAGCTTATCATATATTTCAAAATTGGAAATTAGATCAGATCAATAATGATGCCATGACTGGTTTTCCTCTTTCTTCTTCATCCGAAATACGTACCCGACTTCAGAACCTGACTCAAGAAGAAGTAGCCAAATTGTTGTCAAATAGTCTGTATGCTAACAACAATAAGGAGACTGCATCTGCATTATCCAGTCGATTGATCACACAGTTATACGATCAAACACCCATATCACCTTAAAAATAACCTTATTCAACCATATACCTTATGTATATCTTATGCTAACACCAACACATTCTCTTGTATACACACATTCCTTTCTCTGTTTCTTATATATATATGTATGACACATTCACTTAATCGGCAATTCTCCGTCTTTTCTGACTTCAACAACAAAAAAGCTTTTTATTTATTCGTACTGCTGACTTCTATTATGTATCTCCGTCTATTCACACACACACACACACACGTAAAACCACATTACTGTTTTTGTATATTTCCATCTCTATATAATACCATTTACTCAGTCACTTTATCTCATTCATTCTGCTTGTCTATAATAAATTTGAATTTCTTTATTTAATCCTTAGTTTGAAAGATAAAAAAAATAACGGAAAACGGAATCCTCATTGCACTACTAAAATGAGGTCTGATGATACAATGTGTGTACATCTAACTCTTGTCCCTCTTTCTAATTGGAGATTCCGATAAGTTGTGTAATGTGGCCTAACCGTTTAGATTTCACTTTCCTTGTCCATTTGTTACTATTAAAAAAGTAATTCTATAGTGTCCATGTTACTTAGAAACTATAAATTAGAAGTTTAGTGAATCTAGTAACTAGCTGAATTAAATTTCATATTTGAATTTCGAGCCAGGGCTGCATGAATATTTTTTTTTTCGAGAAATACAGAATGTGAACTTCTTTTTATAAAAATTCATTAGAAAATAATTATTGAGGTTTCATAAGCATGTTCCGAGTGTAAATTATAGCGTATATCAAGTACTTTTCGATCTGTCCTTTCCGAGAAAGAAGAATTTTTTTTTTTGGATTCTCGATTACGGACATGATTTTCCCTTCCTTTTTTAAGCAGCATCGCCGACTTAAAAGCTCTTCTCCGCAACCCAAAAAAAACAAGAAAAGAAGAGTGAAAGCAGTGTAAAACTATGAAAGACTGCTTTCGAGATTGTCCCAACACTACAAAAATGGTAATAGACTCCAACGCTGATAAAAGGATCGAAACACAAGTATTTCTCTCTTCTATTATTATGCACGTGATCCTGAATTTGTTTCTACAGGAACACATTTCACTGAATTGATTGTTGTTCCAGTTGATTGCCTGATAAAGGATGATATGTAACCTGTGTTTAAAGCCTATAAAAATTAAACAGTGTCTAAAAAAAAGCAAGTCTATTTTGGCTTAGACTAGAACCACCTGTATTGGATAAAGAAGGGTCAGTGCATGAGTTTGTGATGGCTCATGTTAAGATAAAACAGTGTTCAAAGTCATTTTGAAGAAAGTTGTACAATAAGGATCTGTTTTGTTTTCGATTGTGATCATGTTTACGCCTTTGATATAAATAAACAAGGTCTACGTAACGAATGACCTCATCGTCTTTGTTTCTTTCTTGCTTTCAACTATAAGCTCTACGGTGGCAAACTAACTCAAGATGGGCATGATAGGATATATCCTTCATTTAAAGACAGCCCAAGAATAGACTGAATCCATTCAAGAAAGAAACAAAGAAAGAAAGAATTATACCTTGGTTACCCTATCATTCCACTTAAAAAGGACTGTGCCGAGGTATTCAAACAGAAAGAAAGAAAAAGGGTAAGCATGATATAGCATCATACATAACTAACAAAATATACATATATAGCTTGAAGAAAAGTTATTTCAAGCAGTACTATAGAGGAAACTAGAGTTATCTGATAAAGGGCTTAATTCTCTTCTCCCCCTCTTTCATCTATTAAACATGTAGATAACTGGTGTAGAAATCAAAGGAAAAAAAGGCTTATTGTATGATGATAGCCAAAGGATTCCTTTCATATTAAATGGCTTGTTAAAGATCAAATAAAAATAAAGAGGATCTACAGAGAAAGTGATGAAAGCAAACAATCTAGTGAGTCTAAAATAGTGCTGTCATAATTTTTAACCCGGCAAAGCTTAAATACATACAATGTTTGCCAGAAAGCGTTTATTTTTCTATTTCAAGAAGTTAATTGTATCATGCTTAATGTCACTGAACTTTCTAATCCCAAAGAAGCCAAAAAGAGATGACGCGCTCCCACCCCTTTTCGGTTAGGTTTAGATGAATGTGCTTGGAATCAAGTTAGTTAAACAACAAAGTAGTTTACTCGGTTCGGTCAAGTACTTTGTAGACTATCAACTATTTTGCTTCAAGCGTCTTTTTATTTGAACTCAGCACCAATAGGAATCTCCAAATGATCCATGTGAGGATGTCTTAAAGCATTCTGGGCCAATCAAATAATCACTTGAGTTGCTTGGTTAAGATAAGCGATTCTGTTGCATCTGGGGGCTCCGGTTAAATGATAGAAAAAGTTTTTATATAATCCAGAAACAGAATTCAAGAAATGATAGAACTTTTTTTTTTATTTTATTTTTCTTCATCTTTTTACTCTTTGTATCATTGAGCTCAAGACATGAGATTCTCTCATACATTACAATTAAATGCTGTGCCAGAATGGGTTGACAGCTATGTCAAGTAAGCGCTTTGTTTGTGAACACCATGTGACCACACATGCTCAACCCTTTTATCTTTTTTTAGCTACGATACACTAAAGAAACTCATCTTTCAGTTAGAGAAAGAGAAAGTCGAAGACATGAATACAACTCAAGACCCAGAAAAAGCCTCTGAGAGAAGAGAAGACGGGGAAGCAAAATTTTTAACAGCCCTTGATATCCAACTTGAAAAAGTCTTTGATTTTTACACTCAGAAAGAATCCGAGCTATATACTTTACTTGACCAACTCGAGTCCGAATTTGCCAACCGAAACCTAAACGATCATCAGAGCACAGTCCACAAACAGACCTTGACTCCCCTCGAAGACATCGATTCCACTCGCCATCTGGCCCACAGAGCAACATCAGACTACCCCGAGGAAAAATACGACTCGATCACTGCCCAACGTCGTCACTCCCATCAATCGTTTGAGTCTCGCATGTCCATGGACCACAGCGATCACGACCTGGTGGAACAGTTGAGCGACATGCGTTCTCAGCTGATTCTGCTCTATATCTCGCTCTCCGAACTCGAATCCTATGTCGAACTCAATCGCACTGCATTCGAAAAGATCCTCAAGAAGCACGACAAGGTGCTCGAACGTAACTTGAAATCACAGTATATCAACAAGATGGTCAAGGACAGTCGACCCTTTATGGTAGAGACGATGGACGTGCTCAAGAGTCAGATCACTCGGGTAGAGACGATCTTTGCAGACGCCTTTTGTAGCGGCAACCGTCAGATTGCTTTGCGCCAGATGAAAAGTCATTTACGTGATCAAGTGACGTTTGAGAGAAACACAGTGTGGAAAGACATGGTACGTCAAGAACGCAAGGCCCATGGCACCAAGATCATTGAGCCCAAAGTGGTCAAATCGATTAAAATTCCGTTTGTCAATCTATCCATTCAATCTGGCCTCTTTCGTCAACTGATGTGCTTCTTATTGGCCGTGGTGGTGTTTGTCATCTTGCTCTGTGTGGACTGCTTCAACAACAAGCAAGAAAACTACTGCTTTGCCTTGCTAATCTTTGCTGCCATCATGTGGGCCACAGAAGCCATTCCTCTCTATGCTACCTCTTGTATGATTCCCTTTCTGATTGTACCCCTGCAGATCATGCGTGACACAAGCACAGGCGAGGTCTTGACAGCCAAAGCGGCCGCCAAGGCTGTCTTTGCTTCCATGTTCAGTGGTACCATCATGATGCTCTTGGGTGGTTTTGCATTGGCTGCTGCCTTATCGAAATACGGTATTGCCAAAGCCTTTGCCTCTCATGTGTTGAGTCGTGCGGGTACTCGACCTATGTGGGTCTTGTTGGCTATCATGTTTGTCTCTGGCTTCCTCAGTATGTTCATCTCAAATGTGGCTACACCCGTCCTCTGCTTTTCCTTGATTGATCCTATCCTTCGTACCTTGCCTGACAAGTCACGCGTTGCACCCTGTTTGATCCTCGGTATTGCGCTCTCCAGTTGTATTGGCGGTATGACGTCTCCCATTTCATCTCCTCAAAATATCGTAACCATTCAATACCTGAATCCCAATCCCGGTTGGGGTCTCTGGTTCGCCGTAGCCTTGCCTGTCTCTATCCTGTCCATGCTTGTCTGTTGGGGTCTCTTGCTTCTTGTCTATAAGCCTGGACGTGACACACCTCATCTGAATACAATCAAGGCAGCCAAAGAGAAGATCACTTGGACTCAAGTGTTTGTCATGTTGGTGACTATCTCGACCATTGCCCTTTGGTGTGCTGAGACTTCCATTGAGTATGCTATTGGTGACACAGGTATCATTGCTGCCATTCCTCTCTTTGTCTTCTTTGGTGCAGGTATCCTCAACAAAGACGATCTCAATAACTTTTTGTGGTCTGTTGTTGTCTTGGCTCAAGGTGGTATGGCTCTGGGTAATGCTGTCACTTCATCAGGTCTCTTGCAAGACATTGCTGTCCGTATCAAGGATGGTATTCAAGATTTACAAGTGATAGCTATCCTCGCTATCTTTTCCTTACTTATCCTTGTCTTTGCCACCTTTGTTTCTCACACAGTAGCTGCCTTGATTATTATTCCTATTGTGAAAGAAGTAGGTGAACATCTGCCTGTGCCTCATCCCAATCTGTTGGTGATGGGTGCTGGTCTGGCTTGTTCTGCTGGTATGGGTCTGCCTGTGTCTGGGTATCCTAATATGTCTGCTGTGATGCTAGAGGATCCTTCAGGACGACCTTATTTATCTACCAAAGATTTTGTTATCACAGGTATTCCTACCAGTATTATCTGTACAGCCCTTGTTTTTACATTAGGTTATGGTATCATGTCTGGTATTGGATACTAAAGAAATTTACCCTCTCTTTCCATACATTTTATTACTTCATTCTTATCCCCCCTCTTTTTAGAAACTCATTTATACGATAGAAATCTTATTTTTGTTTATACCTATCTTTTCATGTACTATAGTAATTCAGAAAATAATAAAGAAATAGGAAACACCATGTCATTCAGTAAATGGCTTGTTGAAAATGAACATATTTTTCCTCGGTAGCATACAGTACACGTCTTTTAGCTAATCGCAAAAATAAAGGGACTCGTTATTTTTATAGTGGACGCGGATTATTTCATTTATCACAAGATGATCTGCTCGCCATAGTTTGTTTGTTGAGGGTTGACAGGTATTTTAATTGAGCAATTTTGGAAGAGAACATTCCAAAAATAGAAATCATTCAGAAACGAACATTGTTTATTACCACGGTGAAATTCATCTATTTTGGAGCAAACAAGAAAACACTCTATAAAAATACGAAACAGACATAACGGTCATTCTATTGCCCTTTACCTTCTTTGATAGAAAATATGAAATTGTTTGGCTGTACACAACTTGGCTTTATTCTGACTGCCGTTTTACTGACAAATCAACAGGTAGATGCTGCATGTTCAGGTGATTTGACAGTATCAACACAACACGATTTAGATCAGATCAGAGGCTGTAAGACATATGGTGGAAATATCCTCATTGATAACACGGCTGCCTCAGATCTCAGATTGAACGGTGTAGAGCTTGTGGAAGGAGACATTCTTGTCAAGAACAACGACGGTCTTCAGAGTGTCTCTATGCCTACGCTTCAAGGTGTCAACGGTCAACTTGTCTTTGCCAACAACAAACTCTTGAGCAACATTGATATCAAGCAAGTGTATGCGCTTCATGGTATCGAGGTCTCTGTTCATCCTGCCCTAAATGAACTCGTCTTCTCTACCGGTCTCTCACAGGCTGACACGATCAACATTGCCGACACAACCATCACTCGACTCGAAGGTCTCAAACTGTCTTCAGCCAAAGAAATTCATATCACAAACAACATTTACATGAAGAGTTTGTCATTTGCCAACATGACCAAGCTTGGTAGTATTCTTATGTCTGCCAATTCACCTACCTTACGAGTTGAGGTATGTTAGATTGATATCCTCCCCAAGAAAGTTAAACTAACATCGTTTGATAGTTGGATGATCTTGAAACACTTCACGATGGTACTTTCCGTAACATTGCTTCCTTATCTTTAAAGAAACTCAAGAGAGTTGCCGGCGATATCTCTTTCATTTCAAACAGTTTTGAGACTCTCGACTTACCCTCCACAACTGATATTGGTGGTACGCTTACCTTGACTGACAACCTTGCTCTCAATAACCTATCGATGGTTCGATTAGGTCATCTAGGTGGTGCTCTCTCGGTCACCAACAACAACAAGCTTTCTTCTGTCAATGCATTCTCTTCCCTTCAACAAGTAGATGGTACATTAGATATCACAGGTGGATTTGATGAAGTGGATTTCCCTGTCCTCAGTGATGTACGTGGCGGTCTCAATATCCAGACCTCAAGCAGCAGTTTTTCATGTGATAACGTCAACAAGCTAAAGAATGGTATCATCAAGGGTAATTCCTTTGTCTGTAAAGCCTCTGTCGCTCGACCTCAGTCAAATATGCATGGAGGTAAAGGTGGTAGTAGTGCTTTTGATAGTTCAGCAAACACAATGAGTCAATCCGTGGGCTACATGGCTTTGGCTGGAAGTATGCTTGCTTATTTGATGTCTATTTAATGTAGACTCTTTAAAATACTCTTAATTTCTTATCATGGTTATAAAATAAAGTGTTTCTTTAAGTAGTACTACTTGGTATTGATTATCCAATCAGAAACAAGGATCTCATTCAATCTAGAAAAAAAGTTGTTATTCTTCTGTTTTGTTCTTTCTGATTTTTATATGTCTGATGAGAATACGCTTCAAGCTCGACCAGAATTACTGAACACTAGTGATGCTATAGGAAGACTAAAAGTATGTTTCGAGATCTATTGAGATGCACAGTGTCATCTACTAAAACCTTTTCTTTTAGGCTCACATCTTTAGTTGCTTTCTGAATGTGAAGGTGAAGAAAGCTTATATAGTTATTCGATTAGGAGGTATTAAGATTGAAGAGGAATAATGGATAGAGAGAATTCATGTATCTATTAGATCAACAATTTCAATCCTCTATATCCGAAAACGGCCAATGGAACGAAAGCTTTGCATTCACAGTGACTTTTCACGCTCAATTGTTTGGCACCATCCAAATCGATCTCTATGAGAGTTTTGTCATCTACCCCGATAAACATATTGGCCGTGCAGAGATTCGTCTGAACACATTAGAGAAAATGCCAGAGACATTCAGTAGTTATTATGAAATCTGGGAAAAGAAACTATCGACTGGAGCAAGTTCAAGTATCGGAAGAGAAAGGGCAGCTGTGAATAACCGAGGCGCATTACAGATCGAGATCACCTATCACTACCTCAGACCGTCCAACATGCTTCTTAGGGGAGAAAGGTTGGGAAAGATAAAGCCTTTAGGGTCGCATGCCCCACAGAGCCTTGTGCTAGAAGAACAGACAGCCATTGAATCCAAGCGCCATTTGCAGTTCCAAAAGGAAAGAAGGAAGGTGTTGAAGGGAGAGACCTATGTGGCTTCTTCGAAGGTACTTGATCAAGAGGACTTGGATGATGAGGAGGAACATCTTGATTTACTGACAAGACCATTGAGTTTGGATGCCGCTGATCATCATTCTGTACAAAGTGACGATGAGTTTGGAGAGATGGTAGCTGCACCACAACCAAAAACAGTCGATCCACCCTCCTCTTGGTTCAGCTTCTCCAAGACAGCCACCAAGCAAGAGACTGCGATCGATCAAGATTGGGCAGGAGCATCCGATACCAGTAGTGTCATCAAGGCGATTGGAAAACTACTTGCTATCTTTGGTCAGGGATTCGAATTGACCAACATGCAAGTCTTGACGGGATTTACTGTGCTAGACAAGTTTTATGCAGACAGGCCTCGTAACCGAAGTTGGGATGTGGTTGAAGATCTCTCAGAGATCGATATGGGTGCACGATTCTGGAAGTTTTCTATTGCCTCTTATGGTTGGAAAGGGTTGAATTTCATTGGCAAGGGCAATGGTATCCTTCAAGATGCTATGCGTGAGCATTCAGATGCAAAGTCCATTGTTGAATACCTTATGATTCCTAAAGAAGACCTATTGGCTTATGAATTTCAGTCAGTAGAAGCATTCAGGCCCAGTTATTTTATAGTGAGAGATCGGTTTACCAATTCCATTGTTCTTTCCATTCGAGGTACGATGGTAAGTGTCCTTTTGCAGATTGGATGACTATACTCACTTAGATAGAGTGTGATGGATACGTTGACGGATTTAGTATGTGAATATGAACCATGGCGAGGTGGATTTGTTCATAGTGGAATGAAAGTAAAGTAGTTTCTTGGCTTGAACCAATTTTGTTTGGACTCATGCTCTTTAAAACAGAATTCAGCTATCTGGTTCTTTCATCATGTTGTTCCTCATCTAGTTGCCTATACAAAGGAATATGCAGCCACTGGATTGACAATTGTTGGTCATAGTTTGGGTGCTGCCACTGCCGCTATTCTTACTATCATCTTGACAGATTACCTTGATGAATTCAAACAAGGCGAAAAAGAATTTGATCTAAAATGTTATGGTTATGCTCCTGCATGTGGTCTTAGCATTGATCTTGCAGAACGATACAAGGTAAAGCCAGTATGGGAATCAGCATAAGGTCTTATTGACACCTGTCTAAATAGAACAAGATACAATCTTATGTGTTTGCTGATGATATTGTCAGTAAACTGAGTTATGGTTCAATGATGGATGTGAAGGAGCTGATCATTGCCAGTGCTGAAGCTGTCAGAAATATGGGACTTGGTGAAATCTTATGGGCCAATGATTTTGAAGGTGATACATGGAAAGCAGCATTTCAACAGATAACAGAAGTCAGAAAGCGATGTTTTGATACAATGGAGAATCCAAGGGTAAAGTTGTGTATTTCTGCATTAGTCAAGACATCTCACTGTTAGATCATGGCTGTCTTTTTCTTTAGTTGTATGTTGCAGGACAGATTTATCAGTTTTGGTTGGTAAGACCTAGTTTTCCATGACAACCTTCAAGTGGTTTATGTTCCCTTTTTTTTTTTAAATAGGATCCAACACCTAGTAATGATACACGTATTGTAGTGGAAAAGGCAATTACCAGCAGAGTATGCGATGAAATTGTAGTTCGAAAATCTATCTTGCTGGATCATTTACCCACTAATTTTGATGTTGCCTTCAAGAGAGCACGAGAAACATTGATGTTGGAAGGTACTTCTAGTGTAGGTGTCCTGAATCCTACACCCCTTGAGCCTACTGCGCCATTTGATCTTGAAGTTAAAGAAGTACAACACAATGTCGAGAGAGAGCAAAAGGAAAGATCGAATGATCTTGTTTCGAACTCAATAGCCAAATTAAGGTCTCATCAAAAGGGACAATAAAAAAAGAACCATTGATCGCCGATTTCATGCATAGTGTTACCTTATTGATAGTGTGCAAAGTTTCATTTTTTTTATTATTATTAGGATATGCGTATTAAGATGAGGGGAATGATTACAAAAGAGCTTCAATATCAGCAGCAATAGACTTGGGTTCAGTGGTAGAGGCATAACGCTTTTCAACCTTGCCTTCACGGTTGATCAAGAATTTCTATAGAAGATAATTTAGCTTTCAAATGACGCAATTGTGTCAGTATACTCTTTACCTCAAAGTTCCACTTGACGCGCTTCAAACCAAGGATACCAGGCTTAGATTCCTTCAACCACTTGTAGATAGGAGCTTCGTTGTCACCATTGACATCACTAAGAACAAGTTAGAATCCAAACACTGTCTTTGTTGTCCACCAAATCTCTACTTACACCTTAGCAGTCAAGGGGAATGTAACACTCCAGGTCATGCTACAGAAGTTTTGGATTTCTTCTTCAGAGCCAGGTTCTAGGATGGATTACATGTCAATACAAAGAAATAAAAGTAAAATAAGCGTGATTACCTTGACCACCGAATTGGTTACAGGGGGCACCAACGATAACGAAACCCTTATCTTCATACTTCTTGTAGAGTTCTTCCAAACCACTGTATTGCTTGGTGAAGCCACACTTGGAGGCAACATTGACAAAGAGAACAACCTGAAAGACATGTTTATTACCTTTTCTCTTGTCTTTTTTATGTTACTTACCTTTCCCTTAAGGTCAGCAAGGTTCCAGTCTTCACCCTTGATGTTTTTGACAGTGAAATCGTACAAAGTAGTCATTTTGTTTGAAAAAGAAAAAGTAAAGAAGAAAAAAAAATATCTTTTCCTTGCATTATTTATATTACCGTGAATTCGGCTGCTTTTGGAAATCTTTGTAACACCCCCCAAGTATAAGGTCCACGTAAGAAGAAATTGACTTTTATAGGTATTTTTAAGTTATCAGCCAATCATAATTGATTTGTCATCTCATTTCTGGGTGTTGCTTTCGTTATTACTAATTGAAATAAACACCCTTATTTCCAACCATTTACCTATACAAGACTCAAATACCAACATTGTTTTTCTAGAAAGCAGTATTTTAGAAAACAGGAATGAAATAAACAAACATTATCCAATGTAAACAAGATGAACTCAATTTTGACAGGTAAATAAATTAACCCTCAGCACAGAGAAACAGTGTATAGAGATAAGCTAATAGCTGATTGTAGTACGACAAAATTAAAGAACTCAGAATTGCATTTGTCAGATAAAAGTTTAATATGAGTAGAGAATCTATCGGATCAAGTTTATCCCATCTAAGGAAGAAGAAGTATCTTTTTTTTTTTGGAAATAAGCTATAGTTTATTGATTTATAGTGTGGGGGTATGAACGAAATAGAGAAACGATTCTCTTTTTGGTTTTAAAAAAATAAGGGTCAGCTACCTGGCTGAAATGTCAATTAGACAAAAAAAGGGGGGGGAAGAAGCATATACAATAGTTAAAGTAAAAACAGTAAAGAGAATAAATGTTGTTAAACATGATAGAAATAAACCATTTTTCCTTTTTTAAAGAAATAGGAGAGTGAAAATAGCATAGATGTAAAAGAAAATGATAGATTCATAAAAGTAAAAGAGGGAGGAGAGAGGGGCTTAAAATAGAGGCATAAGGGCATAAGTACATTCTGTAGGATTTCAATTGTATCTTAGTGAGAGTTAACTTCTTAGAAGTATTATTGAGATGGGTGAAAGTCGATTGCCTTCCAAGGTCTTCTAAAATGGCGCATTTGAGAATGAGCAGGATCCACCATATTCTTGTTCTGAAGTGTCTTGAAACGACCCCAACAACAGCCTCTGGATCGATGTGGCAAATAAGTAGAAGAGATCATTGCCCAAGAGAGACCTTGATCATAGCCCTGTCGAAGAAGATGATCTTCAAAGGGTGTCCAAGGTGTTCTTGTCTGGATAGGTTGATCATTGTTTCCAGTTGACTTTGATCTTGGTCTGCGATTGGGATGGCTATAGATAAACATGTGATGCCTTGTAAGACTTACGTCACTTGCAGTTCGACGTCTGGATTGATATGGATAGAGTCTTAATGGATCGAGAGGCGAGGTGACATGGTTCAGGTCATCTTGACTGCTTGTTGAACTTGTACTACTGCAGGCACTGATGCTACTGCACACACTTCTTGGACTGCTGATGATCATTGTAGGCTGATCTTGATACCATTCCTGTTGATTGGCAGTATGGTAAATGGGTTTAGTTGGCCATTCTAGGTCAATTGGTTGTTGAGCTTGTTTTCTTGAGAATTCAATCGGATTGGCTTGAACTGATAATCTAGAGATGGGTTCACACAAGAGATATTTCAGATCCATGCTTTATATAAATATAATCTATTTGGGTCAAATATCAGTATTATGTATCCTTGGTAATAAACTATTTTACCGGTAAAAAGTACAATAAAGTATACACAAAATAAAAGTAATAAGGAAGAAAAAAGAATTAAAGAATAGTTGTCATTGACGTTTTATAAAAAAAAACAAAAAATATAAATATATATATATATACAAAACGAAATTCCTTAGTGTTTATTTATATGCTTCTTATCCAAAGGGAGAAAAAAAAGAAACTTTCATTACTTTGCATGTTACTCTGTCTTAAAAGAAAATTAAAGGAGTCCTTTGTGAACACACACACACACACACACATAAAAAAAAAGTTCCTACAGGAGGATATGCAGATAAAAAAAAGAAAAGTTTCCTCTGAATGAAAGAGGTAAAGGAGTGGGAGAGGGGGAAAATAGACCTTGTTTTAGTATTTTTATATGATTATGGCCATATGAATAAGCATAGAGTTTCTTGCTCCATGTATGCCGCCAAAATTTGAAGAAAAAAAGGTAAATTAAGGAATAAGAACCCCCTTTATGATTTCCTGATATGTAACATTTTGACACTCCATATTTGGTGATTTTATTTCGTTTTTGTTCTTTTTTAAATAGGGACATATGCATAATATGCCCATTTGTGCTTTTGTAATTCTATCCTATCGAAATCTTTCATATGCATCTTCCTATTATACTCACGCCTGCTACTTTTCAACACATTGCCTGGAATATCTTTTCATTTAAAAGATCTAAGCTACATATCCGTGTAAAAAGAAAGAAAGAAAAAAAAAAGATAAACAGTAATATAGTTTAGTATGTAAAAAAAAAGATATAAAGTATGTAATTGGTATTTTTCTTTTTTTGTACATTTTTTTAATCAACTAAAAGGACATGCATAACTTACTGCATTATCACTTATATATATTACTCTCTATTTAAACCAACATGATGTATGTAGACTATTGCATACTGACTATTATCATTTTATTTGCCGATATTTAAGGAGGCATGTAGATACAACAACAACAACAACAACAACAACAAATGATGGTGTCTATTTTATCTCTAGGAACAACATAGATTGATTTTATTATAGTTTTTACTTTTTTTTAGGCTCTACATTCTGGGGTGAAGGCAACAAGTAATGATCACTAGTCGTTCATTATGAATATAATAAGTCATTCATTGGTCTATAAATAACTGATCATTCATCAGCCTCTTAAATAGAGATAGACTACAAAGGCTGATTCATTTCATGATGTATTATTTACATTCATTAGATCCTGCATAAGGTATCTCAGACATTTTTATTCTAAAATTGGTTATTTTATACGAGTAACATACCCTATTATTTTTTTTAGCATTGCTAACAAAAAGAAAGGGTAATTACACGGTCTTGAAACAATTCGATGACAATTAGAATACACTTTCTCTTATTTAGTGAAAAAGGGGGGCTTTTTCTTCTATAGTGTTACTGAGCTATTTTATCACTTGATATTCTCTACTTTGGTTGTTATCAGTTCAAGGTAAAATTCCTTTGATCGCCATTATCTCCACACTAAAAAAGGCAAGATCTATGTAAGATGTCAATCTTTTTTTCTTAAGCAGCAAGTCTTTAAGTTATTTAATGTAAAGAACTCTAAATATCGAATTAAAGAAGTTTATACATTACACAAAGCTTACTATTGATTCAAGAGTCCATGTGGAATTTAGACGAAAATGCCTTTGGGTCCTTTGCTATATCTTTTGAGATGGGCATATAAACATGATTTGATGACTTTAATCTGATGTATGAGATCAGTTAAAACCAAAACAAAAAAGAGAGAATATAAAGGTCTCTCTTCCAAGGAATCAGTGAGAGACACCCAAAGTATAGTAGACGTCCTTGCTGTAATCTCAAATGTCTCTTCAAATAAGCCAAACATCTGCAAGTTAAGTTAGGCTTATTTGAATTAAAAGCATGATATTCATTGTGCTTAAGGATATCTGAACTGATCCTATGAACTTAGTTTTCTTTAAATTGAAGAAAGGGCGCAAAGGTCATTAAATGAAAAGTCTGGAGACAGCAAACTATAAAAAAAAAAAGAGATCTGCACAAGGGTTTCTTTCAATATCGGATAGATCCATTATGGTTTAGATAAGATAATGTCTGTCAAAGGCGTAAAGTATCCCTACTCCTCCTTAATTTTGTGACGATCACGTTTCCACAAAAAAAGATGAATAAACTAGTCAAGTTGTTGTTGATATTGAATTACTCTGTTTGACTTCAAGCATCTTCTAAGTTCAAGTTAAAGAGTAGTTGAAGAACTGTTCATAAAAGAGAAAATACAACGAAATGAGACTGTTTTATTTGACAGGTTCCTTTTCTAATACGCTTCTTATGAGAGTGTTTGATTAGAGATACTTAGGAAGAAAGTGAGAGGAAGCGGGAGAACAAGCTAAACATAGCGTTGGTCAGAAAGGAAATAAAGGTATCAGTTGTTGAGAAAGGAATAGCATGAAATACGGGGGAGGTGTCAGTGAGTTGATCAGATATCTAGAAGAGTACAAACAAAGATCTGTTTATGAGAAAGAAAGAGAGAGGAGGTAGACAGAGGAAGAGTGGAGTTGGGACGTATTGTGATAGGAATGAATTGGTAAATGCAAGAGAGACTATTAAGAACATCGGAAGGAATGAAGTTGATTGTCGTCCAAACGATTACTTTGGTGGAGAGATGATCGAAGGCTATGGAGTAGATAGGACAGTTGAAGGTAACAAAAGCAGACAAATTCGCATTGTGAAGACAGAGAGCGAGGGGGTTGTAATGAAGGAGGTAGTACCAAACTTTAAGAGCTTATAATGGAATATAAAGGGACCGGAAGGTGAACCAATGAACAAGAGGATAGGTAGTAATGCAGTAGGAACAGAGTGGTTTTTTGGAGAGGGGTTACGAGGAGGAACAGGTAAGCAGGCTATATTGAAGGAAAGGAAAGACAGCGATTAGGTTAAGGTAAAAGTGGGGTGGCGAAAATGAATGTATGAAGGTTGGTAGTAGGGGTAGTAGGGCCTTTAGTCTAAAAGTAATCGCATTGAACAATGGATGATCCTTCTGTCAAGATAGCTAGAGAGGAGCTATGTTGGGTAATTTCTTTATCATTGTAACATTGGAATAAAAGGGCCACAGTGGAAACAACACAACTCCTAGGAAGTACAAGATTTGTTAGAGCAATAGATAGCACAACTATAATTTAGGCTTTTCCAATCCTTTTGAATACACCAGATTATCTTTTCTTTTCTTTTGGAAATGATGTTTGTTTCCTTGTTGATTCAACTTTGTATGGAATTGTATTCTTTTCTGACAGACGGGTCATTGGATGATCACTCTCTACAAGCTTTCATCAGCAAAAATGAAATGCGAATTATTTCAACTAACAGCCAAAGTTCTTGGGAGCTGTTGAGAAACACTTGGATAAAACACTACAAAGAGCTATAGAAGGACACAAGAAAGAATGAAAAGTTAAAAAAAATCGATGACTGAAGTTTTAGAAGATTTGTGGAAATCCTTGTATTCTTCAACAGCAAATACAGGCGCATTTGTCATGAGATCTCTACTTACTTCTCTCCTTTGTTCTATAGAATGTAAAGAATACTTTGGGCTCTCGTTTGTTCGTTGGTTTGAGAAGAAGTTAAATACTTAAATTGTTTTGTTCTATGCTTTGCACTCATGAAAAACTGCTATTGGTTCGAGGAGGAACAAGAACATGAAGTCGAATCAGAAAGGATTCTTGCTGAAGTCTTTGATTTAGAAGAAGAAGCTGGCAAGAATTTAACCAAACAATTACAAATCATGAGCTGCAAGTTGATCATTACATTCAATACCTTGACAAGCTTACAAAAGATCAAGCCTGTTTCAAGTCAAACCGCCATTGCGGTGGTAAAGTTTGGACCTTCGCTACGCTACAGTAAATTTTATCAACCTTCACTAAGGCTTGCCCGCTTCGCTGTTGAAACCGGTTTGTATTTCGCAGTGAGCTATTTTGGCTAATATGAATAGCATAGCAATATGGGGGCTCCCACCCAAATTTTCTTGGACCTTTGCTATGATAAAAAACACTTACAAGAGACATGCAAATGTATAACGTAACACGAGAAAACTAACATGATAACCTAAACTTAGTGTTTCGAATATCATCAATTTGAATCGCACGCAGTATTCAGATGAATATGCTCTTTACTCAAGTCTAGCTCAATACAAGAAGCTGGCGGAGCTAAAGGCACCAGAAGTAATCAGCCAAGAGGAAGGAAAAGAAAAGCGCTACTTCAAGGATGCCAAGCAAGTAAGTACATAAAGATATACACGCTAAGCTAACAGCATTGATGTTAAATTTTCAGACTGTGTTTGAGGAAGGTGAGGTCGTTCAGATTTCGATGTCAGAAGGAGCAGAGCAGTAAATTGCGTATATTTGTGTTATGATGTAAGTAAACTATCTTAGCATTTCGGCCCTAACTAACAATACACATCAGGAAGAAGAAATATACAGAATGGTAGCCTTTCTTGAGTAGCGATAGTGAAAAAGACGATGAAAGCAGTGTGGCTAGCACAAGAAAGAGAAAGAGAGAAGCTGATTTGGATGAATTGGATATTGTCCAAGTTGTGAAAGAGCTTCTAAATGCTGTGTTTGATGATACTTTGTTGCGTTGGAGAAGTGGCGAAAGAATTACAGCAGCAACAAAGCGAATGAGAAAGCAGGATGAATGTACCGCTGTCCTCACTACTACCACCATTAGGAATCTGATGAGAAGAAGAAACTACTTGGCCGCATACAACTAGAAGAAAGTTCCCGTCTGCATCTCGAAAGTAAAAGATGGCAAGAGCAGCTACTCTTCAATGACACAAGAATCGAAGAGCATTCGCTGTACCAAGTCTCTGCATGTGTATAATGCACTTGCAGGTGGCTCTGATTGTATGTGGAGCTTAGATTGGAATGATAAGTACATGTACATAACAAAGGAAAGCACGTATACAGTCTTTGAAGCAAACAATAGGTACAAGCGGCTACATGTATTATCTGAAGGAGTTTGAGGGGATAGATGTGATGCTTCCTGGTAGGCGTTTGAAACTACCAATTCGTGTTGAAAAAACCGATGAGCTTGAAGAAACACTCATGGCCATTCACGGGCTAAAGATAGGATGATTGTCATTCAACAATATTTGAAGAAGCTAACAACTGGCAAATAGTTCTTCATAAAAGAATACAGTAGCCAGTTGCTTGACCAGTCCACTGCTGCTATGAGGGTTCTCAAGTTTACCACTCGTCTAAATAAAGAAAAACAGTTGTTTTTGATACCCATACTCATTGACTGATTGTATTGCTATAGGTTAGGAAGGAGGAAAATTGTTAGAGTATAGCTTGCACTTGGATTCTTTTTTTTTTTTTTTAGTATAATGACCATTTTCTCCATAATCCATGCATGTTACAGTGCATAGGGTCCCAAAAACGTATTTTTGAAGAAGGAGACAAACTCAATCTTTGAAAATAAATAATCTGAGCGAACATAATGAATGTCAACCTGTCCTGCTGACAAAATAGGCAGCGTTAGGAACTACACGTCTTATATGGACGATTAGAAAACACCATTCCTATACTACTTTAAAAATCAATTTTCTTTTTGGCAGCTAAAGCATGCTGGCATAGATGAGAGGACTGCTCAAGCTTGGGCAAAGCGGATCAGAACAGAGCCAGGTTGTAACATTTATGAAAAGCAGACGAATGAAGATAATCGGGTCAAAAGTCAGCTTCAAGAGCCACAAAGATTACATATTCTTGAGCTCTTTGACAATAAGCCATATACTACAACCGATGAAGTTGTAGACAGTTTGACAAAAGTCTTTGAAGGATTTACGCTGAAGAAGTCAACAGTCAATAGCTTCATATTGCATGAGTGTAATCTGGCGACTAAGAGGTTACAGCGTCAAACTAAAGCCTAAAATGATCCTGCTCGTATTCAGGCAAGACACAAAAGGGTGATGAAATACGATAATCCAGACATAAATTATCTTGAAAATGCGCCAAATAATTTTTCCGTTTGGTGCACAGTTTTCTTCCTTTTAGGGGATCCTTTGATAAAGAAAAACGAGATGAACAAAAAGGTACTAACACTATCTTTATTTTTTTTTGTAAAAATGGCTTTCCATATTACAACACTGCTGTGAAACAATAACCTATCGTGTGCTCAAGAAGCTTGTAAATGTAGAGTGAGCACTCAGCATTTGTTCATTTTGGTAACTCTGACATGATCCATGCAAAGGCTGAGTTCTATATCAAGCTACGCTTATCTTCTTTCTATTCATAGCCCCAAACGAGAGAAAGAAAGAGGCTTGTGTTAGTTCCACAAGTAGTCAAAGAATAAAGCACCAAAGGGATTTATAATGTATGGTCCCTGATCGCCTTTATCAACTGCTGGCTATCACAGTTGTTCAAATGAAATGATCTTACTGGTTTGGTATGAAATTTCTATAAAAAGAAGTGACCGGTGCTCTATTTGAGTACTCAAAGAGTGGTGATGATCTGACTATGTTTAAGGCCTATTTCTCTCTAATCAAATGGGTCACTGAGTACAACTGAATGAAGCCTATACTGTTGGTGTCATTTGTTCATATGACTCTTATCTTTTTGGCTTGTGACAAATGGTGTTAGCATGAAATTCAATTGATTGATTTACGTCATATTCATAAGAATAAGTGATGCAGCATCTGATTGGTTCCACTCATCTATCTGTTACCCCACAGATTAGATATGATGTGAAGCTGCCATTCATCTTTAGAGAGTCTAAACAAAGAATCTACACTATATCAACTAGCTAGTTCGGCGGTCATGTACTCATTGTTCTAAAGAGTGGCTGTTTCTCTTTTTTTTTGTATACATGTGATATACATTTAGTATGAAAAAAGGCTTTAAATAGGGGTAAAATTTAAATCAATTTCCTTTTTTTTTCTTCTTCTTCTTTTCTTTACACTGATTTTCTTAGATATGCGATATTCTATTCTCTCTACGGTTGGGTGTGTGATTCTGACTCCAGTTGTGTTGTTAGTGATGTTATTTCTGATGCTTTTGGCAGTTGTCACTACCACCTTCACTTCTTCCTTCTTCTTTCTTCGGTTCACTTTACTTGCCATTGAAATGGTGTCTGGGCTTACATTAGAATCAACCAATTGGCTGTTGTCCCATTGTATGTTAAGAATAGAAGGATACCTAAACAGATATCGAAAACAACACAAGACACAATCACCCAGCCAAAGTATAGTGATGAGACGTAAGAAGCTGTCTACATCCTCTCTGAAGTTGAGCCAATTGCCCTTCAAGGCAACTGTGAAATCAAAGTATTCTGTCTCTGTTCCCGGGACACCTGATCCAGAATTATTTCACCATAGAATGACACTTTAGATTCATTTATACCATCTTGTATAATAAACCACTCTTTATTTTTATTGTATCACTCTCGGGCAATTTCCCACGGTTTTGGGCGTGCTGTCATTTTGGCTTCACTTGGCGTGCCTTCATTCAGTATATTGGGTATTTGTTTGATACCTAGCAACGTTTTTTTAGTTAAAATTGATCGTCATATGCAGCCTATATTACCTGGAATCTCAATGCCTTTCTCAATCATATCCACCAATTCTTGAAATGTAAAGCGAACAGGCTTATCGTCTATTGCTATCATGAATATCTACAAGGATTTTCTCGTATTCAATATTACCTTCTTTATCAGACTGTTGTTTCCATTGCTCATATTGCTGAATATCAAATGCATCTATGCATCTTATATGTACAGATTAACTTGTGCTAACTACAACATTTGCATACCAACTTACTTTGTATAGTAAAACAACTTTGCTTTTCTAATTAGTTGTTCTTGATCCCCTTGATTTTCATTAAGGATAGAGGCAATCTTAGACTAAAGAAAATCATTATGTGAAGCTCTCTTTAAGACAGAAAAGAACGCACTGTATATTCTTGGTCTTTATCAAAGTCATAACCTTCAAAGGCTTTGAATCGTTTGATCTCTTCTTTTGTCATCTCAGTCATGGTAACGCGTATATGAAAAAAATAAATAAAAAGAAAAGAAGAACCAATGAAAATCAACACACCCTTACATAAAGCAGATTTCCCCTCATAGATGTAGTGTAACAATCTATCTTATATTTTTGCAAAGAAATTACGATTTAAAGAAAACTTGAATACAACCAACAAGATAGCACCTGTCAGATAACAAGCACCAGTAAAGTACTTGTAACTATCAAACTCTTTTGAGGCATGTGCTGATACTTCAATCGCGCCTGCAAGATTAGGACCAAACATAGAAATCACAGTCAAGATCAAAAATACAGAAAGGCCAGTTTCAAATTTCTCATAGCCTGTCACTAACAGTGTAATGGTGGGTGCTAGAGAAGAAGGTCAGTATGGTTTAGAGACAAATCTTTTAAAAAAACTTTACTTAATGTAATGAATGCACCGCCAAAGAATCCAAATAGAACAGAGAAAGCCATGAGGGTATTGAATGTTGTGGCATAAGTCCAGAGGAACAAAGAAGTAAGCCCAGAGATGATAGAATAGATAATAATGACATTAACATGGCCAAACACATCTGCTATTAATCTATTATCATTGGTCAGAAACGATCGACTATCAATCTGCTTTTGTTGTCTTACCCTGAAGCAATTCTACCTATTGCATTCATGCCAGATCCCACTGACAACACAAGTGCTCCTTGAGAAGTACTTAGGCCTAAGAAAGTAGCATAGGCTAATGGACCGTTATTTAGTATACACTCTGCTGATGATAGAATAGTGATGCTTACAAGGAAGGAAATAGTAAGGAACATTGTAAGCACTTTCCATCAGGATGTCAATAAAGACCCATAGCAAAAAGCGCCAATTCTTTGCTACACTGAGATCAAACATATCCTTGATCTGAACGATGGCTTCCTTCTGACTCTGTTTCTCTCCACTCTCTTCTGTTGATTTCTTGGTGGTCTTGAAGAAAAGACAAGAGATGACACCAATGACAAGACAGATTAAACTCATGATTCTATAACACCTATAGAATAGACCATAATGTGGTTAGACATTTAGTCCATCTCGCTATTTTTTCCCTTTTACCATGCTGCACCTAAATGAGTGTTTAAAGGTTCAATAATCAATGGCATAATCAAACCGCCGATACTAATGCCGCTAGAGATGATGCCTAAGGCCACTCCCTTTTGTTTAGTAAACCATTGAGGCACTACCGACAATGCAATCTAGAAAGAAGTTTAGAACATACTAAAGGTTCAAATGAAATCATCTTACATAAAACATGATAGAAGATCCAATGCCGTACACAACACCTTGTGTAAGATAAAGATGCCAAATCTAATGTGTAAAACTATATGTATTAGCCAATGAGAGCACATTCGATTTGATTCAATTACCTGTGTACTGAAACTAGCTAATAACAAGCCTACACTACAAATGACAATGGATACAAAAAGTACAGTTCTAGTCTCAAAGAGAGACAGGAGCACTTGGCCTACAAGTCCAAGTAAATTGATAATAATATTACATATTGTGGCTACAAAACTCAGTTGGAGGGATAGATTAGGCGTGCCTTGAAAGCCTGGATATTGTTCAAAATAATTTTGCATGATGCCTTAAATCATGCTGTCAGTTACATGAAGAAATAAAAAAATGGCATATAATTTAATTTTACCCCATGATTGAAGAGAGCCTAATCCAACCACTAACACTAGAAATGTACCAACAACAATAAGCCATGGATTCTGTTCAGGGTTATCTAATGTGCTTAAAGAGATCAGAAAAACATATTGTTTTCTGCTTGATGTACTGTCTAATCATTACCTGATATGGATTCTTTAGAACGTGTACGACATGCTCTTTTGATATCTTTGGTATAAAGGGTAGCTTGTGAGCTTTCAAAACTGGTATTTTCTAAGCTGTTCATTTGTTTTGAAAATGTAAGAAAAGCTTATGAAAAAGAAAAGAAAAAGAGAGAAAGGATGGTTCATTTATAAAAGAAGCTGTGACAACAATGAAATCCATGTCATATCCTTTTTTTTTAGGTGTGATGACACTAGAAATCCCAATTTAATTGAAGACATACTTGCTATCATAAAGTGAGTTGGTATATTTTAAGACTGGAAATAATGAAAATAATTATTATTTTCGTTGTGCCAATATAAACCACAACTTTAATCAATAATATGTTGTCATCTATGATGGCAGGCAGATCGGCTCATATAAAATCTTTGGTCAAACAAACCTCCCTCCCATATAACCTTGGACAGGGCCTTCTTGAGTAAGCTTGTTTGGCCTGGTTCTCTTTCTCGCCTTCTTTTTTTTTTAGGATATCTTTGCACTCTAAGAGTTGACTGAGAGTAGTCTGACAATTGCGCATCTCATTCAACAATCAAAAACAACTGCAAAGTAGATCATTCAGTGAAATTCTTTTGTTTGTCATCGTGTATCCACTCCTTTTTAGAAAATGATGTTCAGATTGAAATTTAAACAATTCTCTTGTTTAACTAAGAATAACTAGAAAAAAAAAGGAGAACCATAGACTGAGTAGCTAAATTTTCTTTTCTGTTGTAGAATTAGATAAAAGGGTATTTTATTATAGCAGATGACAACTAAGCTTCTTGTTCATCTTGAGCATCTTCAGTAAAACGAATAAACATAGCAAACACAAAGGCCAAGCAGGCAATGACTGCACAAATATAAAAGACGAGTTCAGGCATAGTTGCAACAGACGCACCATAAATAAAAGTCAACAGCAATTGAGACATCATACCTAACAAGAATCAAATTAGGAACTAATGCATACAAACATAAATAAATCAACTTTACTTGCAATCGATTCTATAATCGACAGTGCACTAGTCAATTCACCAATCTGCGAGGAATCAACCAGCTTAGACATGAAAGAACAACTTCCTGCAACGCCCATACTTGAGAGTCCGCGAATGAAACCAGCTACCATGATGCCAGCACCTGAGTTGGTAGTCGCGAAGATAAAGAAACTAAGAGATTCAAAGGCAAAACTTGCACGAATCATATAAGCATCAAACATCAAAGATCTCTTGGTGATTGCCTCATTTTCATCATCTATTATTTCTATTGTATCTGAATTTATGGCAGGTACTGCCTTAGATGATTCTGGTACAGCTACAGCATTTCGATCGTCTCTTGATGCATACATCGCGTGGAACTGTTGAGACAGATAGGGAACAATCAGACTGGTAGTAATAAAGCGCACAAAGTTGGTAAGACCATTGAAAATACCACCTTCATAGGCTGTCCAACCGAATTTGTACATGACATAGAGCAGTACAGGAGGGAAAGCAATAAAGGCAAACAGGAAGTCATCAATAGCAGCAAAAAGTAAGGCATAAGGGTAGACGTCCTTGTTGCTGTTGGACAGAAAGATACGGAGTGAAGAGAAGATGTTGAGTTGGTCCATCAAACTCGTTTGCTGAATGGGTTGCTTTGACTTCTCAAACACACGCGATTCAGGCATGGCAAAAATCACATAGAGTAAGAAAGCAAGGCATATGGCAAAAGCCATCCATAAGACATAGTTGATGGAGCCTGTTGAACTGATGATACAAGATGCTAAGGATGCACCCAAAGCTGACGAGATAGAGCAACCGGCAATCAAACGACTGAACATAGCTGACCTAATCAACAACACATCAGACACGACTGTTTCTTTCTGTAGATCTTATCTCTGTTACCTAGTATCATGAGATGTACAATCAGCTATATAAGCCTGTACAGTAGCAGAAATCAAACTATCACCACCACAGAGACCGTAGATGGCAGGGACAATAAACAGTAACCAAGTACCAAATAATTCAGGAAAATTGAATGTCAAGATATAAGAGAGCATCGTAAGACATCCTCCTGTGGTACTGATCATGAACACAAGGCGGCGGCCCTTTCTGTCAGATAACCTTCCATAGTGGCTGGCAGTTAAGAGACCTGTTCTTTTCTGGTTAGCAAGATAGGCATTTTTCCTATTATGATCTTCTTTCACCTACTTGCTGCATAAATAAGAAACATGAACAATCCTTGAGCTTCTGATGCAAGTTTTTGAACTTCTGGAATAGCACAATTCTCAACAGGTATATCTAACTCAATATCCGTTGATTTTGACCTATAATATCTAAGTGTGATGTTTAAGTTTTTCTTTTCTTTCATGTTATCCCAATGCTTCAATTTCTTTACTTGTAACAGAAAGCTGTTGCAAATAGCTCAACCAATGGAGCTGCCATTGCTCTAATCGTGATGTATAATAAGTAAAGAATGATAAAGTTGTATTCAGATCAAAAGAGATAAATACCCAGCAACAAATGTAAGTAATGAGAAAGGTATAATGCCATGCCATGCTGTAGCTTTGGTAGATATGTGTCTATTCAAAAGCGGTGTTGCTTCTGACATATTTTTTTCTCTTTGTAATCAGTGATCTTTAAAAAGAATAAAATAGGAAAAAAAAATAGGATACAAAACCGGGTTCCTTTTTATACTGTTTTTCTTGTGTAATCCAAGACCCATTTTTGCTATTGATGCTACTGTAGCTCTTGGCATGTGTTACCACTTGGCCTTTTTTCTTCTTACTTGGCTTTTCTTTTTTCTGTTTTGCAGCATACAAAATGTTGATCATTGTTTTAGATCAGATTAGATCTATGTTTTACCCCCTTCTTCTAGAACAATAAATGAACGCTTAGTCTAAACTTTTCTTTCTTTCCTTATCTAGTGAGGGGGGAACACGAATAGAAAGAAAGAAGAAAAGACTGACTTTCTCGGTACACATAAACACATATTCAGCCTTTCGTTTTCGCTTGCTAACATCTTGAGCGATTTGAGCAGTGTTAACAAACCTTTGTATAGCATTATAAACCAAGAAAAAGGAAAGGATGACGCGTTTCATAATGTATTATGTTTCAAGACACAAAGTAACTATATAGTTCAACTACTGTTTATCAGATCTTAGAATTACACAAGATTTCGAACCGCAATCGGCATTAGCTGAAATTTGAGGAAGCGAACGCTATTGGCATTCCCATTTCACATATCTAGATGCGCTGCTTCAGTCTTTGTAACTCTATTTTGGCTTACCAATATGCGAAATGGAAATGCTAATAGCGCTCGCTTCCCCAAATTTTTATCATTGCAATAGTAAGAAAAAAAAAAAGAAAGAAAGGACAGGTAGCATATTAGTAGTCAGACATTTGCCATTGCTTTTCATTTTCGTCTATATAAGCAAAAGAAGCGCTTCTTTTTCGCTTTGTGTTTTTTCTTTTGAACTGTTACCACTAATGAGTCAAAGTGCTTCTTTCCTACGATGTCTATTGATATGAAATAAGCATATGTCAATATCATAAAACAATCCTAATTTTTTATGCAATCCAATCTTTTCAACCCTCTTAGGATATACGCGTCCAATGTAGTACCAGTTCCTTGACATAGACATCATTGAGCAGATATCGTCTCTAGTAAATTCACCTAATCGCCGATAGCTATTTCCAAAAGAAAATTAGGCTCAGTATCCAAAATGCAAGCGCAATAGCTATCCAAGCAAAATATGAATACTGGGCTTGAGTAAATGCTTTTTTCTGATTGGCTCAGTAAGGCTGTCATTGCAGTAAACAAACGTGTATCTCTATAAAGCCTGAGTAAAGTTTCCAACAGTCTCAAAGAGCACTTGATTGTCTGTATTAGCAATCTCATCCCATTGGCATACATATTGCATAGCTTTCTCTTTATTAAAAAGACAGGTCTCCTTCAGATTCAAAAATAAAAAATAGAGTTTCTTTACACGAGTAAGGGCCAACATAGATACCTCTCTTTTTATGTAAATACGCTATTTGTACTGTTCAAGGTAAACAATCGCTGCTTGCTGTATTTTGAATGATAGAGACGTGTAGTGCGGATGAATCGGCTAAGAAATGATTGGCTGAAAAGAAATGAGTAGAAAAATTTTTTTTCTTTGCGCACGCTAAAAATTTCATTCCCCGTTCACAAATATAAAAAGGTGTTCAGCCCTTGTAATTCCTTTTTTTTTTCTTGAGCGTATGGCAACAGAGAAGATCCGCACTTGACGTTTATTGATATTACACACGAGAATGCTTGTCATTCAATACCATTATACATCTGTATAACGCTAGGGAAGGTCTCCAGACTATAGCGGCTCTTTTCTTTTTTTAAAGAGAAAAGTGCTGTGCCTGTTAATGGGCATGACACATACGTTGCCTTTGGTAGCGTGCTATCTTTATCTCTTGGTCGAACAAAGTTTGAGTTTCAAGAGCTCTGAAGATATGCCAATTTCTGGTCATAGTTATAGTTATTGCGGATACTATTTTCTTTTTTCATAAAAGAAATAGTTAACAGAATGGAGCTTACTCTCTCAAGTTGCTGTGCGCCTCCTTTTTTTTTTTTTTATAAAACTTAACAAAAATGAAAAGTTTACAGGGGTGTGTGTGTGTGTTTACATGGGGCTGTGTGATGGCATATCATTGACTATTTATTAAGAGAGAGAAGGTGTAGAAGTATGTACATCACCTTTTCTAAAGTGGAGAGGGGAGGGTACTTTATAATACAGAAGAGGAAGTAAAAGGGATATGATTAGTCAATATCAACATCATTAGATTCATCTGAATCTTTGATGGTTAATTTTGTTTGTCCCAATAAAACTGCTAAACGATCCCGCGAGAGCATAAAGGGTGACCACTTTAGCTTGTCTGGTTTGAGTTGGAGATAGTTACGTTGTTGTAGAGTGTGTAGGTGAGCTTTGATCACTTGAGGGTTGATTGCTAGCGAATAGTGTTTTGTGATTTTGTCGTAATGAATCATGTTGTTGTTCTGTAAAGTGGAAATAATATCATCTGGCGTCAAGCTTGTAATATTACTAAGCTCTATCAATAGACACGTAAAAAGAAGTCAGTACAACAACCTGCCTCTTTAGCTCTTTGGATCCTACCATCAATACTGATTGATCCATCCTGATTTTCTAATTCATGAAACAAGACATTCTTCCAATAGCTACGATAGCTAATCAAGCCTAGATCAGATAAAGGCCTTTCAGGTGAGCCTGCCTTGCTCTCCCTTTTCGAAAGTAGATAACTAAAGTCTATCAGAAATTGACCGTATCCCTTACGCTGGAAGATAGGCATGGTTAAGATACAAGACACGTTATAGTTCATGGCAGAACGCTTTTCTTTGGAGAAGTAGCCTACAAAGTGACATCCCTTGTCATCTGCCTCAGTCATGATATAGAACAAGAACGGCTCCACATCATAATAAAGCGTTTTGTGATCTAAAAACATCTTTGCCATTAAGCATAGGTTCTGACAGTAAATCTTATTCTTGCGTCCATCCACTTCAAATACAGACACATTGCCATCCCGATAAATCTCGTCTCCAGGTGGGTATCTGACTTTGCATTTGGCCTTGTGTCGGTCAGCAACAAAGCTGCTCTTCATATACTTCATGCAGAATTCACAGATATACAACGTTGAGCTCTGACTGTATTCCTCGGGATAAGGTGCGACATACCAAGTGTCAATCAGATAGTTGTTGAATAAGATCTGTTTGATTTTAGGAACATCAATGGAACTGACTTCACTCTCTGTCTGATGCTCAGGGCTCTTGCTGTTCTCTTTGTTTTCTATGCTCGATTTTCGTTCTTTTTTCTGTTGTTTATTGGCCAGATTCTATTGGGTCATTTTGTAATTCAGCACAACACGTACATAAATCAAGAAGGGTTTCTTTACTCACTTCAGCCTTATGTTTTGCCTTTTCATACTTGACAACGTCTGATTCAGTAGGAGTACCACGTTTTATATTGGCTTCTATTTTTGTCAATTTGTGACCAAATGTCTGAAAGAATTCTTCGTCCTGTTCCGTTTGTTCAGTTATCTGCTTGGTTCTGCCTCTTTTACGTTTGGTGCCAGTAGTTGTGGTATCAGTAGGCTCAGCTACTGTCAGTTTTAGTTTCAAGGGTTCTAAGCGTGTTGTTGGTTTAGTCTCATCTGTTGCATCTTTGGTCTGTTTCTTCCTATGTAGTGTCCTCTTTTCCTTCGCCATCACTGTGTTCTCAATAAATTTGGCCGAATGAGTAGGTGATCTTCTGAGCTGATAAATCGCCGTAGCTCTTTGTTTCTGGCTATCGAATGATGGTGTCAACGTTGTGCAGGAGAAGAAAGTGAAGAATCAAACAAGGAAGGTGTACGATCGATACAAAACCAATCGTCCTTTTTTTTCTCTCAAAATGATGTCGCACAATAAAAATTTAAGCTGTCGCACTCTTTTGAAAAAAAAAAAAAAAAGGTGACGCATCTCCAAGAAAAAAAAAGTGTCGCACCTTCGAGAAAAAAAATAGGTCACGCTTCACATCTTCTCTAAAGAAACACAATTCGAGCAGTCATCAAAACGTCTCACAGAATAGCGAATGAAGACTCCGAAAGATAATGGCAATATACTGTTACAAACATCACCAGTGTCACGAGGAATTGTATTTATCTCAAGAATATACTTCCTCCTAACACCGCTCTTAACAGCCGACCAGTATTGCTGGATTGGAAGACAGGTTGACAAATAGATACATTTGTACCCACAATAGCAACTCTAATCAACTCAGATATGTGGATGAAAGCATTATCTGTCAACAAACAATGGCCACTCATTCCAGGTAATGGTTGGTTATGGTGCCTTCTATCTACGCCTTAGCCATTTCCGGCTAGCTCTTCCTTTCTTTTCTCAAGAGGGAGAATAGGCTTTCTCAAACAAAAAAAACTCAATTAAGCCTTCACTTGATATAGCACTCAAGATTGAAATCGAAATTGCTCTTGCTACAAGTGCTCTAAAAATAGCTGGTTCTCTCTTTGAAACTCGTCCCTCAGTCTTAGATGTTTACATTTAACAGTAACTTGTTAGCAAGTGGGAAAGAATAAGTGTTGATTTCTAAAAAAAAAAGTATTTGTTGATATATGATTATACTTTCTATTTTACAAAAAGAGACAATGGTCACTCAATATGGAAGCCCAGACAACTGAAATGTTCCATGATAGTACTTATGACCGACAACAAAGTTCAACATTCATCGCAGAAATGAATAGAAGCATACTTTTTTTGAGTTTTTCCTTACAGTCAGCTTATTCGACCAGCCTTTTGATGGCATCATTAGGATCAACTTGATTTGTTTCATAGATTAAAAAACAACCTTGCAACATGACCTGAATACAGAGTAGTGGGTACCTTCTTTAATAGCGGAATAAAAAAAAGAGCTATTTGGTACCTTATCATGACAGACCAAGTAACTTTTGCGAACAATGCATTGACAATCATAAGTCTGCACAATTTCAACCGAAGTTCTGTCCAGTTGGCAACATAAAGCATGAACTAGAGTGTAGATTACTAGAACCAAAGCAGGCTTGTGGAAACAGATATTCTTTCCGTTACTTTCATATAACAATTTATTACCCTTCTGACCATTCTATGACAATCAAAGCATCTCATAAGTGATTTTGATTGCCCTTTATTATCAAAGTTATGGTAATCATTACATACAAAACATAAATCCAAAATATACTAAAGAAAAAACCAAATAAGCAAAACAGAGGCTTTGTTTAGCAACTAAACAACTTATATCTAGATATGATGATAACAAAAACTCTTTGCCATTAGCATAACAACTAAGTCTCTATGCTATTTTGAGTCGAAAAGAGCTCAGCCTTTTTTTTCCTTATTGTTCTTTTTCCAAGATAAGAGCTACAGCAGTAGCCGGATTCAATCCTTATCAAGTTTTACCTGAATGATAGATCGAGGCTGAGGGAATTGACATGTTTAGATAGCAAATATTCGTTTTTGTTCTTCTTATAAAGTAGGCAAGCAATTGAAGTTTAACAAGCAAGATATCAACTTGTAATAAACCAGAATTTTAATAAAGTTTAGAAGGTGATTAATTGACTGTCAAAGACCTGACCAACTTTTTTTTGTACATATTTTGATTGTGCATCAAAATGCCGTAAAGAAAAAAAAAGTTCGTAACGCGTATGAGACGATAAGTCTCTTCTTGTAGCTTCCCTTGTTTTTTCTAACTTCATAAACAGGTCTATTTCTAGTTCCTTGCGAATTGAATGAGATTGAATGATGGGATTAGATTTGTGTAAAATAAATAGATACTACCAGATGATTTAGAAGAGGAGACAATGAAGAAAAAAAATAAAAGATTTAGCTAATGCTTAACCTAAACAGCAATAGTCTTCGACATTCTCTATCTCGGACTTAATTAGTCCCAATCTCATTTGTTTGTTTATCGCTTCAAGTAACACGATACTACGAAAAGAGTTTAACGATCATCGCATATTTTATCTCTTAGTTGTGTATTGCATAACATATATATATATATACATATTGACTAGCAAGATAAAAATAAAAAAAGGTTAAGGCGATAGTCAAATGAGCATCTCGGGCCTGAGAAAACAGAATGTTTCATGATGAAAATCCTTGCTTCACGTTTCACTCAAATCTCTAAAAGTCGTCATTTTGTCTTTTACATGGCATTGAGAGATTAAAGATCTCTTTTGTTGATTACTTGACAGTTACATTTGACTCTTCCATGAACTGTCAAAAAAATACAAATGCTGTTTTTTTTCTTATTGATTGGATCTATATCACTCTCTTTTTCACAAAATGTAAAGTCTCCTGAAAAATGAAGAGTAGCTTGATTTTCTTATATGCATCACAAAGACATGTTGACCCTTTTTTTGTTGTTATTTCACTCTACCATCAAAGAGCGATCAAAATGAGATATTTCTGTGAACCCTTTTTGTTTTGTTTCGGTCAATCTTGTGTTCAATTTGTTTTCACACACGATACAATAACAGGCAACGAACAAAAAGAGGCAGAAAAAGAGAATCTCAGCAGCGTCATTGAACTGTCATTTTAAGGCATTGCTTTTATTCTCTGTCTAGGCAACCTAAATCGCCGATGATATAAAAGGCTGCTCTTCATTTGATCTACTTTCCCTTTTGTCCTTTCTCTCTCTCTTTTTATTTTACCCTTTCCATGTTTCGTGTGCCAACACTCATTCATCTTCCAAAATCTATCTGGAGAGAAAACAATCAGGAATCAACATTATGTCATGATAGTGACATAGATGAAAGGACTGCATTACTGCCTTCCAAGACAGAAAAAACAGAAAGCAACTATACCCGGAGCAAATCTTTAGGCTCCGTATCTTCATTGCCTTCCCCTGTTACCAATGACACCTCTCTTGATTATCCAAACACTGCTCATATCAGTTTGGGCAAAGATGTTAATTATCTTTGGCATCATACCCGCATAGTGCGTCAGGAGTTATCAGTCATAATCCGATTTTGGATTCCATTGCTTGTTAGCTTTTTATTGGGGATTAGTAACAGAGTGGTCGATGTTTGGTTTCTCGGCAAGGTTGGTCCGAAGGCCATGGCTATTGTAAGTCTAGGTAGTCTCTTTACTATGGTAACTGGCTTATCCATAGGATTTGGAGTTTTGACAGGTATTGTGACAAACTTATATAAACACGTATACATGCCTAACATGCGTCTGATCTTTAGCTGTTGATACACTTGTGGCTCAGGCATACACTGGGGCAAACAATCCGCGAGTAGCAGGTGTGATATTACAGAGAGGACTTGTCATCATGTACCTGTTTGGTCTTGGTATCACTGTTGTTTGGTATATATACAAACTTACATGTCATGATCTTGTACTGATGGCTTGATTGTAGGTTGCTTTCTGACAAAATCCTTTTAAGAATGGGTCAATCACCCGAATTGGTTGATATGGCGCACCAATACATAGTTATTACTATACCCAATGCATTTTTAACCTTTACTATGGTTGCTATCAGAAAATTTCTTCAAGGACTCGGTAAGAATTCGTAGTAAAAAAAAAAGAGCAAGCCCGTACTCATAATTTGCTAAACCATTCATGTAAATAGGCGAAATGAAAATAACAATGTATCTTGTATTTGTATTATTTCCTGTCAATCTCGCTTCCAATTACTTTTTTCTTTGTTATTTGAAGTGGGACTATATCGGTGCTGCTTATCATCATATATTTGTAAGCACCTTCCTGGTACTGTTCTATATTTTACTTGTCTCTAGTATTTCGGATCGCATTAAGAAGTTTCTCCCTGGTCCAACCATGCAAGCATTTCACAATTGGGGTGAATTTTTGAAATTAGGTAAGAAACAGGAAATAAAGCTTGAATTTAACTTTGACAATATTTATCTTTCTTATGTATCGCACTTTTTCTCTTTTAAACAGGTATTCCTGGTATGCTTAGTGTTTCTACTGATTGGGCATTTGAAGTATGTGCTATAGTCGCAGGCGTCTTTGGCCAAACCAGTCTAGCTGCCCAATCTGTTCTTGTTTCATGCAACACTTTGCTTTTGATGGTTCCCAGGTATGTTTATTCTCTCTCCCTCTTTTTCCCATTCCCCTGATTTTTCTTCCAATTTTGCTGACATTTTGTATTTTACAAACAAAAGCGCTCTTACTACTGCTTTGATTGTGCGACTAGGGCACCATCTAGGAGCAAATGAACCTGCCAAGGCAAAAATCTGTATCATAGTAGTTGGATGCTTGGGATCAATTTTGGTAGTTATTAATGCAGCCATTTTGTTCGCTTGTCGATCGAAAATTGCACACACTTTCAGCAATGATAAGGATGTTAT
Source organism: Choanephora cucurbitarum (assembly GCA_025331435.1). Lineage (NCBI taxonomy): Eukaryota > Fungi > Mucoromycota > Mucoromycetes > Mucorales > Choanephoraceae > Choanephora > Choanephora cucurbitarum. Next base: position 421,424 of record JAIWNI010000010.1, on the reverse strand, counting down.
TAATGCTATTGAAGAACTGATGGGCATAGGAAGTCTCAGCCATCTTACTATGGTATGAATCACCTGTTGAAAATCAAAACAAAAACTAATATCTTGTACATATATTTTTGCACAAACTTTTTTAGGGTATCAGTACTGTACTATCAGGAACCTTGAATGCGTTTGGCAAACAATATGTTGTTGCTACCTTTAATATCACAACTTATTACCTGATTGGGCTTCCTTTTGGCGTTTACATGGCCAATCATTGTAGCTATGGAATCATTGGCATCTGGTCTGGTGTATTTGTTTCTGGTCTATTGAAGTGCATAATCGAAACACTGTATATTATGTTTTTTGTTGATTTTCATGTTGAGTGTACAAATGCACAGAAGCGAATAAACAAGCAAGAAAGATAAGGCAAATTATAAAGCCTTAAAACGTAGTTGCGATTTCGAGTATATGTTAATTATCTAAATCTCATGCTGTTTGTGTATAGATTTAAGTGACATAGATGGTTGTCATAGACCTATGAAAATATGTGTAGAAAACAAAGCTAACCTGGCGATGTTATAAAGGCAAAGGCAGCCTATTTAATTGTGTTATTCTGGTTAGCACTCTATTAGTAGTGATCTTTCTCTTTCTCCAAATAAAACAGAGGTTTAGGATACTTGCATGAGTATTTTGTGTCTTTCCAATAATACAATAGTTTGCATTAACGTTGTGCTGTTGAAGACAAGTTTACCTGAGAATAGCAGGCCTTTTTTCTAAGGGAAGGAAAAGAGGATGCACTCAAAGTTTCTCTAGACTTCTTGCTAGTAACAAAAAATAACTAAAATAGTGGTATTACGATGATGGATTAACGCTATCATTGATAGTTTGGTTAATGCCTATAGATTCGGTTTTGCTTTGTGAAGCACTAATGAATCTTCTGCTTTACACTAGTTTGACTTATATATATACACATATTGAAGAATTTGGTAACAACACTTAATTTTTTTTTGCTATACTTCTTTGAGAGCGAAGCGTATAGTTTCTTAACAAGGTATATTATTCACAGTAGCAAACGGAGGTTTGACAAACATAACAAACCCTCTTCATCAAAAAGCAAAAATCAGAAACCTCAGCAATAACAACAAGAAAATAGCAAGCTAAACGCTCAAATATCAATCCTGCTTCCCATTTGGAAGTCAAATCGTACAGATAACATAGTATGAACTTCGAAACAAGCTGCATTTTTCCACCTCATACTAAGTGTGTGCCCCAATAATTTTTGAAAATAGTGTTTGTTTATCTATTCAGGTGTCGGATAATTTGGGTGTCCTGGTTTGGGTGTACAAATGAGAAAAGTAGTTACTTTGTGCTTTTGATCTAAATCTTTACCTTCACCGGACGAAACAAATCGTATGATGGACTTTATCTACAGTCCTTGGTCCCGTTAACCTCTTGTTAATGCGGCTGGCCTCGATTCAAGAACATAATTCGAGCGTATATACTCTACAAGTATGCTTCTGATATTGGTGGCGGCATTAACATCTCTGTTCCGAAACTATATTGAATGATTAGAACATCATAAGCTATAGAGAGTATAAGATTGACTTACCAAACCGGCATTATTATTCGCTGGACACTGGGGACATAGCTTCAACGGATAGATAGCACGGTTGTCTATCATATATAATTAGATTAGAAACTGAAGGTCTATTTGGGGTAAACAATTAATTACCTATTCTTCTTCTTTGGGGGTCATTGACTTGCCCTATGTAAGATGTGATTCTCTTCATCATAACACTTTACAGTCAAACGAGACTCAAACATATTGCCATCGAAGCCTCCAGAACGATGCTTCTTTTTGCGATGGTTACAGACGTACATGGGGGCACGAACAAGATCAAGCCGTTGATGGCAGTGGCAGCAGGTGACAGAAGTACGGAACTCATCTACAGGAATCACAATAGCTTTCTCAGCGATAGCACGTTGAATTTGCTTGACAGGAATTGGAGTATTGCCACGATAAGTACCACAGATGCTAGCATCGCCATACGCAACAATAGTTCTTCTGACATCATCTGCAGGTCTTAGTTGGTCTTGTAAATGAACCCTGTATCTTCTTCTCCTCTTCCTAGAACTTTTTGATGAAGAATGAGCCAGCTTGAAATCGTTACTAACTTTTGTTCTACCAAGAATGACACGGGCGACATAATCTTGAGCCATTTTGCGACCAGAGTAGGTATAGCCTTTGTTTTCACGATGGCAGTAAGTTCTCATAAAGTCATGTATTCTATCATTTTTCTTACTTGAGGCATTAGTTATCAACGATCAACTTTACAATATGAAGTAACGCTCACCTTGTACGTTCAGAGGCAAAAGAGTTCAGAAACTGCATCGCACCTTCATTAGTGCATACTTTGCGACTTTGCAATCTGTCATAAGAAGCTTGGATGCCTGACTGGGCTCGGCTTTTCAACTCTTTCTGTTGTACCCAAAACATACCAGAACGGAGTTTGTAAGAAGCATTACTAACATTAAAAGAATGTTGCTTGGTTGTTTGCTTGTTGGTCAACAGTTGCGCATCACAGTCTACACCACACACAATATCGCGGACGCCTTTGAATATATATAAATATACGTTAGTTTGATACTTTGTAACCATTCATTATGCATGCTTACCAGAATCGATACCAACAACTCGGTCATTTTCAGTGATGCCAAAAGGGCTCTTATAGAGAGGATATAGACCTTTGATCCAGTTGTTGATGTTCTTGCGAGTCTTTTGCAGCACTGTTTCTTTCTATCTTTGAGGGACGTGATTGATTGCTGCCTTTTCATAAAGCACACTGATCATATGGCCATCAGTCTTCATGCCAAAAGCTAGCTGCATATCACCATGTTCAGTTCTTCTCGAATCAAAAATTACGTTCTAAAGATTTCTTTTGTCTGCTTGTCTAGAATAAAGAAGCTGGAAATCTATTTGAGGGATGAAGGCACCATTGCGGATGAACGGGCCAGGAACAGGTAAATTGATTGTATGAGCTTTTTTGAACAGATGATAGAAAGTAGTCATACCGCTCAGCAGTACGTGGACAATGGAGTGACTAGCCTGGGGTATCAGACTCCACAGCTTGACGGGAAGGTCAAGGAACGAAGAAGCGACTTACTATTCGATTGTTCAGATGCTGAGGGTTGATTGCAACTCTTCGGTGTATGTGCGAACCAGAACGTACTATGTGTAATTTTAGGAAACAATGTATGTCCTTGAGGATTTGAACTGATCAAAGCAATTTGTTGACAAATTATTTCAGCCTGCTGAAATAAATTGCCATTGCTGCTTAATACTTCTTGAAGGCGCCTTTTGAGTTGATTGAGCTGAAGATACTCTCTCATGGCTGGAATTGCGTTGATTGTGTTTTGATTTGCAAGCTGATTTGCTTGAAGAGTCTGCGAGTGTTGTTGTTTGTTTGTAACAAATACACGAGTTTGTGCTAAGAGTTGTGATTGCAGTAACAGTTCGGCTTCACTCAGGTTGTTTCTTCTAAGTTCATTCAATCTATTTTCAATTGCTTGCCTACCAAGGTTGACTTGATCAGGCACATTGATGGCGTTCATGATGTTGTTGATGATCGCTCTTTGCACTTCAGTTAGGCGATTGAAGGTGTTATGCATGTTATTGTTGATTTGATCAAGCAATTGTCTTATTTGTTGTAAAAGCTGAGTAACAAGCTGCTGTATTTGTATTATTTGTGGACGACTTAAATTGGTTGCTTGTGTCAAGCGATAATGGAACTGGTTTATATTGTTTAAAGTGTGATCCTGATTATTGATAGGTTCATGTATTTGTTGTAGGGTTAGCAACCTTTGATATTCTTTTTTGAACCTCCTGTCAGTGCCCAGCCAATATCAAGATTACACTTGTTGAATGTATCTTCTAGGCCCTTGCGTGGCTCAATAGCAAATCTTTCGAAATGTTTACTATCTGGAAACTGATTCTTAAAGTAGTTTTTCTTGCGATATTCTTTATCTGTCAATTGATTCATGACTCGAGTGTGGTTTACTATAGAACAAAAAAAGATGAAGAAGTGCAAAATGTAATTTCCACCTTTTTGGCTTTACCAGTACTATTCAAACTCCGGGTGCGCAGGTTTTAGTACACAGGTTTTATACGCACCGATCTATTCAAAATGTGACTTTGTTCATACCTTACGTTAGCCTTTTGATTTTCTTTTACAACCTTTTTCTTTTTTTTTCTTTTTAGCAATATACTTTCAACTTTAGAATGGGTGGACACAGAGTTTACATTGGACGTCTTCCTCGCGACGCCAACAGAAGAGATTTAGAAGACCTTTTCAAGGATTATGGTAGAATTCTCGACGTCACAGTTAAGAGTGGATTTGGCTTTGTTGAGTTTCAAGAAAAAATCGATGCTGAAGACGCTGTTCATGATATGCACGACACTAAATTTTTAGGCCAAAGGTAGAACATCGAAACAAAAAATGCCAAAGAAAATGAGGATGACAATTAAACTGATGGTACAAATAGAATCATTGTTGAGCTTGCCATGAGCCGTCGTCGTACTGAGCGTTCTGAAGTGTAAGTGTAAACGATTGTTGGAAGGAGGCCATGTACTGATGAATTATGGGTTTATAGCCGAGACACCAACCGCATTATTGTCAAGAACATTCCCTCAAAGACCACTTGGCAGGTAAAGCATTCTTCTCTTTTACTATGCTGCTCTTAGGCTATGTATTTTCCACTTTCTCTTCTTCCCTTTCCATATGCCTCTTCATATCTTCTTCAGCAAAAAAAAAGTATGTAGCTTGTTCTATTTTTAGGAAGAACAAGAAAGCAAGGGAAAGAAAAGACAGAGAAATAGTATACATTGATGTACATCTTGCGATACACATAAGCATGTATAAGCATATCTCGTACATGTGCGTGTACTCTTTTATCTCTTTTTCCTTCCTTTGTTCTCTTTCTTCTCTTAGAATTTGCTGGCGCTTTTGAAGAAATATGAGGGCGATATAAACCCCCCGGTTTTGGGTCTGGTACAACTTGGGTTTGTCCATTCATTTTTTATCTTATGTTGACTCCGACTGTGTTACTACCAATTGCTCTGCTTTTCTTCTTTTATCTGCAATGATCAAAGAAAAGAGTGATTCTTGGTTCTCTCTCCCTTTTCCTTTCTTTTCAAAACATGTGTCATGCTTCGTGAAACTAAATCCATCTCTGATATCTTCTTGTTACTCTAAAGGACCTCAAAGACTTCATGCGTAAAGCTGGTCGTGTCACATTTGCCGATATTCTCAAAGACCGCGATGGTGAAGGGTAAGTCTCATACAAATTATTGGGTTGAACAAATTGAGTTTAATAAGCATTTTTTTTTGTATCTGGTAGTGTCGTTGAATTTGCCCGTCGCGATGACATGAAATATGCGCTAAGAGAATTAGACAATGAGAAATTAAATGGCTCACGTGTTACTTTAGAAGAAGCTGTAAGTGTGTTTTCTTTGTTTATTTGTACTTGTTATTTCACTCAGATAAGCAGGATCACAAACTCAAAAATTACTATAGGGACGTAGCAGAAGAAGATCCTCTCGTGATCGTAGCAGATCTCCTCGTCGTTCCTCTCGTCGCCGTGATCGCTCTCGCACCCCAGAGAGTCGCTCCCGTAGCCGCTCTCGTTCACCAGCACGTCGTGATCGTGGCCGCTCTCACAGCCGCTCTCCCTCTCGCTCTCACAGCCGTTCTCGTTCTCCTACACCTTCTCGCTCTCGCTCTGCCTCTAGAAGAAGATCTGACGAACGCGATGATGAAGATAAGCTCCACGATGTAAAGCCCGAAAAGCTTGAGACTATCGAAGATGCTTCTTACGTTAAGCAAGAAGACTTCCCTATGCGCTCTCGTTCTAGAAGTCGTAGCTCAGTTGATGACAAGGAATAGGTTTGGATTAAGGAAGAAAAGAAAAAGAGAAAAGCAAAAAGAGAATAGTAAAAAAAAAATTAAGTTTGACATTTCACACAAACATTTCTTATCTTTTCTCACTAAAAAAAAATAAAAAAAAAAAAATAAGCTAGTACCAAAAACATACAAGAGAAATAAGTGGCTCATGAAAACGTGTTTCTTGACCATCTTAGCAAATTTAAGAAACCTGTCTACCAATGTTGTACGCTTTTAAGTGACTTTGGTAAGACAAATTTCTATTGTAATTATTTCTTTATATTTCCCACTCAAAATTTGTACCTGATCCTCTTATGACCCTGAGCAAAAAGAGATTATTTTGGAATTTACTACCGCTCTGTTAATTGCCTATACATTCGGTTTTTTTATTATTATTTTCGTATTTCTTTCTTTTCTTTGTCATTTAACTCCACGTTCCTTTAACTTCGCTTTTCTCGACACCTGTCTCTCTCTTCCTTGACCCTCTTCCCTTCCTTTTTCCATCCTCTTTCTCTTGCTTTTTGCTCCCCCCCTCCCCTTTCCTTTTTTCGTTTTTCGAATCTCATTTTTTTATGTATTTTTAGATTGGGGTTAATTTCTAATATATTAAATGGTCCAAAAGAAGTTGAACAGTTTTTTGATACTTTTAGTTTTCGCTCTTATAAGTATTCAAGTTGATTTCGTTAATGCAGGATCTGATGTAACAACAGAATCCAACAATAAATCAGATACAAAGCTTTCAGAGGTAACGGGCGCTCGTGGTAGACATTTAGATTTTGATCATACTAATTCGTTTTGCACAAACCAGGTTGGATTGACCACTGCACATAAAGGTTCAAAAACCGAGAAGTCGTCTACTACAAGTAAGAAATCTTCGAAAACTGAAAGCAAATCAAGCCATACGACCAGCGCTAGTACTGCTACAAAAAAGCAAACTTCTTCCCATTCATCAAGTCTAGATCACTCCACAACAAAGACGACTCAAAAAAAATCTGCAACCACCACAAAAAAGGAAAAAAGCACAAGTACAACTTCAGGTGTAACAAAGTTTACTTCAGATCACCGTTCCACCAGCAATACAAAAAAGAAGCAGACCACTAATGCTACTTCCAAAAAAAGTTCTATTTCAACTAAAGACAAGGAAAATTCTACCACCAAACATCTGAAACAAACTACAGAAATTACAGCCTCAACTAAGAAGCATTCTGCATCTACAACAACTTCGTCAAAAAGTCAAAAGCCAGTTACTAAAATCGAATCCTCTACAACTCAAAAATCGAGTGCAAAAACTACAAAAGAGGAAAGCAGTAAGACTAAAAGTGTAGCTTCTACTACTACTAGTGAGTACAAAGCAACAGTAAAAGAATACACATACACTAAAAAGTTTTTCTTTCAATTTAATGATTCTACTCTAAAAGAGCATTCGACAACTTCTCATGAGACTGCTCCAATCCTTGATATAGGTCTGAATGTACACTTGAAACGAAAGACAACAACCACGGGAACGCATCAAACAAAGACATCATCAGAAACCAAGACGAGAACTACTCCTGCAGCGGAATCTGATGAAGACAAAAAGAGTCATACAAAACACACTACCATGTCAACTAAAACTGAAGACGAGTCTACTGTTTCTACTACAAAGAAGCCTACCATCACTAGTACTAAAAATGATGACAAAGAAATTACACATACAAAGAAGGCCAGCGCTACTATTTCTGATGGCGAAGACGCTACTACTACGAAGAAGTCAGTAACTACTGTCACCACCACTTCTGATGAAGAGACCACACATACAAAGAAGGATACTACCACTACTTCTAATGACGAGGATGCTACTACTACAAAGAAAGCCGCTGCTACTGCTACCACTGCATCTGACGACGAAGAGACCACGCATACCAAGAAGGCTACTTCCACCACTTCTGATGACGAAGAAACCACGCACACAAAGAAGGACACTACCACTACTTCTAATAACGAGGATGCTACTACTACAAAGAAAGCCGCTGCTACTGCTACCACTGCATCTGACGACGAAGAGACCACGCATACCAAGAAGGCTACTTCCACCACTTCTGATGACGAAGAAACCACGCACACAAAGAAGGCCAGTTCCACCACTTCTGACGAAGAAGTCACTACTACTGACAGGTCTGTTGCTACTGCCACCACCACTTCTGATGATGAAGAGACCACACATACAAAAAAGGCCAGTTCCACTACTTCTGATGACGAAGAAACCACACATACAAAGAAGGACACTACCACTACTTCTAATGACGAAGGAGCCACTACTACTGACAGGTCTGTTGCTACTGCCACCACCACTTCTGATGACGAAGAGACCACGCATACAAAAAAGGCCAGTTCCACTACTTCTGATGACGAAGAAACCACGCACACAAAGAAGGCCAGTTCCACCACTTCTGACGAAGAAGCCACTACTACTGACAGGTCTGTTGCTACTGCTACTACCACTTCTGATGAAGAAACCAAACATACAAAGAAGGCTACTTCCGCCACTTCTGATGACGAAGAGACCACACATACAAAGAAGGACACTACCACTACTTCTAATGACGAGGATGCTACTACTACAAAGAAAGCCGCTGCTACTGCTACCACTACTGCTAGGTCTATTCCTACTGCTACTACTTCTGATGACGAAGATGCTACCACTACAAAGAAAGCTGCTGCTACTGCTACCACTGCATCTGACGACGAAGAAACCACTACAAAGAAAGCTGCTGCTACTGCCACCACCACTTCTGATGAAGAGACCACGCATACAAAGAAGGACACTACCACCACTTCTGACGACGAAGAAACCACTACAAAGAAAGCCGCTGCTACTGCTACCACTATTTCTGATGAAGATGCTACCACTACTGCTAGGTCTATTCCTACTGCTACTACTTCTGATGACGAAGATGCTACCACTACAAAGAAAGCTGCTGCTACTGCCACCACCACTTCTGATGAAGAGACCACGCATACAAAGAAGGACACTACCACCACTTCTGACGACGAAGAAACCACTACAAAGAAAGCCGCTGCTACTGCTACCACTATTTCTGATGAAGATGCTACCACTACTGCTAGGTCTATTCCTACTGCTACTACTTCTGATGACGAAGATGCTACCACTACAAAGAAAGCTGCTGCTACTGCCACCACTGCATCTGACGACGAAGAAACCACACATACAAAGAAGGCCAGTTCCACCACTTCTGACGAAGGAGCCACTACTACTGACAGGTCTGTTGCTACTGCCACCACCACTTCTGATGACGAAGATGCTACCACTACAAAGAAAGCTGCTACTTCCGCCACTTCTGATGACGAAGAGACCACGCATACAAAGAAGGACACTACCACTACTTCTGATGACGAGGATGCTACTACTACAAAGAAAGCTGCTGCTACTGCCACCACTTCATCTGACGACGAAGAGACCACGCATACAAAGAAGGACACTACCACTGCATCTGACGACGAAGAGACCACGCATACCAAGAAGGCTACTTCCACCACTTCTGATGACGAAGAAACCACGCACACAAAGAAGGCCAGTTCCGCCACTTCTGACGAAGAAGTCACTACTACTGACAGGTCTGTTGCTACTGCCACCACCACTTCTGATGATGAAGAGACCACACATACAAAGAAGGACACTACCACTACTTCTGATGACGAAGATGCTACTACTACAAAGAAAGCTGCTGCTACTGCCACCACTTCATCTGACGACGAAGAAACCACACATACAAAGAAGGCTACTTCCGCCACTTCTGATGACGAGGATGCTACCACTACAAAGAAAGCTGCTGCTACTGCCACCACCACTTCTGATGAAGACGCTACCACTACTGACAGATCTATTGCTACTGTTACCACTTCTGCTGAAGCAAATACTACCGATAAGGTTACTGCCACTACAACTGTGTCTGACGATGAAGAAGCCACTACTACAAACAAATCTGCTCCAATTAACACTATTTCCAATGATGGAGGGTCTACCACTACAAGCAAGTATGACACTGCTACCACATCTACTGATGGTGAGGAAGCCACCACGACAGAACATACTGCACCTACAACTTCATCTGATAATGACAAAGAATCTACTCTTACTACTACTACAAAGAACACTGTAACTGAATCGCCTGAGAACAACGGCACTCAAACAGCTAGTGAAAGTACATCAACGGAAACTACTATTACCCAAAACACTTCCGCAATCTCTACGCCTGATTCAACAAAATCAGGAGATGATGCTCATTCCACAGGTAATAAAAAAAAACGATTATACTCGTGTATGCTAAAGTTCTTGTTTTGTACAATAGTTACTTCTACAACAGATAAATCAGATGAGACTACCAGCACTTTAGAAACAAAACCTACTGGTACAGAAAAGGATGAGTCTGGTGAGTCCTCTGAATACTCTGCTACTCGGTCACCTACAACAGCTACCACTACTACTACTACCGCTCCTACTACAACTACTACTACTACAACTACTACTACAACTACTACTACCACAACCACTACTACTACTTCTGCTGTATTTTCACCTACATCGACCTACCGATACGAAACTCTTTCTTGGTTGACAGATGCATTTAGTATACATATTCCAACGACTACTGCCGACAACAATAAGGCTGATGCTTCAAAGACTACCCCCGCTAATAATGCTCCTACAGCAAGCGAGACAGCTACATCTAGAGACAGAGGATCAGAAACTGACACTACTATTGTAGGCACAACTACTACGAACGCAGCTGTAGATTCAACACCTACTCATGATGCACAAAGCTTACCTCAATATATTGCGCCAAATGTGAATGCCATTATTCCCTCTTCAAGTTCTCTAGCACGCATGAGATTCAAATACATACCCTACTCTGATTTGGTTAAAGATGCAGTTCTAACTGCTCAATTTATCCAGAGCTTGCCTGTCATGCTCAGCAACTCGCTAGGAATCACAGCCGACGATGTTATTGTGATCTCAATAACAAGCGCAGATGATAACGGTAATGCTTCGTCAACTACAGGAGCTAGTGACAAGAGAAAGAGATCCTTCCTACAAAAGAGAGACGCCAATGAGTCTGGCATCATAGTTTCTATCGCCATTCCTTCAGATCATGTTGATAATCTACAAACTTTAATCAATGAACCTACTTCCAGTCTCTACTCAAGTTCTAATGGTCAACTGGCCAGTCTAATTGACTCGTCTTATCCTGTTCGCTCTAGTGGTAAGATTGCATTGAAGTTTACATTACAGAACAAGTACTGATCTTCTCATTTTTTTCCTTATTAGCTGTAAACACAGGTTTAGGCTCATCTAGTGACCAGCTGCATGACCCTAACTATGCTACTGATTCTTCTAATAGCACCACTGACTCTTCAAAAAGTGATGCAGGTAAGCTCTCAAAGGGAGCTATCATTGGTATTTGTGTCTCTATTGGTGTTACTGTTTATGCTATTGCCACTGTAGCTACTCTTCATGTTTATCGCAAGCGTCGTGATGCTAAAAGAGCAGAAGCTATAATTGACCATCAACATTTTGCACAAAGTATCTCAAGCCCGATAATGCAAGACAATGCATTTAGCTGGCTAAACAATCATAATCCTCACTATCTACCAAGAGAGCAAGACAACCGTAATTATAGAAATCAATGGTAGAAACATAATAAATTTTAAGCTATCCGAATTATGATTTTTTTTTGTTGCTGTTGCTTTTTTGCTTGTTTATTTATTTATTCTATGTTTATTCTTCATCTTCTTCAGTTCCAAAATAACGATCTAGTACTCACAGTTAATAACGTTTTTTTTTATTTCAGTGTCAACCTTACCTCCAAAGTTGCCAATACCAGGCTCAATCCAAAGCTTCTCTTTGTTAAGATTAGGATCAACCATTGATGTTACTATTTTAACTTGAGGGAAGGCATTAGTGATCACAGTCAAACCAATTTGTGTAGCAAGGAAAGAGACAAAAATAATGCGGTCTTCGGGAACTTCATGATCTAGCAAGACACGTATCGCCATCAAAGCAGCAGCTCCTGTTCCAACCATAGCATCCATCAGAATAATATCGTAATCACCGAGATCTTTTGGCAATTTGCAGTAATGGAGCTAAATTACAATCATAGATGAATCAATAAACTATTCAGTGCATCTATTTTCGTAAACAAAGAATCAAATCTGTTTATGTTTACCTCAGGCTCACCAGTAAGAGGGTCAGTTTGAATCAACAGTTTGCCAATAACAGCATCGCTAAAAACACGCTTCAAGCCAGCTTCCATTGTGCCACCAGCACGAAGAATAGAAACACCACAAATCTGTCATAAGGCACATCAAACGATGAGTCTATTTCCTAACTTCAATTCTCCGTAATCTTATAACTACCTTTTGAGCAAACTGAAGTCCATTATAGCTTGCACCCACAGGTGTAGTAACATCAAGTGGTTTAGATGGAAGGTAGCTGACAGCGCTATAAAAAAAGAGTATTATTTATCTTGCTCTCCCAAGCTCAAGATACACTCACTTACAATTCCATCAACAGAACAGCTAAACGATCGGCATAAAAAACAAATTCGTCTCTACAGGTTCGGTGGTTTCTCAAAATGGTGTGGATACCCTATTGTTGTATCAGTATATAAGCGGCTATGTTTATGCGTTGTGCTTTACCTTGACTTGGTTTGTAGGTGGCAAAATTTTGACAGTTTCAGGTGTCTTATCGCTCACAGGGGTATCTGCCAAGCCCCAACGCAAGTTGATGATGTTTTCTTGAAGTTGGCTTTGGATGTGTTTGGTGATAAGATCAATAGCAATAGCATTCTCCAAACCTCTTGGGATGATCTATCGGAAAGATTTATTGGCTACAAACTAAACACACCAAAACTGTATCTTACCACATCAGCATGTTTCATGCTGGGTCTAACATAATTGTCAAATGAAGGCTTGACATATCTGGTATATTGCTAGCAATAACAGTAAGCAAGCAAACCTACAAAGCGCTCTTTCTACTTACGTCTAAGATACCTTCGACATCTCGTCCACGCAATAAGGTATCTCTTTGTACTGAAGGGTTGAGGTAATTGATTAGAAAATGAAATCCCTCTTTCTCTATATTGTGCTCTTACATCTTCTTGCTAACTGAATATCAGCATCAGTGTCGACAAAAATCTATCTCAGAATCAACTTTGTGTACTACATTTATGCAAGAAGAAGAAACCCCCTTCCTTTCTCAAAGCTTACCTTAACATCCATAAGATCTCTGATTCGCTTATCGTATAAAGCAAGAATGCCTTCAAAAATAATCACATTTGCACCATAAATGGTTGTCGTTTTTTCTTCTCTTGAGTGCGTAGAAAAGTTGTAGATGGGAACGGTTACCGATTTACTGTGCAACTATTAGTTATTGCTATTTCTATTTATATCGAATGTCAAGTGGACGGCCTACCCTTCCTTCAGTTTGATCAAAGTCTCATATAACAAATCGTAATCAAGTGCAGAAGGATGATCAAAGTCGAAGCGATTTTGATGTGCTAGTTTACTGTCTTCGGGAGAAAGAATATTGTAGAAGGAATCCATTGAAATAATTACAACCCAAGGTACGTTTAGGTTTTTCAAAATACGCCTAAAAGTCATATTAAAGACAACTCATGACCAGGTAATTGAATGGTTTCTACTTACTCGGCTACGCTAGTCTTGCCACTAGCACTACCGCCTTTGAGTTTTTATTTTATTTTATTTTTGTGATCAGTTTGACTTGCTCAACTAATGCATCTGTTGTTCCGAATTTATTTGTCTTTTACCTGCAATACCAATCATGTAAGGATCCGCAACAGAGCCATCGGCACTGAGTTGAAATAGCAAATGACAGCCATATCAGAATGAGAAGAGAAATACTTTGTGTTGTCACTTACTGATACCAAGGCCTAACAACAGAAGAAAAAAATCGATCAGAAAACAATCAATTTAAAATCAAATACTTGTTTACTTTCTGCCTTGTGATTCTATATGGAGAGTCTTTTTGTTGCCAGTCATCACAATTGAAGTAAGAGAGGAGAAAAAGAAAAAGAAAATATTTTTTCTTACAGTGACCTTTTTTTTGTTCCGCATACAGTCACTTACTCAGACCTAAAGTTTATTTAGAGTTTTTACTCTATAAAGGCTTCTATTGGCACGCCTGTCCTCTTATGTGAACTAGACAGGCATGAATTGTATCAGGAGATCTGTTTAAATTATCTTGTACAACTTACTTAAAAAAATACGTGTGTTTTTATCCCAAGTGGATTTAGAGCTTTTAATGGAACAAAAATAATGATAGCATAAATTGAAATACCAGGTAGATGAGAGAAAAGATAGTTCAGAACTTTTCAATCAGAATATGTTATAACAGTTTACATGCCAAAGAAACCTGCTTCTTTCAAAAACCATTACTGTTATCTCTCAACCGTTTGAAAAGGAAAGGCTTGGTTTTGCATATTACGTTCTTGGATGTTGTTACGCGTCTCCTTTTATAAGTTTTTAGACAAAATCAATCTCTGCCACTGTAAATATTTTTGAGCAGAATGGAAATATTGCTTCCAAAAAGTATCAAATTAGATGTTGCATTGGATACTGTGCATTATACAAGTGGGTATATTATGTATATATATGTATATTAGCACTCCTATACAAAAGCTTTGACATATAGCTCGTTAAACTTGTATTAAAATGGTTGCTGTAATCGATAAATGTTGATATTTATGCATTTAACCACTCTCTACACAGTCACACAATTTAGTAAAATCGCCCAGTCATGAACTTTAGTTTAGGTTCTTCAGTAGATTTTTTTTCCTTCTTTTTCTAATCGAAAGCCGGGGTGATATGACAGAAAACGACGAACAACTTCAAACCAATACCTATGTTTGGAGCCAAAGTAGCGACCAAGTTACTATTTCATTTCTGGTACCAGAGTCCGTAAAAGCAAAAGATTTGGATATCAACATTGAAAGACAATACCTTACAGCAGGTCTTAAAGGTCATGAGCCTGTCTTTCAGGTAATATATATGATTCAAACCTTTTTTGCGGAATAACAAACTTATAAGTAACAGGCAAAACTGTTTCAACCCATCAACCATTTCGAGTCGCTATGGCAGCTCGAAAAGAATAGTATGTCGCCTTTTTCTTCACTTACAGCTTCACCTAGTCTTTCTATCGCCTCTTCATTTGCATTTATGTCTTCACCCAATCATTCACCTAATTCTTCTATGATACTACCACCAGCTGCAAACACTGGCTTATCTGAAGTGTCAGACTTGCTTGCACAGACAGCCAATTCACCTACCAATTCGGACGAAGACAGCATCTCTCAGCCAAGTTCTCCTACTTTACTGCATACTCCGCCTGCAATTGCTACACCACCTCACCTCAAAAAGCCCAAATATAGAATTCTGACTATTCATTTAGAGAAGGAAGATGACATAGCTGAATGGGCTGTACCAGTTTCTGGACCCCACAACAAGACAAACACTATGGATGTGACATCATCATATTTACTCGGTCAATGGTTTGAAGCTCGAATGGGTAATCTCGTGGTAAGTCATAGAACAGAAACGTATTAGAAAGATTTATTTCTAATGGCAATGTATGCATACATATAGAAAGCACTTGAATATTACTTATCATCTGCAGAAAGAGGTCATACGCAGTCTATGATCAAAGCTGCAGGAATTTACGAGACTAATAAGGAAACGGCAGTTGCCAAGATAGTTCCAGAAAAAGACAGTAAAAAGGCATTCGAATGGTATAAACGTGCTGCGGATTGTGAGCAATACGAATCAGGAACTGAAATAAGCAATGGCCCGGATCCCCTTGCATGCTATATTGTGGGTACTTCCTATGGAACAGGATTACCAGAGGCAGGCGTTGAAAAAGACTATCAAAGTGCATTATATTACTATAACCGCTGTATGACCATCACTGCACCTAGAATTGATATCGACTTCTCACTTCTAGACATGGATCATGTTCCTAAACACAAGTTGCGAAGTCATGCCCCTCATACAAGAGATGAACATTATTTCTGTAGTTCAGCCTTCCAGACGGGTTTGATATACTTGTACGGCTCTCAACCTGAAGGCGAAGCAGTACATTCAACAACACTCGTAGAGGCCGATCCAGACTTGGCTATTCGTTACTGGAAAGAGGCTTCTTTGTTAGGTCATGCTCAAGCTTGTTATAATATTGGTATTTTATATGCTAATGCAATGGGTGTGGAACAAGATATCTGGGCTGCTGGCAAATGGTTCGGTCGAGCAATCAAATTAGACACTACAGGGAAATTAGTTGTTCCAGCCGGTGTAGCTATTGTCGATTGGGATTTGACAAAAGAACAACATCAGCAACAATTAAAGAAGGCAACTAGCAAAGGTAGTAACAATGAAGAAAAGAAGAAGAAAAAGAAGAGGGTCAAGCGCACAAAGCAAAGCGATACAGACAACAATGATGTTGTTGGCGCTATTGTGGCACTCAGTTCTATTGTTGCTGTGGCTGGTGTTGCATGGTACTTCTTCATTAGGGAGAAGAAAAGTACATAATAGCCATTTCTGGAAGAATATCAAAATAAAGAACTAATTCAATACATTGCAGCGTCATTCTTGAAAGCAGTATCTTGCTCATAGTTGTTTGTATGCACAATGTTTTTTGTAAGCGTTTAGACATTAGACTATAGCAATAATTCATCACCATCTCCTAAACTTTTTCCGCCATCGCTTGCCATCTCTAAAGAAGATGAAAACATAGCTTCGAACATCACAACAACATATCTTCGACTGGAGGAATAATCTGTGGCGACATCTTACATATTTACCAGTCTCAAACTTTCCTCTTCCTGTAATTTGATTGGGCAGTATACACTAGTTTTCCAGAAATGGATTATATACAGAACGAAACCAGACGGCTTTATCGGGCCGGCTTCTCGGTTTGAAAATCACTCTTTAGTGTTGGGGATATTGTTAGTAATCCATCTCGTCATTGCTTGAAGAAAGAAGACAAGATTAGCAAGCGGAACAATGTCTTTCCCCAACTCTCGCTACCAGCCTATTGCACCGCGAAATGGATCTCCACAAGTGGGCGATCTACATGTGAAGCAGATGAAGAGAGCTTGGTATGTTGAGCTGAGTCCTGTAATGTACTTCTAATGACAAGAAATACAGTGATGCCTGTCGGCGCAAGAAAATAAAGTGCCAAAAAATGGAAGGATCAAGTACTTGTAAAAATTGTATCACTTATGAAAAAGGATGCGTATACAGCATGGGGTCTGTGGATTACAAAAATGTTATCAATTGATTAGTGACTGATTCCTTTGTCGCATCTTCTTAGGATCAGAAAAAGAGGTCCTCCTCGAGGGTAAGAAGCTGCTTTTATTTAAGCTTTAAACTTAGAAGTTTCTTCTGCTGTTTAGATATATACATACTCTGGAAAATCGACTTCAGCATATTGAGGGATTGATCAACAATATAAATGATAGCCTAGGTCATCAACCTCCTTCACACACGATTCTAAGCAAACATAAACAACAAGCACCTGACTACAAAGAAATCGATACAGCCAGAGCGTTTATAGAGAAGATCAAGGATACAGACTTGGCGTCAGATGGGAAATTTGTTTCTGGTACAGGCATTAGCTATGTTCTAACAAGTAAGATCCGATCTCTGAAAAGCAGTACCTTAATGTCCCTATATGGGCTTGAAATCCAACACAATGAGAACAGCGACCATTTCTTTGTTCGAAAAGTTCGAAAGCCTGGCGACCGCTTAAAAGAACAGATTAAGGAACTAATCGTTGTTGGATTACTCAAGCCAAATGAAAGCGTTAACAATATAGACGAGTGGATATTCAGAGTAGCAGGAATCACTAAATCATTGAGTGATAAATTGCTCAAAGTGTAAGGGTGTTTTTCTTCTGTTACTTCTTTGCCTTGTAGGGTTATTGAATAATTTGCTTTGTTTCCGAACTAGTTATTTTGCCTATATCCACCCTCAATTGCCAGTCATCAACAAAACTGCTTTCTTAGAAGAATACCGAGGCATTAGAGAGACCTTTCCGTCAGGGCCATTACTGAATGCAATGTATGGAGCTTCTGTTCGGTACATCGATAATTGCAAACAATTTGGTGATTCAGAGTCGTTAAATCAAGGAGAGCCATGGCATTTTCCATCCAATTTTTCTAATAGACTATTCCAAAATTTAATTGTCTTCATAAAAGGAAGATGTACACCGTGTTTATCTTCTGTTCAAGCAATTGTGATAGCTCACAATCATTCTGCTAGTCTTGAAAACTGGACCTCAGGCTGGCTTCTTAATTGTATTGTGAGTACGTCTAGCCTTTAATTGCACCTTTTTGTTAACATTAACACATAGGCAATGCGTATGGTAATTTACATATTTTTGCACACACCAAATTGGTGATAAATTACTCAAAGCAAAAAAAAAAGAGTCAGGATATAGGTTTACACAGATCAACTGATGGCTGGGATTTGACGCCCGAGGACAGGGAGACTCGCAGAATTGTTTGGTGGTCAGGTAACTAACATTTGATAACCAAAACATGACGTATAATGCGTGACATTTCAATCTTGATAGTGTATATCCTTGATCGTTGGTTGAGTGCAGGAACAGGGCGTCCTTTGACTGCTTTCGATGAGGTATTTCTCTCAATTAATGCTTCGTAAACGAACGCAACTATTTATTTATTTCGTTTTTTCTTTGTAGGATTGTGACGAGATTTATCCCTCTGAGAATGTTAGCGTGGATACTATTATGGATAGACAGACGGAAAGAGACCAATGCTTACCTAGGTTTCCTTCACTTGATACCAATGTTGCAGATAAAATATCTGAAAGTACTGTTCCGCTCAACTTGCCATTTATTCAGCTTCTCAAGCTCTCTGAAATTTTGGGACAGATATTGCAAAGACTTTATTCTCCCAAAGCGCAGAGACATAGCGAGAAGTATGGAAGCGATGCTACCGTTGCACAGTTAGACAAAGCATTATCAGATTGGCGGTCATCTTTACCGCCGCTTCTACAAATTTCTAGAGTTGGAGAAAACATAACCCTAAACAAATCGCATACACCAATTATCTCTATGACAGGTATTCAATGTTCAGAAACTACTTAGACAGAAAGCACAAAACTGATACATATCTTTAAAGGCATGATTTGTTTAAGCTACTGTACTGTTTTAATACTTTTATATCGCCCTTTCATTCAGAAAGTGGGGAACCAGAATAACACTGACCACCCAAAAAAGAACAAGCTGTCTTCTGAAAGCTCATTAGCTATCTGTACAAGTGCAGCTACTAGAATTGTGGAAGTCTCCGAAAACATGCATTACAGGGATTTCTTGATGGTATCGTGGGGGTTTGCTCTTTATCCAGTTTTCACAGCAACGTTGATTCATATATACAACTGTTCTAGTGAAGATTCCTCTACCTCTGAGCTTGCTAGGTCAAATCTTGTACGTGCATTGGCTGTAGTAGATAGACTTTGTCTTTTGTCACCTGTAGCCTCTAATATGGGTGATATATTGAAAAAAATAATTATTGCTAGTCCGTTCCTTCAAAGACAGCCATCTGTTTTGGTTTCGCTCAAGACACAGGAAGAGCTGAACGCAGATCGCTCGAATTTCTTGAAAGCTAGGGTACATGATGTAGTATTAGGTCAAACATATCAACGAGACTTTGCAGGCTATACAGATGAAGAGACGAGAGCTAAAAGAGCAAAAAACGATTCTACCTCAACAGGTGATGATGGAGAAAGAATCAGTTTTTTAAGAAGGCATTGGTTTCCAAAAGCTCAGCATGAAGTACCAAGCCCAACAAATGGCAAAACCAACTACACACAAAACGAAAATTGGTTAAAAGAATTGTATATACCTTCAGGAGAAACAGGTTCTGTAGAAGGTAAGTTGTAGATTTCGGATTCAAGTAGTACAAGAAAGGGGTACTAATTTTTTCCACAGGTTGCATATCATCTAAAGCCATTAGTTCCGAAGATGTATATTCTATACGTCAATTTGGTTTAAATGACTTGGACCTTGATCAACAAAAGAATGAAAATCAACAATTCCAAATCCGCCAGCCACAGACATCAACATTCAACAATATACAGCCTAATGCCGATCATTCTTCAGGATTGTTTGACTTGAACCCATTGAATGATTTGCAATATGATATCTTTGACACGACTGCTAATTCTAACCTATTGAGCAGTTCTTTTGCTTTAGATGATGCGTTTTCAACAAACCCAAGATTATCTTCTACGGCGTGTACATATTCTATGAATGAATGGATTGGAAATGAGCAAGTTGGTACATTGAATTCAAGTAGTTTAGATACATCAGATCCTGTTTCCTCAGCGCACTTTATTCCTCGACCAGGAAACCCATTCTGGGGTGCACCCTCGAGTTTCGAGACTGAAGATTGGCAAACATTTATAATACAGTACCAAGAGCTAATGAAAGCACAAACCATTTAGTACAATAAACAATAAAACAAGTTGTAACACTTTATTTGTACATAAACAGAATAGGTAATGACATGAGCTATACATACAAAGTACAACACTTTAAATCAATGCAACTTGCGAAGACTTTACAAAGATCCCTCGATTTGAAGAAGTTTGAAAATAACGTTTTCCGTTGACAGAACCATCATTCGAGCCGACTTTGTACTAGTTAATACGATGATGTGTGTATTTATTTGTTAGAACTTACCACTTTTATCCAGTTCTATGCCCAAACAGCGCCCATCTCCATTGCTATCTAGTTTTCCCACATACTTTACAGTGCCGAACGTAGGTATTGGACGATTTGTCAGCTGTACCCTTTGGTTCACCTTGAAGCTTGAAGATGCTTGGCCAAAAATAGCATTGCAAAGCCGTGATCGTAATCTATTTGTGTTTATGCTTATGTTCTTCATGGCTTTAGGAGAAGGAGATGGTTTTTTGTTGGTCGCAGATTTTCGCTTCGTCTCATCTTCTATAATTAACATGCTTGTGGGAACCATTAAGTCTTAGAAGTAATAGTATGTAAGTATAGTTAGTGAAGCCTTCATTTTCTGTCTATTTACCCTGTGCAAGTAGTTCGATCAGATTCTTGTCAAACGTGCCTAGCTTCTTTATTGCTTCTAGATGAAGTGCAATATATCTTATCGTTCTACTTTTCGCATTATGCAATATTTGCTTTACTGTAGGAGTTCTTTGGACAGTATCACGACACATTAAGCTTCTTACAATACCGTCGTAAAGGGAGGCTGCATTGTAATCGTTTATCTCATTTGTAACATTGTTAATTAAAAACTCCAGGAAATCCGACGAATAAGTGATGCCATCAACACATGGTAAAAGTTTTGGATATTTAGTACAATAGAAATCGAAGTTGTTTGCTAGCAACCTTGAACTGCATTGTTGTGCTTTTCCTTGGGTATCTATCAGTAAGCTCCAATGCTTATCTTTTTTGTGATTTTTCTTGTTACTTAAATAGCAGCCATATAAAGTTTCGATAGCATTGTTCTTCACAATGTTTTCTAACAGTTTGCTTTCTAGATAAGAATGCAATGTGTTAGTTTCGCTCAAAAGATGTGCCATCGATTCGCTTGACCAGTAAGAGGGTAGAGCCTTCTCAGGATCTTGAAGAAGCAACTTGAGAATAAATCCAGTAATTTGATTCAGGTTAGGATCGTTTTGTTGATTAGGTCCTGTAAAAGCCAGTAGCTGAGGGACCAAAAGGGAACAGCTTTCACAATAGCAAGACAAGCCGTGTGTGAAATCAATGATTTGGTCTTTGATTTCTGAACAGAGGTCGCTTATGCCCAAATAATCAGCAGCTAAGTATGAAGATTGGAGAAGCCTCAATTGCTGTATATTCTGATCATTTGATGCGAATTCATCCTTCATATGTTTGAAATACATGAAATGGATTATGTTGTCTAAAACAGAGGCAGAAAAAATACCACGAGGCAGAAATATGACAGAAGCCTCTGCTTCTTGAAATTGGCTGTTAAATATTGCATTAAAATAATTGGAGCTTGATCTCAAGACATCCTTGTGGCAAGACCAATGTATTTTCTCAGGAACTGTTTTAGTTGACGAATCGGATATCGATGAGGACTGATCTTTATGTTCGTACGGGGCTAATGTAATTATAACGTTATGTGCTGATCCGAAGGGCAGCGTCTGCATTTTAAGGCGCAAATATATTAAAAAGAAAATTGAGAAAAAGAAACAGAAAAGAGAAAGGAAGAGAAAAAAAAAGAGAAATTGATCGTAAAAAGCATAAATGTTTGTTTTGTTAGCTCAAATTAATTCGTTCACCTATTAAAGCTAAAGGCTTTTTCTTGTGGTTGCACAGGCAAAAGATGAAGGAGAATTTGCACACACCTTTTTGATCTAGAGTTATCTCAAACAAAGAATCCATGCACTAATTAAGACAACACAATCTATTGCAATCATGCTTAGTCCAAGCTTACTATTGAAAGTGTGATTGTTTGACTTTTTCGGAGCCATGTTAAATTAGCTAACACTTTGATAAAATAATCGGATGATGTGTCATATTTACAACAACACATCTTCATTTCTGTTACATGTTTACAAATTTTATATCTACTCATTATTCCTTTTTATAAACTCTACAGCTGTTCAACTTCAATGACAAAGCTTTATTCTTCTAATGATCAACTCCATTTCTAATATCACAGACACATAGATGGATGAAACATTTGTTGCGTTGAATTTGTCAACTATTATATATTATCGACTCTTGCAATTCAGGGCAACAACTATACCGTTCTCAGAAACATATCAGCATTGACCACCTGTCATATGCCTAAGTCTCTTACTTGAAGAGCACTCCTATCGTTTTAATCTGTAGAAGCAATCTTCATCTCTCAATTTACACATCTTGCATCAACAACGTGTTGAATTCTTTCCATATGTAGATAGCAAGAAAAGAGCAATATCTACTAGTTATTATTTACCTTCCCATTATGAAGGCGCAATACATATCCAACTCATCTAATGAAAAGCATTCTCCATTTTCCAGTAACCATAGAAGATTTTGTGTGTAGTTAACAGAGTAACTGATGGTTCTTTTTTTTTATTGAACAGTTTGACGCAAGTGCATATCAGTTTTGTAAATATGACATTTGTATCTTTCTTTATTCAATAGTGATTTGGTGATAATTTTAGCTAGTAGGATTTTTGTTTCGAAACATTTTGAAGAAATCTTCTGTAGAATTAGAGTGAGGATAAGGTTGGTTAGGTACTTCTTTTCCTAGGAAGTTACAAATCCCCTCCCATCCTTCGCCCATTCGCATAATGTATAACCTTTCAGGAGGCACCAATCTTCTTATTTCGCGGTAGTGTTCATCGAACTCTTTTCTGATATTTTCAACATCTTCAAATTCTTTTGGATCTGCTACTTTTCCATCCATGACTATCCCAACACAAGCTTTTTGATAAATCAATCTGGGATGATCATGATCATACTCTATTGCCACCTTAAGACCTTGATGAATAGTATTATACATTGACTTGTACCAGCTTTCAAAAGGCCTTTCAGTCAAAATTACTTTTGCATCTGGGTATTTTTTCAAGAGTCCCTTGTAGAAACAAGCAGCTGAGAAGTCTGTTGCAGCGTTGTATCCTTCATACAAACTATCCCAATCAGCGTTCTCTTTGTCTAAATAGGCTTGATAGAAACCAATGCTGGTCTTGTAAGTTGGGTCAAGAGCCAAATACTTCATGTGATGCGTCTTATACCTATTTTTTAACACCGATTCAGTTTGCTTTATACTTAACAGAGGTCATATATCCTTACCCTAAAGTGTCAAGCGCTTCTGACAGACTGTAAGTTCCTGTTCGGCCTAAACCTGGGCAAATTACTTCTAATGGAGCCATTGTGTATGTATATCAATAAATAAACGTACCGATATATAGAAATTAAATGTCTATTTAAATTATTTTTGTTGGTTGTATTGCTGCGGTTCTTAACAAACAATTCTAGTCACTCCGTTAAACAAAGACATTTAGAGTTGTGTTACAGCCATCGCTTTCTTCTTCTAAAGCATTAAAGTACTTTCGTACAACTAAATTCAACAATCCGCTGCATCAGTACTACTTGAAAGGGCAGACCAAAGCCTCAAAAAGCAAAAAGAAGTATGAATTTCCATTTTTGCCTAGCATCATTTGACTTGTTTGACAGACATACTTCTTTATAACAACATCTGCATTTTGGATTACATCGTTTTATCTTTATTCATGACTCATAACAGACAGCGTTTAAGCAGGAGTTAACTACCCTCACTGGCAGTTGAAATTCGCAAAATTGAGCATGAAATTGTCATTGAATCTTGTGAACTTTAACCGCCTGTAAATGTACAATGTTTGATTGAAGAAAAAATACATCCCATTACTCTTGTATACCATGACTCATCGATCGGTATTGCTGGGAAAATATAGAAGTGCTTTGCAAAGTTTACAAGGTTGATTAGCAACTATTGTTGTATATAAAAAAAGCAGTAACATCATAAAAGCATTTGGTGTCTATTTCCTTTACTTGGTCCCTTATTTGCCAGTCAAGTGGCATAGAATGGCATGATGTTACCTCTCCTACTGTCGTCAATTTACTTGGCTATCCTCTCTGTTTTAGCGACCTTTAGCTTACTCGCTTCCCGTCTGATGTTTGCTCCAAACTCTTCGGTGTCATTCTTCATATCCAGATGTGAGGGCTTTCGGTTCGAGGTCTCTCCATAGCTGTTAATGATCTGTTCTTGACTCGGTCGTGGTTTCTTCTTCGGGTACTGCTTCTACCATAGAACTGGATAGCCTCTATAGTTGTCGGTGTGTCGAATCTTGCTATGCTTTTTTGGCCTAAGCCAAGTTGGCTTACTGCTAGCCGTCCTCGCTCGTAGGGTGGTATCAACATGATCGATGTCAATGATCAGGCTCTAACACTTCAACTGACTTATGTTCAATAATTGACACTTGAGCCATTCAATACTAATTTCTTGACGCCTAGGCTGCTTCGCTTCTTTCATTTCAACACTGGCCATGCCTCGTTTTTGTCTGCTTTCCTTGCTCCTGACTTATTTTGGTCTTACTTCAATTCCTGCCATCCGTTTCTACAGCTTCTAAGGTCCATCGTCCGTCTTTCACCAGTGCAGTTGAATGGCTCGTGATAACTCGGCTCAAATTTGGATCTTCCACTTCCTCTAGTGTTGACCCATCCTTCGACCTCAGATTTGCCCCTTCCATTCATACAAAGTCGTTATCTTGTCTTTTATTTGCTATGGTACAGCCGTTCGGATGAATCTTTGGGTGCTAGCAGAGATTTTATTTGCTCTTCTCGCCGTACTCTTATCCACTTTTCTGATGGTGTTTTCTTGCCTAATCTGGAAAGACCTGCTGAATATGCTCTTTACCCTGCAGTACGGAACCGTTGTCGCTTGCTTTCTCCTAGTCCTGAGGTACCAGTCACTTCATCACACTCTACTAGCTCTGATATTTATCTTTCTGACCTGTCAGATTGGACTATAAACGTAGGTCGTAGCAGTCCTACAGCAGTGCTATCGGTTTCACTTAAACAGCTTCGCCAATGGCAGGCTATAGATAGAGGGTCAGTTTATAGGTCTATCCCATTTGGAGGTGACGGTACCTTTACGTTTACCTTCTTCTAGCCGGAAACTGTTTCTGGAGCCTCCCTCTCTCTCTCCAGCAGCATTTACGTCTTGGTGGCGTTTGCTCCACGATTGTATTGTCAATGCTTCAAAACTCCGTTAGTAGAATCTTCCTTAGACATCTTCCCCTCTCTGTCCTGTGTGTCTCGTCTCTCCGGAAACCGTTTTTCATTTTTTTTGTAAATTGTCCATTGGAATGGCAATACTGAACCAAAATCCTACATTGAACTCTGTCTGGATTGCTCTCACTAGCTTTAAGTGAAAGCAATGAGTTACTGCCCCTTTCCACTCTTTGGCTTTTTGACAGTGCATTCAGTGCTCTCTGGACTTATCATTATCACTGTATTTTTGATCAGGTGTCTTGAAGTCTTGAAGTCTTGAAGGGATTTGTTAGTCGCCATCACTCTTCTATTGGCTAGTTTATTTCTGTATTTAGCGATACTATAATTTATTTAATAAAGTATACAAAAATCTTATTACTATGCAATACATAAAGTTGATTGTTGGTCTAATGCTGCTTTGACCTTTATTTACGGGCAGAGATGCTGTACAAAAAAAGCACAGCAAAAAGCCTTTCTGCGTAAGATGAGTTATTGCTCAATCAAAAAAAAGGCTAAGTATCAAAAGAAAGCAGAAAGCATATTTAAAACCCAATCTAAATTCATTCAGGAAAAGTGGGGTTTCTTGTGTAATTCACTTAGTCACAATTTAGTTAAAATGATGAAAGAATTTATTTATTTATACATTTTCTATTTACAATTCAGCAACCTTGACAACTTGCTTACCGAAGTTGTTACCACGCAAGACATCGATCAAAGCTTGAGGAGCGTTTTCAATGCCTTCAGCAACTGTTTCTCTGTACTTGATCTTGCCTTCTTGAATCCATTGAGTAACTTCTCTTCTGAAGTCGTCTTGCATTTCAGGGCTGTCGCTGACAATGAAACCACGGATTTCGAGTGATTTAGCAACAATTTGGAGGAGGTTGCGAACAGGGTAAGGATCTTGTGTGTTATATTGGGAAATCATACCACAGCAGACAATTCTAGCAAACTTGTTGGCATGGGTAATAACATCTTCAAGCATTTTGCCGCCAACATTTTCAAAGTAGATATCGATACCGTTGGGACAAAGTTCCTTGAAGGCAGTTTCGTTATCAGTAGTCTTGTAGTTGAAGGCACCATCAAAACCAATTTCCTTCAAATAAGCAACCTTATCGTCTGAACCAGCAGAACCAACAACATGCAAGCCGAGAATCTTACCAATTTGACCAACCAATTGACCAACAGCGCCAGAGGCGGCAGAGACATAAAGAGTCTCACCCTTCTTGGGCTTACCGAACTTGATCAAACTATAGGAAAACTAGTTAAATCTCATTGTCGCCTTCCATATCCACAAATTTTGTCACTTACCCAACGTATGCGGTCATACCAGGCATACCGAGGATACCAATGTAGTTGGTGATAGGAATACCGGAATCCTTAGCTTCGTTACGAACTTCCAAGTAACCAGTGAATTGTTCAGGGATAAGAGCGTATTCGCTGAAAGGAGACATACCATAGACAAGATCACCAGCCTTGAATTTTTCGTTGTTGGACTTGACAACTACGGTCATAGTGTGGCCGTTCATAGGCTGACCAATAGGGAATGCGGCAGAGTAGGATTGCTTGCTAGGATCACGCATACGACCTCTCATGTAAGGATCAACAGATAAAGCAAGAGTCTTGAGAAGGACAGATCCTTGAGGAATTTCAGCTTCAAGATCGATTTCATCCTTTTGAACAATCATGTGTTCACCGATCTCGGGGTAGGTGGTAGGAATCTTAGCGAAAATGACTTTAGTGTTGGAAACCATTGTATGAATTAATATTGAGTTTAGAGAAAAATATTGAGGAAAAGAAGAAAAAAGAGGAGTATTTATATGATATGTACACGATCGCGTTGAGTTAAGATAATTCCGCATAAGGAAAGTAAACTCATCACTATGAATGGATTATTAATCGAGTGTCAATTTCTAGAAGATATATGGGGAGAAACTGACTTTGGGTTTGCATAGAAGATAAAAGTTTATTACCACTTAATCAGCATAGTTCCCGTCATTGGTTACACCTTGCCATTAATGCACTAATTTGATGGCGGAAGCTAAATAGTAATGAGCACAATTTTCATAAGAAAGTATGGTCGATTTCTTTGGCTTGGAAAAACCATGTTATGTCTGAGATCGAAGCGGAGGCAACTGTAGTTGTGATGGATATAGACCATGACTGACACTGAAGATAATGAAAAGGTAAATCATACTTTATTGAGACTATAAAAAGAATAAACAAGAGATTCGTAAATGTCAAGAAAATTTACAAAGCAATTAATAGTCATGAAACATGTATGTCTATAGAATAGAAAATATCAGGCAAAAAACATTTTAAACAAAACCTACAATCGGATTTTAGGTTTAGGCGGCAGTGATTTTGAGAAGCCGGATAAATATATGCACCAGCACGTCCTGTTGCCTGCCTTAACGTTTTCAAATAACTAATTGTCTTTTCCCTTTTTTCGGGTTTTCGAATCCTATTACCATAGCCAAGCTAGAAGATAGTTACATGTTTTTTGTGCTTTAGTTTGTTATATTTGGCATTATGTAAGGAAATTAGCTGGCATTGTCAGAAAATGGCTCAGCTTAACTGATCGTTACTAGATGACCATGAGCTTCAAAAGAGAAATGAATGACAAAACATTAGATGGTCGCGATGAACCTAGCACTAAGCGTACACGAGTAACAAAAGCTTGTAAATCTGATAGTCCCTTTCTCTTTCTTTCTCATTTGCTCCCTAAAATTAAAATATTTATATACGTATAGGCGACGTATGCAGACGAAAAAAGATAAGGCAAGCATATTTGTTATGAGTAGTTTCTGCCTGAAAGAGAGCTGACGTCTGTCTGCCTTTCATTAGATGTCAATTTGAAAATTCAGAGAGATGCATCAATTGCATACAATATGGTTGGGATTGTACTTATAATGATGTGAGCTACTTTTTTCTTTGCCATTCTTTGCCTATATTGATTCTAACTCTAAAACATTAGACTACAAGAAAAAGAGGTCCACCGAAAGGGTAATTGATGTCGCTTTTATTGAGAGACATACAGAATAATAACATCTCAATCAACTTAGATATATCGAAAGTCTTGAAAATCGTTTACGAAAAATGGAAGCATTACTGGAAAGCATGAATTCAAGTGCAAGCTCAGAAACTCAAACAAAAGATACTGATTCAGATAACATCAACAAAAACTCAACTACTGCAATTCATGCTATTAGTGATAAAAGCAAGGTAGTTCGATATCTTGGCAGTTCTTCTGGATATTATCTTGTGAAAAATATTTTGACTACAGACAATGAAGATATGGCAGAGATCAAAGAAGATCAGCAGCGAAGATCTTCTTTGCGAGGTGACTATCAAGGTTCTCTCCGATTCCGAAATATTAACGTTAATGACGATGATATCATGTGTGTTCGCGATACAACACTTGCCGAGCGTGTCGATCAGTTGCAAGAGGATAGATTAGATTTCAAAGAAGATATTGCCCCAAAATCTTTGATAGATAGACTGATAGCGCGCTTTTTTGAGAGTAATTATACGAGTTTTCCAGTGATCGACAAAGAGCCATTTTTAAATGCTTACCATGGTCATACTCAATCACCACCACCACCTATTCTAACGTATGCTATCTGCATGCATGCTTGTTTCATTGTCCCCAGAGATGATACTATATTTGAAGATGCGGGCGTTGAGCGCAAAGCTTTCCTTGAAACTCTTTCAGCGCATGCTTCTAACCTGATAAAGAAAGAATATCTCAAGCCAAGGCTTGAGAACATTCAAGCACTTGTGCTGCTTTCCGGTTCTCCTTCTTTTGGTAAAATGCTATATAAAAATTGGCTTAGAGTAGGGATGGCTGTTCGGATGGTATGTATATCGAAAAGAAGGAAGATTGGTTATTGTCAGCTAAGAATATTACTCATATAAAGGCTCAAGAGCTTGGTCTTCACCGAACACTTGATAAATTACCATTGACTGAAGAAATGTTTGAGGCAAACAAACGCCTATGGTATTGCGTTTATGCTGTTGACAGATGGTGTTGCGCAGTAATGGGCCGACCATTGTCAATTGCTGATGCAGACTGCGATATCGATTTGCCTCATATTAAAGGAGGAGTTCATGGCGACAAGGATTACTCGCTGTTTGTAAACTTTGTTAAATTATCGGGAATCTTAGGTGAAGTTTTGCGCCGAATTTATTCACCTCGCGCTAAATCTCAAGGATATAAGACGGTTACTGCTTATCATACAGTTCAAAGTATTTATCGTATGCTAAACGATTGGCTGGAACAGTTGCCCGATCATCAGCGTATCACACCGGAGGAAGCTAGGTTAATTTATGAAAACAAAACCCCAACAGCCAAGATTAGAGAAGCAGGTCCCTTAATGGTTTGCTATCATACTGTAAACGTGTTACTCTATCGGACCTTCCTGATATCTGACCGATCTGAAGTCTGGCCTGAATTACATGATCAAGCCAGCTATCGCTGCACAGAAGCTGCCAAATATACCATTGACATTGCTCGATTGCTTTTTCCCACAGACGTGATTCATTTTGGCTTTAACTTTGCAGGTAAAAGGACTTTGACAGTCTGAGTTATTGTATTAAGCTGTTTTTGTTTTCTCTTCATCTCTCCTTCTTGAACAATTGTACAGGCTTCTCAGTATTCCAAGCAAGCTTGATACATGTCTATAACTGTATCAGTAGTAACCTCGAGGTAGCTAATACAGCTAGGCAATATGTTCAAATCTGTATTGAAGAATGTATTGAACCTATGGACAGTCTGATGGATCCACCTACTCATGCCGCTGCATTGATCAAAACCTTGCTTAGTTTAATAGGCGCTGAAAAGAAAGAAAGCATCAAAGAAGAGTTGTATAGGAACAATATCACACCTTCACTGCCAAAGGTGTTTAATTTCTTCTCTCATTCTTTGACACAAAATCCACTGCCAAATACGAGTCCATCTGAACAAAAAGATATACTTACACAATCTATAGATGAGAGCAAACATAGACACATGCGCGCTCAAACTAACGCATCACCTATGAGCGTCAATGCAATCACCTCAGGTTGGGAGAACAGAGTGCCTGGCAATATTTGTCAAGCATCTATACCTTCAACAAATAATAGCAGTAGTATTTCATCCAACATCTCATCTACAGCAGCTTGGCAATCCTTGTTTGCATCAGCAGCTACACAGCTCTTCGACAATGATGTTGACTGGCAAAGTAAGTATACCAATAAAAAGAACATAACTGTCAAGTTTAGTATTGCTTATTTAATGTTTTATTCGATTAAACAGCAACACTTTCAACATTGTTTGATGACAATCAACTCAAACAACAAAACAACTTCTTCTAGAGTTTCATAAAAATAACTATCATAATGGCATTCTGTTTTTATTACTAAAAAGATTTTTATTAAACCAAGATAATGTTTTATGTTTCTATTTTTCCTCTACTTTGTTCAATATCTTAAATGTGTTGCTTCAATTCAAAAAAAGTATTCCCAAAGACCGATCTTCTGTATTTGGTAGTTTCAGTGAGAATAATAAAATAAACAGCAAACAGATATTCAAGTAACAGAGAAAGTGATTTGTATTATTTGCACTATAGCTCCTTGGATCGGTTGTAACATATGGAATGTTTGACTGGGCCTATCTTGGCACTGGTATCAGTCAAGTATTACACACCCTACGGAATATGACATATTCTACCAACATATATGTGTCAACAAGGACTGAATGAAAAAGGCAACTCATCTTATCGCTGTCAAGCAACACAGGTTTTGGAAACAAGAGCCAAACGTCAAATTAAAATATAAGGTATGCATAGATCAGATTCTCTGGTGCTGAAAAGAAAGTCGCTAAGCTGTTGTCATATACAAAGCTTATTTTGTTACATGCAGATGATCAACAAACCGAAATATAGTGAAAGTAATACAGTTTCTAAAAATATGCGATACCAGGTTTGGTTTGCCGACGATAGTTATTCTAGACGGACTTGCTGACATTGTGCTTTTGCCCATAAAGAATGGATGTCCGCAGAAATAGATCATTGAGGCGTAGCTTAAGCATACTTCAGCTTTTTTTTCCCTTTTTTCTTTTCTTCTTCATTCCTATACACAATACCCAAAAAAACAATGGATAGATATGGATACCCAACATCTGAAGGTGGTGGCAACGAGGAGCAACAATATAGCTCATATTACAACGAATCATCTCAGGTATCTTTTCTTACATAAGAGAGAAAAGGGATAACAAGTCTTATTAACTCGTATTTTCCTGCAAATAAAAAAGACGATGAACCATACCAGTAGCTATTCGTCATCTTCTTATCATTATTCATCTAGCCGAAATGATGGAAGTGACGGCAACGATCCTTCGTTTACAGATGAAGATTATCATCATCCAAACCCTAATTTTGAGCAACCTCCTAACAGCCATCATAATCCAGGGCCTGATCCAGGTATTGTGTTTCATTCTAACAATCCCTTCAAACTATTGTCTGACTTCAATGTTCATCTAGTTCCTTATGGCGGTATGAGTACCCATCATACCGAAAACGTTCCGGGAAATGAATTTTATCTGCACGTCGATCCTACAGTAGCAAAAGATGATGACGAGCTCGAATTTGAACTGTCGAACTGTAAGCAAGATATTCTTTTGCGTAAAAGACAAGTATAATTAATATCTCTCGTTTTCCAGGTCAGGGTAAAAAGAGAGCTTTGCTTATTGGTATCAATTATACAGGAACAAACAATGAGTTGAATGGTAGGTTTATTCCAAACCCACAGTATACCAAAAAAAAGACTCTTTTTTTTTGCAACTGAGCCGGCCTAACCTACTTTAGGCTGTATCAATGATGTTGCTAACATCAGGGATTTCTTGAGTACTCTTTATGGCTTCAGAGAAGTATATATGACACATTGCTATCGTCTTACAATTGTATTGAAGTCCTTTATATTAACAGGAAGATATGGTTGTTCTGACAGACGATCAAGATGAGGAAAAATTTAAGCCTACAAAGGCCAACATCATCTCTGCCATGCAATGGCTTGTTCATGATGCTGAGCCTAATGACTCGTAAGTGTTGTTTGGGCTACAGATTCAGAATCAACCATGCATATTCACCCAACTGTCTATAGTTTCTTCTTCCATTATAGTGGTCACGGAGGAAGAATTGAAGACGTGCATCACGATGAAGATGATTCTTTTGATGAAACAATTTACCCTCTTGATTTTGAACAGTATGAAGGCACTTCAGGTCAAATCACCGATGATGTAAACTAAATGAGAGAGAAAACAGTTTGTAAAGTGGTTTGTGTTGAGCTGTTTTTTTTTATAGGAAATGCATGACTTGCTTGTTCGACCTTTACCTCCCAAGTGTAGATTGACAGCTATTTTTGACAGTTGTCATTCAGGTACGGTTTTAGATCTTCCTTATGTTTACTCAACTCGAGGTGAAATCAAAGAGCAAAATCTGTTCAAGTATGCTGGTAAGGGCTTCTTATCTGCTGGTATTGCTTATGCTCAAGGCGACAAAGAAGGTGCTTTGGCATCCATTATGTCACTTGGCAAGCAGCTTATGGAAGCTCGCAATGTATCAGATCGTGTTCGTAGGAAGAACGCTTCTCAGGCCGATGTCATCATGTTTTCTGGTTGTAAAGACGATCAGACATCTGCAGATGCTAATGAAGCGGGCCGATCAACAGGTGCTATGAGTTATGCATTCACGAGTAAGTGAGAAGTTATAACATTTGCTCTAATTCATATCCCTTACCTTATTTTTATAGCAACATTACGTCAAAACCCCAAACAAACTTATCAAGAGCTATTGAACAGCGTCCGTGATATCTTGCGTGACAAATACCTTCAAAGGCCTCAGATGAGCGCTTCTCATCCTATTGATGTCAATCTTGAGTTTACATGTTGAAATAAAACTTTTTTTTTATTGATGTGAATGAAGAAAGGGAGTATATGCTTATAATGTAATATAAATGTGTATGCATGTCTATGTCTATTATGTACGTATGAGTATGTATATGTATATATGCTTAAATCTGACTGAAGGCGGAGCTTAGCTTTTGCATTATTAGAATCAGTTAGACTTGCAATGGCTCTTTTTGCCTTCTTTAAGTTCGTCAGGGTCAGACCAACCAGGACCACATGTACAGAAGGTTGTTGTCAGATCAATAACCTCTTCTGATATGCGTTGTACTTCTTGCTTCATCATAATTGTCATGTCTTCGCTCTTTCTGAAACCATCCAAACAATCTTGCAACTCTCTAGGCAGAGAAGTGTACAGCATACGGGGAGATCCTAACACGAAAAGGGTGGCAAATGCAGCATTGTAATCAAGTGGAGCATACGACTGATCTTGTCGATTAGGATATAAGGCATCCATCACAACAGGATAAAGTGGCGACTTTGTTGTATCATACAATAGCTCATTGATGTATTTTTCTGCTTGGTCAGGTGTAGAAGCATTAAAAGAAGCTAGAGATTGGCTCGCAAGAATTGAGGTATATTCTTTTGGAATGTTACGAAGAACAAGCCGAACTACATGTTCAAGTGTTCGTGGCTTTTCAAGCCACATGTTCTCTGGAATACGATGACAGAACGATTTGGCCAAAGTAGACCAATTCAGCTTAGCTTCGTCTAGCCTTCCAGCTTCAATTGGTTGCTTTTGATTGACTATCTGTTGTTTTGGCTGTTCTTGTGTTGGTGTTTTGGAGTGGTTGACTTTGCAGAGGCTAACAGGTGGATGCTCTGAGTCATAGCTCAAAACAAAATAACCTCGAGGTCGTCCTGTCTCTTTATCAATAGGTTTCATGGAATCAAACAAAGTATCGATAGAACACCAATAACTTGGGTATTTGTATCTTGCAGTATCCAAAATCAACACTTTGCCTTCTTGGGCATTGTAGGCACCAATGGGTGAAAAATGGCCATCACCAGTTTGACCTAATACCTTCCGAGAAAATGAAATAACCATAAACCTATCTGAATTGGACGTGACCATCTCAACATCACGCTTAAACTTTTCAAAACTAAAATCAGACGCTCTGTTGACTTGTACATCACAGTGGCATTTAGCTAAGCATGCAAAGTTGTCAAATGTGATTCCGTTTTTCTTCATGTCTTCTTTTGAAGAACAACACTGCAAGAACTCATCTGTTCGTTATAGGCAAATTAGACATTTGACAATAACATTAATTAGAGATATTGTATCATTTACCAGAAAACCATCGCCAGTTGCCTTTCCATCGTCGTTTCGGATCGACTTCCAAAGCATTCAATACCATGGCCACTATAATTTTGTTAGCTAAGCAAACCAATCATCTTAACACTAACTTACATGAACTAGGACCACAATAAGCAGGTTCTGATTGCGTCGTGAAATTGCCGGTTAAAGGAAAGAATCCTTCTGCATGACCATCGTCCATCGCTTCTCTAAACAATCGTTTTCCTTCAGGGGAAGCAAAACGAATCAGATCAGTAGGCAGCTCTCGTTGATAGAATGTGTTTTTGAGGTCATCGCTGGGAATGTTGTCTTTTGGCGAGGATACACCGAGTAAGTCTTGAAAGGCTGAGGTTACTGTTTGAGTCTTATTAGTGGATGGATCTAACTTGGTTGCCTCTTGAGTTAAAGTTACAAGAGAACGATTTGATAGGCGAAGCGATGTAGCTAGTAGTTGTTGCGGCTTAAAAGAGTTTGTTCTAAGCAAGCTAGGAGAAACTCTCCAAATAGGCATGTTTTGAATACGCAGTCGTTGTGTTGCTTTTAGCATGATAGTCATCAAAAAAAAAAAATAGTTAAATGACTCTGTCCCTGGTTTCTCCATTTCCATTTTTTTCTTCCAAAAAAAAAAGGACCAATTAAGTCAGACTTTCGCTAAATATTTAAGGCTAAATTGTCTAGAAAATGTATAACCGTATTTAGTTGTCACTAAGTCACTTTAACACTGCTGTTAAGTAGCTTGCATCTGTTAGTTGATCAAATTGAAGTGGACTCAATTATTGTAGCTCGGAAAGGATGTATTCCCTGAGCTAAATATTCACTTGTATCTCAGCACAGGGACCCATACGGGGAGAGAAGCTTGTGCGTTGCTTACCCTACTGTAATGTGTCGTACAGTATCGGCTATCGAATGCGCATGAATAACATAACTTTCGTTTTGTACAACTTACCTTACTTTTTCTTTATTTGAAAGCATGCTTTATATTTCCTCCCCTTAACTTGACTTCAATTGAATTTGCATCATCGTCGCAATCATAATCAAGATAACATGTTGATAGGGACTATGGCATATTTACATCTGCCGGTCTACAACGATTTTAACCGTGACATATTCAGACTAAAAGAATATCAACTGAACAATATGCAACACCCTTTTTTCTTTGACTGGAAATGTGCACAAAAAACCTATTGTGCTATTTCTTTTTCAAGTCAGGGAGTATACAAAACATTCAAATCAATAGAAAAAGAAAAATCATAGTCTCAGCAGGCTTTTGCGCTTCCTAAAAAAAAGAGAGCACTTCATCTGTATGTATTAAAGGAGTTAAATTCTCTCCTTAAACATGCTTTCTTTCTATTGAGTACTGCTCAACTTGCTGGCATGTTGAACAAAGAAATCTCAATACTTGTCTGAAATCATCCAAAACAAAATTGCGGAGTGGCAACTGGAAAGTGCATTTCATTTCCCAATATGGTGCTCGTTCATTCAATTGAACCATGAAAGAGACATTGTTTTACACTACCAGAATAAGACAAATAGTAACGTTAAAAGAAAAGAGGAAGAGAGAGATGGGAGAGGAGGGAAAATATGTATTACAAGACAAATTACATTGCTAGAGGTTTTAGGTTTATGTTTTTTTTTTAAGTTTGAAGAATTGCCATAAAAGAAAAAAACTGAAATATCAGCATGACAAAAGGATTCTTTAGTATGTGCTCTTTCTTCTTCCTTGCTGTTTAAATAAAAGAGATGAAGATAGAGATGTCATCAACATGAACCTAAACAAATTCCACATAAGATTCAGGAATCAAACCTGTTTCATCCTGTACATCAGCAACAAGCCAACCCTAGATTTTGTATAGATAGACGAGAAATGTAAGTTGCCTATCTGCATTGACATGTCTATCTATCAAGAATACGTTACTGGGCATTGTCGGTATTGAACCCAAATCGATTGTCCTGCTTTGAGTGCTATTTCATATTCTGTTTCTGGCTTGAAGTCAAAAAGTGCTCGAGCATCTCTACCTGTGAAGTCTGGGGAAGACAAAGATATTGTTGAATGGTTGTTTTCTAATGAAGGAGTTGCCGGCTGTCCATAATGCAAGGGCGAATCTACTGGATAAGCAAAATCACGAACTAATACACCTAACATAGCTTGTTAGTATTCAGGACTAAAACAATTTAAACAGACTTACTTGACATGGTTAATTGCACTGAGGAAGGCAATAATGACAAAGAACCAAGTTTTTGTTCCAACTATCGAGTTGAATTAGCACAAAAAGAAAGAGGGAAGCAAATGGCCCATCTTGTAACAAAGAGAAAAAAGGAATTAGAAAAAGAAGAGCCCTTACTTGTGATCCTTCATAGCTCTTTTGCTTCATCTGTATGTCATTTTCAAAAATTGAACTTGATTTGTTAATGGATATAGTGTCATCATCTACAAGCAACAGCGAGGACCTGAGTGCTGCTTTGATCTGGCTATGTTGTAATGATTTGACAGAAGCTGGAGAGATAACAACAGATGACTTATTGTCATGAATGTCAAAATTGTAGTCATCTTCTTCCTCAAAATCACTATCAGAATATGAACTGGTGGAAGTGGTGTGATCATCTTTTGATTCTAATATTACTGATGGTACTGGCAGATTGCCGCTTTTGGTTTGCCTTTTTGACTTTTTCATTCGCTGTTGAAAGTTTTTCTTTCCTAAGGATCCTTTTCGGGTAATCTATTGAATTGATCTTTTAAATAAACAAAGTAGAAAGAAAGAAAGAAAGAAAGAAAGCTGTATTTTTGAATAAATACCTTTTTTAACAAAAGTGCAAATGCAACAACTGTATTCAAACTCATTATGTGGTTTTACAAAAGGAAGGGAATGGGGCTTTTGATATTATCTTTCTTTTCTTGCTTCTCTTTCTCTTTAAAACAATATAGTCGTTCAAAGAGAATGGAGGGGAATTAAAAAAGATAAAAGAAAGCGAACTTCTTTTTTTTTGGAGGTAAAAAAAAGGTAAGCGGAACTTGGTGGAAAGAAGGGAGATAAAAAGGGCGAAGGTTGCTGGTGTGTGTTCTTGGTACTGTTTTCGGGTTGAAACCAGAAAGAGAAAAAAGTAAAAAAAAAAAGGTTTACTTTCTTGCTGAGGAGTGTATCGTCTTTATTTGTCTATATTCCTCTGAGAAATAAAAAAAAATAAAGCAGTAGTTACGAGTACACACAATATAAAGGAAAGGAACGAACAACGGAACGCCCAGAGGGGAGGACAGGAGGGAGTTTTTAGAAAAAAAAAGAAGAATAAAAAAAAGAAAAGAAAAGAGAGAGAGAGGGAAATCAAAGAGAAAGAAAGGAGTTAGTCATTGTGTACTTCAAATTGGGACGATTTTAGATGGGCTCAAATTAATCCGGGACAAATTAATTCTCAACGGTTTGATGTGCCCAACAGATACAGAGATTTTTCTTTTTAGAAATGATTTGACTTACCGCATGTATCAGGGTAACTCAAGAGTGCTACCAGAAAAGAAAAGCACTTTACAATGGAACCGTTAGCTTTGTGTACAACTGCTCTAACTGTTCTCTTGAGCAATCACTCATTTCAGTTCTCAATCTGTATAGTCACACTATGCTCTATCTCTATTGTTTATATAGGAATGGCAGTTAGGCCAAGTCGTTTGTGAGAGGGCAATCTTGTGATTCAGATAGATCGAGTGGCATTGTAGTAGAACTAAAAAACAGCATAAACCTCACTCGAGAATTAAAAAGGGATGTGATGAACAAAACATTTTTATAGCTGCTGCATTTATATAGTATGAGTCGTTTATAATTGTCTGACTTCAGTTTATCCATCTTGAAATTCAACTTGCATGAGTTTTGCTTTAAGGCTAGTGCTAACATCTTACCAAGCGCAGGGGTTCAGATACAGTTGGTCAATTCGCCTGTTTCTGAAACTTCTGCAATTCAATATTGAATCGCCATTTCCATACAGGATATGAACAAGAACACCATCTTGAAATAAACTAGAGAGTGATCTAATGAATTTCTTTATTGCATTAAATTCATGAAGGTCTGCTTGAGCCAAGTCATATAATGACGTCCGCCAAACCCTGCCTTCTTCTATCTTTGTCCAAGTGTTATTATGCTTACAACAATAGACACTCAAAGGATCTACTTATACAATAACGATAAGATGCAACCCAATCTATATATTGAGAGTATTACAGAAAAAGAGAAGACGTGCTTATGGAATGAATTTGTTGATTTAACTGTCCTTTGTTTCGTTTCGTCTGTTCTTTCATATCTTTGATTGATAGTTAAGCTATCAATCAGATTCCTTGGACTCTATGATTTAGATTGTGTAAAAACAATTCTTTTTTCTTCTTATACAATAGCATTCCAACAAAAAGAAACTTAACAAAAATATAGCCAAAGCACGTTTAGATGGTTAGTAGACCAAAATAGGATATACAATGCCAAGGGCATAACAGGCTAATCTATTGTTCCTTGTTACTAAAAAAAATTGATTTGGCACTGCGAAATTTAAATTTTTATACAAACAACAACCTGTATTCTTCGCTTTGATTATCCTAGAAAGGCTTACACAGCTACTAAAGTTATTTTCTGTATAAAGAAAGACCATGTGGTAGTAACAAAAACAAGACAAACCCCCTTTTTTCGAGTTTTACTAGTTATTCTCCTGATTTATTTAAATATCATTGCCTCTTATTGTAACCTCAAGAAAGAGAGGAGTACGAAAAAGAAAATAAAGCTTACAATCTATACATTTTGTACTGCCAACATTTAATTAGGTTTGTGCATTCTCTATTCTTGTTACTAAAGCTTAGATGGAACATAGTACCATTTGTCGTCTCTTTCAGCTGCTTTGACTTTGCGTTTGTATTTTTTTAGATGCTAAGAACAGTTAGTCAAAACAATAATCTAATAAGTAATTGATGCTTATGGTCTACCTTCTCTGTCTTTCCTTGCTTTGACGATTCTCTACTGATGTTATATGGTGATTGCTTGATGGTGACATTAGTCCTAAATATAAAACAAGTTTGTTTTAGGAGCATTGTTTTCTTTTAAACAAACAACTTTTTTCCATGTGTACATCTTACACGTCAATGTCATGTGTATCAGCTTTGCAAGGTATGCTACCATCTACAAGGCGTTCCCAGGCTTCATGTGTTTCTCTTACAACAGCATCTGCATAAGCCTAACAAAAATAGCTTACTATTGATATTTTCTCTATCAAATCTAGCCAGACACTTTTTCTTACCTTGTTTTTACACTTGCCATCAAAGGCAAACTCGTTAGCTGGCTTACCATCAGGTATCTTGTAAATCTTAAACCATTGATGAGTAGCTTTTATGAGTTCAGGAAAGTGCTTTTCTACATCTTCGATATCTATAAATGTATTGCAAAGAGTCAACAGGGTACATAGTTAATATAAAATGCATCAACATAGATCACTAGACAAAAATGAAATACAAAACCATGTAATTTATCAGCCATAGGGTCCTTGATGTCAATACCAAT
Source organism: Choanephora cucurbitarum (assembly GCA_025331435.1). Classification (NCBI taxonomy): domain Eukaryota; kingdom Fungi; phylum Mucoromycota; class Mucoromycetes; order Mucorales; family Choanephoraceae; genus Choanephora; species Choanephora cucurbitarum. Next base: position 380,920 of record JAIWNI010000010.1, on the reverse strand, counting down.
CAACTTCCAATCAGTTTCGCCTTCATCCAACAACGCTAAAACACCCAAGATTTTTACTTGTTTGACTTGACCACGATAACCAATTTCCTCGCCAATTTCGCAAATATCAATTGGATCATTATCACCTTTAGCACCTGTATCAGGCGAAACAGCAGTTGGGTTTTCCCAGGTCTATGAATTGTTTGCTTAGATTACCCAATTCAAAACGTTTTCACTCTTTTTTTTTTTGGTACCTGAGGCAAAGCACCATAGTTCCAAATATAACCCTTATATGGAAAGCAATTACGAACAAAACGAACTTTCCCTTTCTTGACATCTTGCTTGATTGGATTGTATCTTTCACCCGTAGAAATTTCGAATTTGGCATTAGACCAACGTGGAATTTCAACTACCATATTCACAATCTTCTTTTCAGCATCCGCATATAAAGGGATATCATGAAATGGTGATATGATTTTGCCGTCCTTTTCTGTAAAGTGTCAATCCTTTACCTTTTCTTTTCAAGTATATAAATCGCTTACCGAAATAGATACGATAATCTGGTGTGTATTTTTTGCCAATAGTCGAGAGTTCGTATGCTTCAGTACCCATAATAAGCGCGTATTCACTTTTCTTAATACTAACGAGAGAAACAAAAGAAAAAGAAAAATGCTTTTAAAAAAAGAGATAAAAAGTAGCTGACAAAGAAAATCAAAACCAATCGCTTCTTTGAGCTTTGTAGTATTTGAAATTTGATAAGCAAAAATTAAAAAACAACCGAAATTAAATCATTCTGTGAAAAAAAGATAACTTCGAACATGGCGAAAACGAGCAGCATCTTGATAAGCGAAGAAGACAATATACTTAATTCAATAACTGCCACTTGAAGTAAAAAAGAGAATGTTAGTATCATTTTAGTATTGTATGCATTCAAATGCATCTATGCTTAGTGAATTTCTTTTATTTGCGAGGTATATGTACCTAAAGGAAACTAAAAGGAATAGCTTCTGAGATTGCATCTATGCTATTCACCCAATTTCGCTTATTCTTTATATGTTTGTCATCATGTTCCTTTCTAGAGAGGGCATAAACTTAACTTGTTTAGAGGGCATCGATTTCAGAAAATGGCCGAATGCAACTCTTTCTTGTTCTTTAGTTATAAGTAAAAAATAAAATAGTTATTAAATCAAAGCTAATTCTAGTGTCCATGTACGTCTTGCCCAAAGACGAATGGATTCTCCCTCAATCTCTACTGTATTTCCATCCCACCAACATTTTCTCTAAAAAGAAAGATCTCATTAGATCGGGTTTATCATATACCATAGTATCCCTCATGTTTTTTCTTACCGCTGGCTTTCTCCAGAATAATAGTAATTTTTGAGCTGTTGCCATATGGTTATCAGGTCCAGTCGTTTTCAGTAACACTAAGCTCATACTGTTGATACAAGTTTTGTTTGGCTCGAGCTCACGATAACCCCAACTATTCTCTCGAGTAAAACCTGCATCGCATAACATATCAATTAAGTGTTGTTCTGCCACATTATTTTCTCGGGCAATATTTTTCTGAAGGGCGGCAAATACTTGATCATGTTGTTTAAGGTAATGCCCGGAAGCTATCTTGATCTGTTGTTGTAGTTGACTGTTCTTGCATACACAATAATATTCCAGTTCTTCTCGAAGAACGATAATAGGTTGTTTGTCCAATAAGGATGGATAGTATTGAGCAGCAGGCGCTGAAGAAAAGATAGGAGAGTCAACCACTTGCTCCTTTTGCTCATGTGCCTGCTGATAGAACTGAAGAACGTATTTGAGACAGGCAGCATCAAAATCAACAAAGGTTGTCAATAAACCTTCTTCTCCTTCCTGTTCAGAATCAAACCCATCTGAATCCTCTTCTTCACTATCATAACTGGAGGGATCACGTCTGCCGAGTACGAGTCCGTTGGGAAACATGGCAATCAACAGACTTTCTGGCAAGCTCACCAGTACCTCTCTATCAATCTTCATGTGATTTCCTCTTAAATTCAAATCAAGAACCATAGGAATGGTGTCGGGTGCATTGTCGTAATCTGGATCAATGTCATCATAAGAAGGCTGAGCTGAATAGATCAGGTCATCTTGGCCTGCTGCTGAACTATCTGTAGCTACCATTAAATTAAATTAAATTAGGAAAAGAGAGAAAAAGGGCAAAAAAAGACCACACACACACACAATATTTTTCCATTCAAACAGTGCATACACAATAGTGTTACACAAGGATGTTGAACAAACCTGTGCATTTCTGTAGGTAGTTGATCTTATACTTGACACCATCAACTGATGTCATTGGAGAATTGTGGTATCAGGTAGTATTATAAGTCTTTCTTTTTCCTTCTTTCTATTAAGGGTACGCCAGTAACAAAGCAAGAAAAGACTATGCACCCTAGTTATATTCAGCTCAATAAATAACCTATGCCTCTTCTAAATAATGATTTTCTTTGAAATTTGTTTTTTATTATAACTGAATGTTCAGAAATTAAGCGGAAGCAGACTTTTGCATGGAAGAAGTACGACGACGTTCAGCCTTTTCTTGCTTGGATTCCTTAACACGCTTGGCAAGCAATTGCTTGTATTCGGCTTCGGCTTCACGGGAAGCTTCAGCTCTTCTACGCTTAAGAGCTTGTCTGTGTCTCTTACGTTGGAGGGTAAGAGGGGTAACAAGACGTTGGATCTTGGGGGCCTTGGTGTAAGCCTTCTTGCCTTCAGCCTTAGGTTGGACTTCACGACGGATAACGTACTTGCGGACATCGTCTTCCTTGCTCAAGTTCTAAATAGAAAAAACATATAAGTTTATGACTTGACACAGTGCAACACAAGTTGACTTACGAAGAACTTTCTGATCTTGGAAGCACGCTTAGGACCGAGACGCTTGGGGACAGTGGTATCAGTCAAACCAGCAATGTCTTGTTCACCTTGCTTGACAACAACGAGAGACAAGACAGAGAGGTCAGAACCGACGATACAACCACGGACGGACTTTCTCTTACGTTCACCAGTACGGCGAGGACGGTAACAAGAGTGACCCTTGGACATCAAAAGCTTGACACGGTGGGGCAAGAGAACACCTTGCTTCATGGGGAAACCTTGCTTGTCGTTACCACCAGTGATACGGAAAACGTAACCCTTGAATTCGTCACCGAGGAAATCACCGGCAACTTCTTGGGCCATACGCTTATCGTAGAAGCCACGGCTATTGAATGTATTGTCAGTATAAGCTTTTTTCTATCTTGTATGTCTTAACTTACAGACGACGTTCGTCTTCAATTTCAATCAACTTTTGACAGCCGGTGGCTGGGTTAGCGATGTTCAACTAAATCAGAAAAGAATAGGAGTTGAGTATATGATCACAAAAGTTAAAGGGCCAAGTCAGAAGAAGAAAGGGATCATGTCATTGAAAGTTTTGAGCTTCCAAAATAAGAATGTATTCTTCGAAGCAGATGACATGTTGCATGAGAGAATCTTTTTGCCGTTCACCCCTTTCAGTCTGCTTACTGTTGTTGTTATTATTATTGTTGTTGTTGTTTGCGTAAAGGGGGGACGAGTTTCAGTTCGTTATGCTGTATTGTTCTTCCCTCGTTCGTTCTTCAGCTAATTTTTTTCTTCAACATGATGCATGTGTTTGTTTAGTTTGCTTAAATCCATCCATCTTTCGATGCATTGATTCTGGCTTGTGCATCCTTCATTTGGATGCATCCATCGCTTGATCCTCTTTCTCTTTTAGCCCTTTCTTCTCTGACATGGCGTTCTATACAAGTATGTTATAGGTTACCTTCATGTTGGCGCTGGAAGAGAAGGGATAACCTGTTTAGGGCGTGATGCATTACAAATACACTATTTCCGAGCACTGAAAAAAATGTTGCGCCCGCCCAATTTTTTTTTGGCCGTCTGACTCTGAAATATACTTAAATTTTTCTATCTCTTTCTTTGGGTTATTTCAGCATTCTGTATAATACTCTATATTTTAATATAGTACACTAAAGAAGGGCTTCATCCGATAAAGTGTTTTGAGACAGTTTGGAAAACCGGTCATTTTCCTAGAGCCGGATAAATTTATAGGAGTCAAATATTGTCCCACCACAACAAAGAGAAGTACATACTGACTCACCCATAAAGTGATTTAGATAGGTACATTTTTCATCCCAAATACTCTGCACAAATTGTGCAAGAACATGAATGATATTATTGTCTCAGTTGTTGCAATGCATAATGTCTTGTTTGGTTTTGAAGAACTATTACTCTAGCAGACAAACTTAATATTGCAATTGATTCCTTGATTACAAAATTAAACTAACCACTATTGCATGTGTAGTTTTGTTCGTGTCAAAGTCTAATTGTAAAGTTAATTTGCTGGCACTGTGAATATGTAAACGCATTTTATTTAAGCATAATGGGAAAGAACTCAAGTAGTATTATGGTTAAAAAAAGAGAGCAACATAATATCAACTACCGAGATGCGCTGAGAAGTAGATATTATCGCATATCATTGAATGGAATTAGCTCTAATGTGAAAAAAGAGATGTAATTTACATTGATTTCCAACTAGTTTAAACATTGAGCACTTTGCAGATATAACTGTTAAAACAAAGAGACCATGTTAGGTGTACATTGAAAGCATAGCTCAATTAAGCTCTTCATAATGCAAAGAGAGAGAGATAGAAGGATTCAAAATGATAGCAACTCTTTTGTGTCTGTAAAGTTTGAAACTCAAACAGTGTTAAATGCATACTATTCAAATGCTTTTGATAACGCATTCATTTGCAAGGCTATGCTTGCTGAAAGCTGAGCTTAGACAACAAAGTCATTAGTTTTTCTTCCTACTTCCTTATCATTGTCATAAGACCCACTGGCTTAAGTTAAAAATCCCAATAAACAGTAATTCTATTCTTAGCCAGAAAGGATGGAGAGTAAATCAACCAGATGCATTTAACAATAGATCAGTATACATTTTAACTAAAACGAGATGCTCACAATGAAGGTCTGTATTCCCCAGAGCGCAGGCCACCATAATTGCCTGCATCTCGTATTAACTAAAAGGAAGATAGAGGATATCGAATATACTGTTTTCTGGATTTCGAGTAAATTACGATCCTCATAAAAAATGATATAGAAAAAATTTATTGAATAATGCTCGAAGCAAGTATCTCGTTTCTTGCATGGTTGCTCAAGTGATAGTCTTGTCACTTCTATTTATCAATTGAACAGTCATTTTTTCCTTAAATTGTATTTTTGTTTAGTTGAAGCTATTTTCAGTCCCTCTTTGATCTGTATAACAAAGACAAAAAACTAGGAATTGAGAGTCTAAGTAGTGAGCAACAGCTTTATTTATTGATTTCTTCCTATTAAGCTTGATATCCTTTCTTTAGTATTTTTGCACTACATTCAATTTTAACAAACAAACCAAAGGTTACATTGGTCATCGAGATAGCAATGTTTAGTTACACAGTAGTTAAAGAAAAAGCTCAATTTGTATATATAAATATATTTCCTCATTTTGCTCTCTTTTCTCCTCCTTTTTTTTCCTTTTGTTTTTCCAAAAAAAAAAGCGCAGGCAATACCATGATAGAATTAATCCAAAAGAACTCTTTGTAGCTTTATCTTACCGATGATTCTAACAATAAAGAAAAAGAAATGCATAGACAGTCTTACCCGTCTCTCTCTCTTCAAAACGTACATATAACTTATCATACTCTCTATTCCAGTTTATAAAAAGAATTGAAGATCAGTTCAAGCTTTAGTCAGCTCTTGGTAAGAATCTTTTATAGTAACGCTTTGTTGGACAAACTACCAGTCATCCGTAATCTATGACTCAGCATTTGCCAAAATTAGCCTTAAAGGAATCAAAAAAAAAATAAAGCAAGTTTTTTTTTTCTTTTTTTTTCTTTTGTCACCTTGTACACTATTCGCTTTTCTCTTTTCTTTTTATCTTTGTGATCTTGATTATGGAAACAATCACACACGAAACATTTCTAAGTATTTTATTGTTTTTAGAGAAAAGTGATCTACAGGAAGCACAATTTGTCAATAAACGTTGGAATAAAATTATTCAGACACATTTATTGTACAAGCACTTGATATTAGATCATCACATTAATCTCAATAAGGCAGTTGCGTTTTTCAAGAAGCATCGTGTCTGTGCCCATTCAGTCAGATCACTGAAGGTACATCACCCTTATTTTCAGTATAGACCCCATATTTGCTTTCGAATTACTGATTGGCCACACCTGTTCCCAAATGTGTTACATTTTGACCTCGTCTTGGAGGGCAACATCACCACCGATCTAGACGAACTCCCTTATCCATTGTCATTTGATGAAGAAGGGCAGATTGCACAGCTGACTGAATGCGATTCGTCTTACTTCAATCCTTGGGTACGATTACATACAATTAAGGAAAAGAGTAAATTTATGATATCAACCTCCATTTTTGGTGCCGGTCTATTCACAAAACTTACCACAATTCATCTCGATTATAGCCTGTACAATGACACTGCCATTTTTGCCGCTCGCCAATCTCTTCTTTCTGTACTTCACAAGAATGCACATCATCTCAAAACACTCAAAATCAACAAGATGCCCATGTCTATCGCCAGTCTCGATAGACTCCATGCCAATTTACCTACCCTTCAGGATCTCTGTCTGACAGAATGTAGCTTCATATATACAGATGAAGCAGACTATTCAGAAATCACACCTGCCCATGCCATTCAGCGGCTGAAACTAGGTATGCTATTGGATAGCAGGAGTGAGCATGCAAAAGTCCAGGTGGCTCAATATGTGTCAAGGAAATACATAGAGGTAGAAGACCTAAGGTTAGATTGTGAGAACAACTATGAGACAGAACGATGGAATGCCTGTATCCTAGGTATATTTCGAAGATGCCGGAAGCTAAAGCAATTTGATGTGGGCGCTATCGGCTACAATAAACTCATGTTGCAGGCACTCGATCGGATGCCATACTGTAAAATACCTCCACGTTATTTTGCTACCCAAGGCAAATTAGAAGAACTTAAACTGTTAAGTCACTCAAAGCAGCGGTTTCATATTGAAGAGATGATAGTCAGTCAGCGGTGCCATTCAAATGGTGCTGAACTAGTCAGACTTCTCGGTCGATTTCCTAACCTGGTCTCCTTCTGTCTCAATAAACATTCACCTCAATCTACTCAAGAGGGCGCTCAACGGCTGAATATACCTGTCAATACCTTATTGGGAGATCACCCAAGACTACTTCGAATGGAACTCAATGACTGTAAAGTCTACAAGGCCAACTTCGATTCTACACCAAGCAGTACCAATGTGGACCCCAATGATTATAGCAACAAAAGCATCTATTATCCACTTGAGTATGTCAAGACTCACAACGTTGAACTTTACAACAAGCCATGTATGATGAATGGCATCCTTCGGTCGACTGAAAACTGGTTTTTTGCCCGTATGTATTTGAGATGCATTCATATGAAACACTGTCAGATGGCAATGTCGCTAGCATATGACAGCGTCAATAACATGCCTGAAGACCATGCACTCTATCATGAGCCCTGGGACAATCCCGTTATAATTGACTTTAGCGCCAAGAATACCAAGTTAGAATACATCAATATCCAGATAGAAGAATGCAATCAACTGGTGCTGGCTGATGAGCATGATAAGCGAACATACTATACGATAGAAAAGATACCCTATGAGCAAGAAAGCGAATACATAAGAACAAGTCAAGCTTCTGATGGCCGAGTTCTCTATATTCGCTCTCGGCAAGTGAATGATTCCTTTGACTTGTCTCCCTTTACGGATCCTTTTGATCAATATGAACATGAATCTGATGATGAATACTATAACCTATATGGAGGGGCTAATTTTTATGAGCGTATTTTCGATGATGGAGAAGGTTATTTCCCAGGAGGATATGGCCTAAGACGCTCGAGCTCATCTTATCTTGATGTTTTGCCATTCTATCAAACAGATGATTTTTTTATTTAAAAAAATAAACATTCCACAGTGTGTGTGTGTTTCAACTGAGTTTTTTTTTATGTATGTGTGCTAAGGAGCATACTTATACAACAACCAGCTACTTTTTTTTTTAGCTCTAAACCAGAGAATTTTTTCTTTTTCTTTCCTCTGCTCTCTCTCTCTCTCTCTTCTTTCTGTGCTCTCTTTCTTTCTTTTTACTCGCTCTCCTTTCACTTTCTCCTTTATATATATATGAACTCGCTTAAACAACAAGATAAAACTTCACCTCTATTAACAAACAGCCAGTTTTCGTTTCCACAAGATACAAATTATATAGGCATCACTATAGGTGAAGACATAAAGACATATTCACATCACAACAAGAAGAGCAAGATTCCGCCTTTTATGCATACCAACATCTCGTCCGATTCTATCGTTTCACCTAAGCTTATGAACATACCTAAGTCAGGCGCATTTTTAAAGATAAACAGCCAAGCAGATTTACCTATAGCTCACCACTGTTTGAGAGAAGGCAAACGTTATGGTGTAAGTTTTATATACATGAGAGAGGGGGCTTATGATAGGATATTTAATTGTTATTAGCCTTTATTTATGCTGACAGTTGAATTAAAAGCAACTTATTCTACTTGCAATAATGGATTCAGATACAATGCAGAGAGCAAACCTCGTCGTGTGCTTACGAAGCCCAGCAAAGCGTGCAGAAACGATGGATACGACAACGAAGATTTTGACTATGTTCTCTATGTCAACGATATCTTGGGAACAGCTGAAGGACACAAGTAAGTGTGTGGGGGAGCCTTTTAGGATAATACATTTAAAGCAAACGAGAACTGATCTAATGCAACAAAGGTACTTAATTCTTGATGTGCTGGGTGCGGGTACATTTGGTCAAGTAGTAAAATGCAAAAACACAAAGACGCAGGAAGTGGTGGCTGTGAAAGTAGTGAAGAACAAATTGGCTTACTTTAAGCAAAGTATGATGGAAGTGGCTATACTAGAGATGGTAACATGGAAAAAGAACGAGCAACACATATATGAAGAGGAGCTTACTCTCTTAATTGTTTAGCTAAATCAACGCTATGATCAGCATGATAAACATCACCTACTTCGATTAAGAGACACTTTTATTCATAAAAAGCATCTTTGCCTTGTGTTTGAACTACTGTCCGTTAACCTATACGAACTCATCAAACAGAATCACTTTCGTGGACTATCTACCAATCTAGTGCGTGTCTTCACTGCACAGATATTGGATGCCTTAACCGTCCTGAACGAAGCAAGGATTGTCCATTGTGACCTTAAGCCTGAAAATATTCTACTTAAAAAGTAAGTTGCCTATTTTATGTTTGTGTGTTGGCTTATTGACTTGATTTCTTTATATAGTCTCGAATCACCCACCATCAAAGTGATCGATTTTGGATCAGCATGTCATGAAGTGCAGACGATGTATACATATATTCAGTCAAGATTCTATAGATCGCCTGAAGTGCTTGTAGGGCTACCCTATACAAGTGCTATTGATATGTGGTCTTTAGGATGTATCGCAGCAGAGCTTTTCTTGGGCTTACCTCTCTTTCCAGGTAGCTCTGAGTACAATCAGCTCTCCCGTATCATTGAAATGTTGGGGTAAATGTCATGGATAGATAGATACTTGTACACATCATGCATACCTATTGAAATAATTGTTAGTATTCCACCCAACTATATGATTGAAGTAGGTAAAAATGCACATCGTTACTTTGATCGAGAGACAGTCAATGGAGAGAAGCGATATCAACTAAAGCCTTTGGAGAAATATGCTCGAGAGCAAAACAAGTCAGAACAACCCTCAAAGCGTTATTTCTCGGCAGAGACCTTGCCAGACCTAATCAACAACTACCCAATCATGCGAAAGACCCAAATGACAACAAAGGAGATTGAAAAGGAGAAACAGAACAGACTGGCGTTGATTGATTTTCTTCAGGGCCTACTTAACCTTAACCCTATTGAACGATGGTCACCTCAGCAAGCCAAAAAACACCCTTTTATTACTGGTGAAAAATTCACTGGTCCATTCCAACCCCCTTTTATTCCTCGAAAACAGCATCACTCAAGCAATATACCACCTTCTCCTTCATCTAACTATAATGAACAAAACTCACCTACTATTGCAACGACAGGCTATCTCAACAATACCAATATCATACCAAAACAGACTTATTCAGAGACTTACCTTTCACCTGCTTATTCTAGCCTGCCGAGTCATTATGAAAACCACGGTCATTTCAATAACAATAATACTAATAAGCGATCTTCATATATACCACCATTACCCAGTGTTCTTGAACCACCTCATCACCCTCCTCCTACTGCTACTGCAGCTTCTATTTATCATAACACAAATATGCTTGATCATCACCATAGTCATCTCTACATGCAAGCTCAAAAAATACAACAACAGCAACAGCAACATCAGCAGCAACAGGCATTAAATACACTTCAACAGAATAATCATCATGCAAGTAGCAATAGTAGGCCGCGAGCGAACACATTAGGTACAATGGATGTTCCTCCACAGATACAATGGGCTGCTATAGATCAAACGAATGGCACAGCTGTCCCTGAAGGATCTCTCTATAGTCCTTATTATCCATATAGTCACCCTCCTCCTCCTCAACAACAACAACAACCCACTAATTATATGGATTTTAATGCAGGCCGCTTAGATACAAAGGTAGATAGACATGAGAGCTTGTTATTACCACGATGGAACAACAGTGCTAGACGTACCATTGACCTCGAAAGAGATGGCGATTGGCAGGAGGAACCTACCATGTTTTTGCCATTGACCAGTACCAAATCAACCCCTCATCATCGTCCATCACACAAACGAAGTAATAGTAGCAACATGCCATTTTCTGATCTATCCCTTCCTACGCATCATCATACAAGTGGAGGTGGTGGCGGTGGGGCGCGTGTGTCTACCAGTCTTCATCGACTAATGCGTGGATATCCTGTACCTTATAGTAGACAGGATCTGGAATGGGATGGTGTCATTCATCCTCAATCATCTATCCATCGATCTACTGATTATGATTTAATGAACAAAAACATTCAATGGAAGCGAGATTCTCAACAACAGCCACAACAGCAACAACAGCAACAGCAACAACAGCAGCAACAAAATGATTGGATGATTGCATAATACGCACCTTTCTTTTCTTTTGTTTTCTTAAAAAACAAGTGAAGAACCAACTCATACTTTTCTGTCTTTTTTTCTCTTCACAAATGATGTATGTGTGCTTCAGAGTAATAAAAAGGCAACTGTGTGCGCTTGTTCTTCCTTTTTCTTGTTAAAGGGAATTGACTCTTTGACAAAAATTTAAGCGCTTAATTTCCTGAGTTTAGAAAGAGAATCTATACGATTTAGTCCTTTTCTCTTATTTTCTTTTCTTTCCTTTTTTCTTTCTTTTCAGTAAAAACAAAACAAAGTGTGTGTGTGTGTGTACACCAGAAAGAAAAAAGAATGTCCCTTACACCCGAATTAACTCTAGGCCAACCAAAAGCTGGTGGCAAGCGTAAACCTGGACTTCGCTTGACTTCAAAACACCTTGAACCCGCCTCAAACGCTCTATCACCCAACTCTTCTTACCTCGGCACCAACTCAAATAATCGCTTCCGAGAACAGTTAGGCAATATCGTCAATGGAAATTCAACAAGCAATGAATACAATACTAAGCCCGAAGAAGAAACATCATTAGCTGCCTCTTATCTACAGCAACACGATCTAAAAAACCACGATATGCCCGTCTTACGTGAAGCACCTTTACCCCCATCTACTTCTCAACCTGTCGAACCTCCTTCAGAACAGGCAAGTCACTTTATGGAGATTAAAGCAGACGATCTCGAGACGCTTTCTCGGCTAGGTGAAGGTGCGGCAGGTACCGTACGCAAAGTCAGACATAAACCTACAGAATTGATTATGGCCAAAAAAGTAAAGTGTGATTTACTCTATTGATTATGAAGGCTGACCATTATCTAGTCCATCTCAACTGAACCTGATCCAGCTGTTCAGCGTCAAATCTTGCGTGAACTTGCATTTCTAAAAACATGCGATTCGCCTTATATCGTTTCATTTTATGGTGCGTTTTTAGATGATGGTGATACAACTGTCTCGTTATGTATGGAATATTGTGAAGCAGGCAGTTTGGAGGATATTTATAAGAGAGCAAGGGATCTAGGAGGCATTATTGGTGAGCCTGTATTAGAGCGCATTGCTGAATCTGTAACTTTATACAAATGCAATAGTACGGAAAAATAAGGAAGACTCATTCTCGTTTCTTTTTTCTTATCAGGTTTGTAAAGGTCTAGTTTATTTGCATTCAAAGCGAGTGATTCATAGAGGTAATGAATAAACAGCCATAGTTTTGTTTGTTTATATCATAACCTTCTTGTTTATAGACATCAAGCCTTCAAATATTGTGGTATCACGAAAAGGTGAAATCAAATTGTGTGATTTTGGTGTTTCTGGTGAATTGATCAACTCAATTGCTCAGACATTTACTGGCACGCAATATTACATGGCTGTAAGTCTTAATAAGAAACAATCATGAAAACTTTTTTTTTGCTTATCCATTGAATTAGCCTGAACGTATTCAAGGCAATGCATATGCAGTACAATCAGATATTTGGTCATTAGGCTTAACTTTGATTGAAGTATCACAAAATTGCCCTGCTTTACCTCCTCCTGGTCAACCGCATCTTTCTATTTTTGAATTGCTTGATTTCATTGTTCGTCAACCAGTTCCAGAGATCAAGGGCGAACATATCTCTGATGAATGCAAAAATTTCGTTGCTATCTGGTAAATATAGATAAACTCAAACCAAATCAAATGAATTTTCGTCTAACCTCTTCTCTTCCCTAGTTTGACGAAGGATTCAAATTACAGACCTACACCTGCTCGTATGTTAGAGCATCCTTTCATTGCTAAATGGGAAAACGTTGAAATGGATTTGGGACAATGGGTAAAAGAAGTTTGGGGATGGAACTGATTTATTATTAAATAAACAAAACAAAGAAAAGGACGTCAGCTGTTTCCTTCCTTTTCTTTATTTCTCTTTACCAATCTTCATCAAAGACACCTGAAATGACAGTGGCTTCAGTGAGATCAGCACCGTGATAGGCACCTCGAGCCTGTCTTGTCATGAACACAGTTTTTTCTTGTCTCTCTCTTCTTAGTTGAAGTTGAGGAGGTAATTCGGGTAAACTAAAATAACTGGGAGGCTGATCTTCGCTTGCATTACCTGGACTAGTGAGAGCAGCTGTCAAAGGACCAATCAGTTCAGAGGGAAGTCCTTGGGGTGCTGGTGGCTCATTCAAGGCAGCATCGAAAAACAAGGGGCATTCTGTAGAATCAGTATAGTGCTGTATAGCCGTTAAGTCAGGAATTCGAAGCAGTTGTTCATGAGGCAAGTTGGCTATCGACAAAGGAATGGAGAATTCAACTGTATGACTTGTCTTGAATAGGTGACCTTGATCGATCGTCACTTGGAAGTGAAGGTCATAAAAGACACGAGTATGACGAGATGTAAATGAAGGTGAAACGTATCGCGTCGGCATGTCGAACTCAATGTTTTCAGACAGTTGAGTTGTATCAGACGATGTCATGTTAAGCGTCTGTTGGACAATGGTACGGATACTTTCCTTGAAAGCAGTACCTTGCTGGACTAACATTTTACCTTGGTGGTGTTTACGGAGTCGATAGACAATGCTTGTGATCTTAGAATCAGAATGAAGAATAGTCATATTCAATTGCATCTTGAATAATTCATCTTTTTTTTTAAGAAAAAATAAGTGTAAACATTCTCTTTGTTGTATGTGAATCATTTTTTTATACCTGGACAATATGTCTGTTTATCTAGTTTCGCTTGGACTTCTGTCAATGCTTGCTTCTTGTCTTTCAATGTAGTTTTGTAAACCCATTCTTTATCTAAATAGATAGGTTTGTTTCAGTAAACTCGGTTATATGTATACGCATGAAATCTGCTTATCACTTTACCTTGAATAGACACAATAATAGGTCTATAAGGAGTAATGTATTCTTTACTCTTCAGCCCTGACTGAAGTGCAGGTCCATCTACTTGAGCAGTCCAAATGTATCGAATGCCAAATCCAGCAGGCTCTTCCATTGAAGGAGGATAGTTGACATTTGGAAACTAGTTCAAATTAGACGATATGTTCTCTAAAAACCTATTGATTTCCTTCTTGTTTACCTTCAGCGCAAATGGATATTCATAACAATTTGGTTCCAGTTCTTCCCAAGCGCTCTGTGAATATGCTTTACAAAAGAAAAAGAGGAAAAAGAAGGGAAAAGTTGAATATGGCGTCATTGAACTTTTTTTTTTCTTGAGAAAACACCTTACGTGAACTTTCTTGTCCAAACAATTTCCACTCTGATTCAAAAAAGGTAGTTATCATTTCATGAACCCATTCACCTTTGCCATCAGATCCACCCTCATCTATCTTGACCATAGCGGCTTCCTCTGCCCGGAACTAATATGCCGTTTCTTAAGATGTTGTCATAGCATTCAACTTGTGTAACTTACTTTGATCTTGATCCTTGTTACATGTATTCGCTCTGTTAAATTGAGAACCACCTTACCTCGAACAACACGGTTAGGGCGTACAATGACTTGATTTCCTCCCTCAAAATCAATAGTTAACATAGGTGAGCCCGAGAGCGTATCTCCTCTTCGTCTGCCTTCTCCAACTGAACTGGTGCTACTACGGGCAGACTGATCACTTATGGTATTGCTGCTATTGTTATTGCTCCCTAGTGGTGTACCAAGTGAAGGCGCGCTTGACGAAAGTTGGGACTGAGAATTACTTCGACTTCTGTTGGCACTACCTGTACCGCTTGGAGGATAATTTACATTAAGAAATGTTTGTGCTGGTGTCTGTCCATGAATGTGAGTGGATGGTAAGTGTGACTGAGGAGGTGGCATAGGTTCAGAAGATGCTATAATGCTATTTCTCGAAGCGTTTGTCATTCGCAAAACGAAAAAAGAAGAAACAAAATAGAAGAAAGAAAAATATTGCAAAGAATAAAAAAGTCATGACATGGTTTTTGTGTTTGTTCTCGCTTAAACTTTCTTCAGTCAGACACAAAAGTTTCTATACGTCATTGTATCTTTTTTTTTTTTTGACTTCTCATTTCAGTTCTGTTTATTTGTCATTTTGCTGATTCTAGCTATAATAGTACTGAAGATAAACAACCATACATACACGTATGTAGGTTAACATTGTATTTCAGTAGTGTTTAGTTGACTTACTGATGGTTAAATAAGGTTTTCTTAAAGGGGCACAGACATACATTAGAATCTAATTATTGTTAAAGTCACTCTTCTTGTGAGATTCTACAGTTATTACTGAAAGTATTCGCGTAAAAAAAAAAGAACAGAGCTATTACAGCAGCAGTTGAGCTTTATACTTATGACGTTTAGTTAGTATTGCTTCATCGTTTACCGGCACGCTTAAACGTTCACTTCGATGTTCTTTGCCTCTATACTTCATTTGTTCAATCATTGTTTAGGCTTGATTCTCCGCTTGTTAAAATAAGTGGATATCATTGGTAACCTGAAATTCGGACTGGTTGAGGCTTCTTAACAAACCCAACTTTGACTTTTCTTCATTCACAACATGATGTTCAGACTTCTTTACTTTTTTTTTATAGTCGAAATTCAACTCGGTCAACTAATACGTGCGTTTCATTGCTGATAGATCATCTGTTTTTTTTCGAAGGGTTAGTCTTTCTAAGTTGATTGTACACGACAAATAAGTGTAAAAGAGAATACCCTCAAAGATATCTATAGGGCTACGGAAGTTTAGAGCAAGGTGCTATTATCTTGTTCTTGAAACAAAAGAAAGAAAACACAACGACAGATCATTGCCAACAATGAGGAATCAAAAGTTACAAGATCAATTGTTTAAAAGAAAGAGACAAAAACTTTGAGCGACGCTAACTACTTCTATTCTTATTTTTTATTCGGATAAAGGAAGACCACACATCTCACAACTTTCGTTTCTTGAAGAATTAGCAAATGTACAATGTCTACAGTTAATCAGTGCGTTTCCGCTCAAAGCTTGTCTATCATTAGATGCTGCAGCTGTGCTTGTGCCTAAGACAAAATGTGAGGATCAAAATAAGCATTGATAACAAGAACTTACCTGCTTCTTTCACAATCATCTGTAATGTATGCCAGCCATTGATTGTATTCAGCAATTCCATATCAGCTTCTGGGCTAAGGATTATTTTGCAGAATTGTTCAAATTCTTCTGCTGACAATATATCAGTAGAATGAATGAAACATAAAGCGTGGAAATTGGCCAATTTGTTCTTCAGTTCTTGAGATGAATTGGCAGAATTGATCAGCTTTGAAAGGGCAGCAACATCTTGATGATCGATTCCCTCTCTGTTTTCAATAGGAAAGCTTGCTTCTGGATTGAACAAAGGAGAGGGATTATGCGGGAAACCATGTGTGACCTATTTGTTACCATTATCATCTGTTGAGTTCGTCTATTAAGAGATAAGAATAGTTGCCTTACGTTAACTAGGAGATATTCTACAGGGAAAGTAGGCTTTGCAGGCTGTTTCACAAGTACGTTGTACTCATTTTTGAACTTATAGAACACTTCTGGCACGTATCTTTCATGAGGAATACTATCTTTGACACGCATGACAGAAGGTTTTCTACTGGCCTCAACGATGCCTGCCTCATTTAGTGCAGTCAATGTATCAGACACTTGATACGCTGTAACATCGATATTTCCATCAACATCACCTGAAGCGACGCAGGTGACAAACTTGGATCCAAATTTGCCTGTGATCGAATGCTTGCTAACGTTAGGGTGACGACGTTGCATCTCAGCAGCAAAAATGCACTCGACTGATGACAAGAAATAAGAGTTTACATGGCGTTTGGGGACCACACTTCCACTGCCTGTACCGTCATCCACTAGATCTGAAAAGATCATTCCAATCTTAGTCAATCCACATGCTTTTGCTACAGCATTGATCTTAGCTTCTTCCTCCCATGGATCTGCCAATTGAATGCCGTCTGAATGATCCTGTTGAGGTGGTTCGTAAATGGCTTCCACGACTGCCTTAATGCCCAAAGGCACTTCAGCATAAGGCTCATAGCGGCCATAAAGGTATCCAAAGCGTTGTGAACCAGAAAGACGCCAATAGTTCAAGAAAGAGTCGATCAAAGAAGCTGAGGAGAATTCAACATGATCTACCATACGGTATGGCTTTAAAGAAAAAGAAAAAGAAAAAGGTAAATCCAGTGCATTGATTTATACCATTTAATGATTTCTATACCTGGCTCTGAAGTGTAATAGCACTAGGTTGACATTTTGTACAAATACCCTCTGGCCAAGGAGCATGGCCACCTGAACATGGTACCTTGACCTTGAAATCTTGCTCGTCCAAAGGAGGTAAATTGTTTCCAGGAGCAGCCGAGTTTTTTGAATGCTGTGCTGCACTATGTTGTCTCAAGTAGGCATGGAATGACATATGTTTGATTTTGTTTTCCTCTAAGTAGGATGTATCATAAGGCTGTTTTTTGTTATAAAAAGAGATCAACATACTTCATTTCTTCTATTCTTTCAATTCAGTCTTTACCTCTAAAGGCATACAATAATCACACATAGCATTATCTCCATGACGACAACTAATTAGATTGTAAGTTGACTAGTCTCTCTTTTCCCACTCTACCCTTTGCCGGTTGTTGACTTACAACTTGGGATCCTTTTTACGATCTATAAGGCCTCTCTGCTTCTCTAGAAAGTCGTCTACTTCGTCTTGTTTCACATTGATATATGGAGAATCATTTCTGCTTTGGTTCTCTTGGGTTGTTGGTTGTTCTGGTGAATCAGCAAAAGATATATACAGAATATCACCATGTCTTTATTCATGCATGTCAGTCTATCACCTAAAAGTCAATTGTGTTTCCTATTTTATAATTACCTTAATCCGGCAGACTCAACTGGCTGTTCAGCTACCTCGACAATACGTATCTCATTAGGATTATTAGGTGTTTTTCCCATAGTAATGCTATGGTAGTCATCGAGCTTTAGAGTGGCTGCTATTTTTTGTGCGAATGAACCGAAAGTCTCTCCTCCACTGACTTCGATTCTATGCATGCCTTCTTTTGAACGTACACGAAGCAACTGTTGTCAATAATAAAAGAGAGAAAATAATTAGTTTTTGGTATGAGCTACAGCTGCTTCTAGTTATGCCATGTACCATTTGACTTGATTTCTATTCTTTAAGAAGAAAAAAAAACAGGAAAGAAAAAAACACGTACTTTTGGTTTGCATACGTATATATTTTTGTGAAATTCAATCCCAAAAAAATTACTCTTTTTAGACTACGCACTATGTCTGCTTACACACTATCAGTTCACCAAAAGATACTTCACTTTCAGTCAGCATCAAAGAAACCAAAGGCGTAAAGCTAGCCTAGACACCTCTCTTTTATGGTGCACTTAAACAGTTTGGCACAAGATGCCATTTGACAAGAAGAGTAACAATAGTTCTTCCAGAAACAGAAAAGCTTCTTTTTTATCTTTAGTGATAAATTCGGCATATCACTCAAAGATATCAACACAGTTATGCTCACTGAGGCTCTGAAGCTAAGTAGTTTTAAAACCAAGCTTTAGAAATACTATTGAAAAGATGAGCGCCAAATCGAGTAGTCCATTGGCTTTTCAGCACTGCCACATCAAGGCATTTATGCTGGTTTCAGCATATACTCTTTCAATGCAAAGAAACCTCAAATCCTGCATTCAGTGACTGTACTCGGATTCCAGTTGTTGAAAGAGAATTAAAAAAAAAGATGATGCCTCCATTAAGTTTTGTCTGTTTTTTTGACAGTAAATCAAGCACAGAAGTTTAGAGGGTTTTGGCCATTCTCATTAACAACTTTTATACTTTTCATATCATCGCATTGAAAAGATTGCTTTTCTAGCAGGCTCCAATAATAAAAGTAAATGTCCTGTCTTTACACTTTCTTTCTTTTTTGTTGCTCCGCATAGAATAAGTTGGCTATGTGTCACTTTAATTTATAGAGGAGTTGATATGAATGTCATTAGCGGCATAAACGAAGAAGAGAAGAATGGAGAGCCTTTTTAATGATCCTCCTCTTGTTTACTCTCTACTAGTTTATGCAAACAAGATTGTTATAGCTTCATCATGTGGTTATGCTTTCGTCACCAGTAAGACTGCTTTTTTGTAAACAGCTTAAATTTCGAAAATCAAGGGTGTTTTCTTTTTTTTCTTTTTTTTTCACTCAAGGGCAAGGTGATTCTTGCTATCGCACATTCTAGGATAGTCCCTTTATTGTGGCGTTGACGACGGTGGTAGCGAACATAAAGTGGATGTAGAAAGGTGTTGCGTAGATGCTTTATAGCAAATGCGTTGGAGGCATGTGAGTGATGGGTGCTTACTGATCTCATGTGTTTCCGCTCTTCTCTTTCTTTTGCTTTTTAGTCCTTTCAGTAGGAGCAGTAGAGAAAGGTTGAGCTCTTTCACCTAGTTTGTGGCAGTATCCTTTTCTTCTCAACAGTACGCGAGAGGAGGGATGAGCTGGAGCTAGACTGGCTACACTTGCCGCACAGCAGACCCAATATATTACAGAGGCACGAGGCAGGTTCTGGCTTGGGAGACAAAGTGAAGCAATTCGCGAGAGTAGAAGTAACATCGTATGGGTTGGGAGATGCACCTCCATATCTCCTCATATTGTATGTGAAAATTCTCTATCCTGTTATAAGCCGACTTTAACCCCGGCGGGTGACTCAGTCTAGGCTTGGTATGGTCTTCCCTTGGTTCTTTTCTTTCTAGAACTGGATCAAGTGGTATCTCACACCGTAAGTTAGAGAAGAGGGTAGATAGAAGTCAACCTCCACGTTTGGTTACCCTTAGAAACAGTTTTTTCTCATAAAAAACTGGCTAATAGACTTCTTATTCTTTTAAATAAATAAAAATCAATTTACAAATCCTAAAATCTAGTCTTCTTCTTTTTTTGCATGATTTTGAACTACTTTTTATCAAAAAAAAAAGACCCTGCCTGATTATATAAGATTTTTCAAGTTACCCTGCCTTAAGAAGTTAGTTAGCCATCAATAAATGATTGACTCGTAGTTTATTTCAAATCTCATTCAGAGAAACCTTTGTATGATAAACTCTCCCAATTGCTTTTGTAATTTTAGGCAGTGTTCTAAATCATTGTAATCGAATTTAACAGACAGTATTACACGCAAGCAAATCAAAAAGAAGGAAATTTCAAAATTGCTACCTTTTGTTGAATTTATGGAAATTTGTCAAAATATTTGCTTTTATATAGAACTTATTCTAGTTGTATAAGAATACATTGACGAGTGTATTCAATATACCTATGCTGCCTTCTCCCTCCTGTATTACAGACCAAGGCTGATATTAGAGAATGTCTTTCGTAATTGGTGTGGTGACAGTCCAGCTGGTCCACCAATGGACCAAATATTGTCATCAAACTCGCAAAGAAGGGTATCAATAAACTCTTGGTTTTTGTCTGCTGTTATATTGGTTTTCGATTTCTGTTCTATTTCATCCAATTCCATCTTCTCGACATCGCAATAACCTGCCCATGCTGATGAAAAACCAATCGAGTCAGCAGAAGATGCAGTGTCAAGCGAATAATGTGAATTGGAGGGGCTCAGAGTATGATATGGATCCTCTAATTCGATTGGGAATGGCTCATTTCCATCGTTTTGAGGCCGTTGTGCTGAGTGTTGAACATTTCTTTGTAAATGCTCGTCTAAAACGCTCTCCAAATGTCTGCACCATGTTTCTTTTTCTTCGGATGTTTCGGCTTCAAAATGAATATTTGTCAAATTACGCGTGGCTACTGAGCAAATGAATTGAAGAGGATGCTTTTCGTAGATCGCATGTTGGAGCTGTGGCTCTTTTTGGAAAGGCACACTGTAGGATGAAGCTGGAAATTCATTTGTGGCAGAAGCAAGTGTACTTTCATCAATACGAGAGCTATATCTTCGGAGCGACTGAAACAAAGCTGAGCCTCGTCGCGATAATCTTTCGGTGTGTGGCAAAATCTCTCGCATGACAGTCTTATCTACCAATGTCAACTTTCCAGGTGTATGTGTAATTTTGAAGAGCGCATCAGGCGCAGGTCCATAAAAGGAACCCTTTTTGGCAGGTGGTCCCATCGTTTTGTTTTCTGACTGGCTCGTCTTTCGTTTGGTTCTTTCCTATTTGTTTTTGTTGTGAAGGTAATGGACACATAGGTCGTTAGTTTGATGTACAAAGCTATTTTGACAGACATACCGTAGTACAAACGATCAAGTCATTAAACAGGAAAACATAAGCTTTCTTTTGTCTTTTCGAGGTTATAGAGAATGTACTATTACGCCTACTCAATGTTGAAGAATGAGAATAACTAGAAAGCGAAATGTCTGAATCCTCCACTTGAGAAGATGGCTGCTGTGTTTTCGGAACAATGGTAAGATAACCTTCGTAAACGAGCTTTCTTCCATGCTTTGCTAAATGAATAGTTGATCCTTCTAATCCTGAAATTCTTCCAGCAAGATCTTCTAGTTTGATAAAGTCTTCGGATTCTTTTTTCTGTTTCTCAAAGTATCGTAGTACGACATCCATCTCTGATAGAAAAGATTGGATTCCTTCTACTTCGCCATCACTTTCCGGTAGGCATTCTAACAATGATTTAAAGAACAATGGGTATTTCATCACTCGCTGGATAGGTTTGAGCAAGTAAGCGGAAAGAGGAAGGTTTCGGCATTCAGGCCAGAGTGAGCGGCGCTATCAGAGTTCTTTTTGAGCTTATTTCTGCCTCATCTTCTTGCAAGGAAAAAAAATCAAGCATACTTACTGCTACAAAAAGCCCGAATTCATCCGAGTTTTTCAATCCATCTGAAATCAAGTTGTTGGCTTTTTCGAAATTCGAGAAATAAGATGCATACACTCCAAATCGTGTAATCTATGTGTTGTAAATTAGATCTTGATGTATTTCTCAAACGTTTCTGTTAGAGCCTTACAAAAGATCTATATATATCCGTAATTGAATGAACTACTGGGTGTTCAGCAATTTGAAATGCTCTGACTTCCTACTCTCAGGCACATAAAAGATAAGAATAAGGTCAACACACTGATTCCTTTTTCGAATCAAATTACCTTTAGCAATTGTAAGTGCAAGCGTATGATTTGAAAGACATTCTCGAACAAAAGTCTTACTGTCGAAGATAGTCCATCCCATTGAAGTGCTTCTTTGATAAATATCTAATTGATTCGGAACTTTAAGCCTAGCAGCAGTTTGACAACATGTTTATCGTTACCTTATAGACCAAAATCAAGTCATCTACATAAGATTGTTCAGTCAAGATAACTTCATAGATCAATTCCTGATATTTCGATTGTTTTGTAGTGAAGCCGTACAGATCATGATGATATGGTCTTAAACTTTCTTTCCAAGTGCGAGGCAAAGAATCGATAGGAGGAAACTGAGGCTCGCCAATCGTGGAAGCAACATATTGCCAAGAGGGCGATGCATGCAATGCGTGTTTCTTGGACAAGGACTCTATAAGCGCATGATGGCTTGGTTGATCTTCTTCGTCATTCGATGGAAGCCTGCTGGTTTTTGGACTATTGGCACTGGAAAGCGGATGAGCATCGTTAGTTGCATAGTAAGTCAATAGTTGGTGAGCGCTAAAGCCTCTTTTTAATAAAAATCCCAAATTCCTCTTGAGAAGTTCTCTTGCCCTCTTTCCAACACGTGAAGCTTTTGCTTCATGCACCTTTTTTTGAATCCCACCCAACAATATGTGTGTTTTAGATAAATCATAGGCATTCAATTGCCTAGCATTACTGTTAGATTTATTACCCATAACTACTATATTTATAAATCAAAGGTAACCGCTTAGCCTAAAGATTTATAAATAAGGAGTTAAGAAAGAAACTGATAGAAATATGAAAAATGAATTAAAAAAAATAGAGAGAGAAAGAGGGTTTATCAAACTCGATAGATTACTTCCAAAGTTGAGAATTGTTCTCATCCTCGGAGAATAACTTACCATAACACGCTTCAATGGCTATTGCTTGAAGTATTGAAACAAAGAGAGATAAAAAAAAAGAAGAGAAAAACAAGAGCTGTCTTTTGATTTGAAAGAAAAAAGAAAAAAGAAAAAAAAAAGAAACAAGTCAATGATAACCATTTGAATGTTTTGTATGTATTAATTTGGATTTAGCATCTCCTTTTTTAGTAGATTGTTACTATTTGACATTTCAAGGAGTGTGTAACCTTAAGCTATGCTCAGTCAAGTTTATTACTATTGTCTGCATATACTTGGCTGTTGTAACGAGCTTTTTTTTTTTCATTTAGATCGGTCACTTGAAATAGGATTTATGTAAAGTCTACTTTTAATTATCATAAACACCTAGGAATTGAATACTTTCTTTTTTTTTTTCGAACAAGTTTCCTTTCTCATGCAAACAATTTTAGGAGCCACGATAACCTACTTTCCTTTGAAAAAAATGGCTTATATATAAGGTGATTTCTACTATATGTTGATACGCGTCGGGCGCCAGAAGCATATGTATAATGACGCAGAAAGAGCAAAGATGATTCTTTTTATTTACATATACAAAAACTAATGACAGCGACTGGTAATGAGTCCCTGCGACAAATGGAACGAGTATTAGTTTTTTTAGACATTGATCGTCTATTTGCTTCTCCATAGCTCACGTTTATATAATTACACATTTTGTGTAATAAAAAAACAGAACGATGTCAATAAGCCAATTTATGGGTTATGTTTGTTAAATAAGAGTTGCAAATTGCATTGTAGAGATGGAGAGTTCATGGAAGGAGCCAAGAAGCGACTACATTCAATGAAGAGAA
This sequence comes from Choanephora cucurbitarum, assembly GCA_025331435.1. NCBI lineage: Eukaryota > Fungi > Mucoromycota > Mucoromycetes > Mucorales > Choanephoraceae > Choanephora > Choanephora cucurbitarum. The sequence goes on along the minus strand of JAIWNI010000010.1, from coordinate 356,991 downwards.
TTCGCTGAAGACTCCATTTGTTCATGAGCTATACAACTCATAAACTTACAAGAGACTTTTTTATTAGTCCTTCTAGGCCTTAATCACTAAAAGCATAGATTCGTGTCATTTCTTTGTCGTATGCTTTAGAATAGGGAGTAAAATTGATAATATACCCTATATTCTAAAGAAAGCACCAGTCCTAGTCAAGGATTGAATGATGGTTCCTGGTGACAACAAACAAGGCTCATCATTACTCCTTCTCTTATTTTCGGCTGCTTGTAACAATGAATAATTCTTATTTGGTTACTGAATTGAAACTGGTTAATAAGATAAGCAGCCTTAGTTTCTCCATTAAGAAAAAGGAAGAAGAAAGACGTTATTATGTACAATTGTAGATTGATAATGCATTGGTCGCTCAGAAACACATCGACTTCAAACTAGTTTGTAGTGTGTGGGTTTTTGAAATGATTGCAAGCCAACTATAAATGCAGCTCTTCCTTTTTATAAGCGAATAATTTCCGGAGACAGTGTATGATATAACAACAAATGTGCTGTGAATAGGGAGCAATAAACTGACATGGTCTTTTTTTTTTGCTTTTTTGCTTCATTTTGTTACTTATGTTCAACTGCTTGCAACATTTAGCAAATCAAATTTGTTTAAATAGGAAGTCAATCTTCCGAGGTTTGTTAGCTAAAGCTAGTTTCTTTTCCATCAATTTGATGCTTATATTTGTGTCCTTTAAAATCTCGTTTCAAAAAATGACAAAAATCCTCGTTTTAAGCTGAAAGAGAACTGTTTCTACTAAAGGCTTTGTACGCTTTAGCTATTCTGGCTTTCTTTGCTCAATCTATTCCTTAAAACATTGCACCTTTATCAGTCTTGATAGAATTGAACTCAAACAAACAATATGATCAGTATCATGCCTCTTGACTTCAATCATAAAATATAGACTTAAACATGATTTCTTCTGTAAGAAAACACTTGAATGTCTTTTTCTTTTCTTCTTGCGTACGTATTCTCGACAGTAAATCAATTTTGACAATCAACGACACTTTTTGGACCGTTTGGTAACTTTAAAACTCGTTATTTTATTTATTCTTTACTAGACTATTGTCATACTTATAGGAGATGAATAAAAGCTGAAATCTTGCTAGTATTCATCAGTATTTGTTGAAGCTAGTGTTGCAACCTTGTACCGAATAGACTGTATAGATTCCTTCGTTCTTATGGTAACTGTATTGAGCTGAGTATTTATGACTGCTTGCCAATGGTGCATAAGATTCCAACCTAGGATTAAGTCGCAAGACATATCTTTCAATACATAAACACAAACATCTTCGCCATATATATTCAATATAGTAGTACCCTTGCACTGAAGAACATTGTTTTGATGATCGCGAAAAGTAAGTACGGTTGAGGGTTTGATCTTGAGCTTCAGTTCTTTAACTAGTCGATAACAAATAGCAGATGTCTTATAAGCTGCGCCCCATAATGCACGGACTCTTTGATCACCCAGTCCAAAGTTTGAAACAAGCTCAATTCTAGGTGATACAGTGCCGGTAAGAACCTCATTTGAGCCATCTTGAGTTATTTCTATCGTACTTGAGGAAGGTTTTGTCTGTTGTTTGCAGTCAATATTGCGGTGCTTTCCCTGACAGTATCCACAGATAGGTCTACGCATCTTGTCATAAAGTCTTGGTGGTTCTTTTGTATGTAAGCTATGAGAATTGCTTGTTTGTGTAGCGTCGTTGGGTTCATGCATGTTCTCTCTTTTACCCTCATTATGCTCTGTAGGTGCAGTTTCATGCACAAGAGTGATGCTTTTGCTATCTGCATTACCTTGTTCATTCTCATTATCGACATCCAAACAAAGATCCTCTTGGCGGTTGATGTGATCCCATTCAAGTGTGTTGGCCTTGCCTGCCATATCAGACAAGGTTGCCTCAGGATGAGTTTCTAGATAGAGAGCTAGAGAGATTCTTAGGAATTCATAACGTAAGCCCTTGATGTATATCAGTTTGTAACGGTGCTCCTTGAAACAATTTGAATTCAATAAGGCAGCATGTCCAAACCATCTAGCGTTGTATTCCTGAACGGGTTCCTTTGGTCCTTGTCGACATTTGATCAGAGCAAGTTCTAGTATTTGATTTTCCCGCTCTTCTGGCATGGCAAACACATGTAATAAGGCTTCAATGGTCTTTTTCCAGGTCCGTTCCTGTGGCGTAGAGTAAATGCCATAAACAAATGAGCGTATGGATTCCGGCATTAACGACGATAGCTTTCCGATGCAGGAATCCATATCGTCGATGCCTAATAGCCTGGCTAAACGTTCAAATTGCCTTAGCCAAATACGCATACTATCTTGTTGAATGTTGAAAGGGGCTATAGAGATGCTGCGTATCCTCTGATCAACCACTAAGGTAGACATTAGCTTATCTGTATGAGCAGCTTCGGCCCCAACAAGAATGATATCTTCTGACATTAAGAATGATGGTTTGCTTTTTATTATAGTACAAATGAAAAATTGGTTCTGTTTATCTTAATCACAAGTTTAATTGTTTTTAAAAAAGAAGGAGAGAAAAGCAAAAGAGAAAAAAATAAAACGCCAGAAAATAAAGATAGCAGTAAACCAATTTCCTGTTTCACAGTTGTCTTGTTAAACCAAAACAAACAACAGCCATCAATGATCTCTCTCCCTTAATTTTAAAAATCTCTTTTAGTCAAACAGTACAGGCCAAAGAACAAAAGGTTTAATTGGTCTACTCATCTTTAATATACACAATAGTCAAATTGCAGTGCTTCGTTGACTAACAAACCTATTTTGATTTACAAGTAGTGATCCCATGTGATTTTAGTCAAAGTCTGATCATTGATCAGCCTATAAAAAGAAATGCCTCTGCTGTTGAGATTGTATTCATGAAAGAACACATCTTTTGTTTGCTGTCAGAATTCGCAAACAGCCAGAATGCCAAAGCCTCTTACGAATAAGCTATAGCACTACAGACAAGAAGTGAACAATCTCTTAAGATCAATTGACAGGACAAAACAATTTTCATTGCACAAAGCAAGTATGGATATTCTCATTAACAAAAAAAATACAGTGCTTTTTATTATTGATCTTACAGTGTACAAACCAAATCAATCAAGAGAAATTGTTTGATAGAACACTAAAGGGAGACTGTGCGTTTGTCATTGATTTGATCATTGCATCTATCTATTTTATTCTCCAATGTATCATAAGCACCTTAACACAATTACTAATCAGCAGTTATTCCTTCAGCAGAATAGAAGTGATAAAAGCACTTTTGGTATCAGATAGATTTATCTGAAGCCCATGCTGTTAAAAAGAGAGAAATGACATAATAGCTAAAGATTGTCTCAGCGCACGTTTATTACAGATATGTGACACAAGAAATCATCATGGCATTTCGTAGGACAAACTCTGGTTCCAATCAATTAAAGAATGCGTGTGAAAATAAGTTTAATGTGTCGTAATTTACAGTTGGAAAATAGTACATATAAGTAAAGGAAGAGGGGGGGGGGGGGGGTATCATAATAAAAGAAGTATTCTAAGCAGCACTTGGAAAAGTATCTTCTAACATAGTGGTTCGATTGTTTGGCATGATTTGGTTAATATCAAATCCTAGATTAAGTAAGAATTTAGTCATTTCATCTTGACTGATGTATAAATCCCAATGCAGAAAAGTAAGGAAGGCAATCTCCATGCGTGTGATTTCTTTTATTGACCACACGTCGCCAGTAGCTCGAACAACATGCTTTGTAGACAGACAACGGTCTTCGCTGTATTTACTTGCAATCAAGATAGAAGCAACAAAAATACGATGGGCAGCTTCTGCTTCAGGCTTAAATCCTATTCAACTGTTATGTTAGTATGCTAAATAAATCTAGCTATGTTCTGTGTATTACCTGCTGGTAAGGATTTTCGAAATCTTTCAGCATACATTAAAGCCATCACAAGATGAACAGGTTGAACATCACATTTGTCTGTGATAAGTTGAATGAAAGGAATCAAATCGGGTAAGTGAGTTGTTCTCTTTCTGACTTCTTCTTTGTTGTCAGATTCAGTGTGCGTATTAGGAAAAGCATTAGGAAACAGAATGGCATCAAAAGAGGATGAAGCAAAATCTGGGGTTACAAATGATTAGTTAATTTCAGGGACCAAAATAGTAAATAAAAGTAAGGTGGCACATGAATTCAGAAAACTCTAATGCCATTTTAAAAAAGGGAACTCACCTATAAATCCTGGTGGAATGCTCTTTCTAGTGATTGTTGCAGGTAGAGCTAACATGAAACTTGAAAGGGTAAAAATACCAAAAAGAAAAAGAAAAAAAGAAGAAGAAAAAAAAAACCCGAAATTCTGAAAATTAATGCCTTTTTATACTTTTTTTTTAAGCGAAAAGACCCGAACACATGAAAAAAAAAAAGAGTGAGAGATTAGATAGTAAGAAAAATATACCCTCTTTCCTTGTTTTCCCCCCTTTTTTTCTTTTCTTTCCTAATTCATTGCCCTTTCTTTCCTTTTTTTTAAGTTTGTACTTATATGCAGTTGGTTGAGCAACCCTTGTTTCTGCTCACTATTTGACTCATGTTACATTCGGACTTTCTATCAATAGTCACTGTGACAACAATTGTATCTTTTCTTTTCTGTTTAGATAATCAAGTTCAGGAGGATCTAAGCGAATTTTATATCTACTCAATAGTTCAATAAATTAAGATCCCGTTTGGTGGCTTACTGACTATTGGTTTCTGTATGGGAAGGACCTAAGAGAGCTTACTAAACAGATATCAGAGGTCAGGTAGTCATTTCTCTTTTTTTTTTTTCTTTACGAAAGGAGCTAAATCAAGGCCTGATAATAATATATCCGGACGAAAATCAACAACAGAGATACAAATCAAAGAAACAGTTTGCATGTGTGTCTGCATGACACTAATTGAACTTGTATTAACTGGCTTGTATGCATGCATATCAACGGCAGTATTCTTTTTGTTTAGTATGTGCGGTCTATTTAGTAGAGCAGATGCCTTATCTTTTTTAAATAGAAAGGGATTTTTAGTTCTAAACTGATAACATTTTGTTACTCAGATTTGCAAATGTTTGATTTAGAGGGCTTGTATTACATCGCTTGTCCAAATGACGTTGTAATAAATAGTGTCGCACAAATCAAAATCAGTGTGATGATAGACTTTTCCCTCTTGATTATGCTATGCTTTGGTTGCTTTGTTTAAACGAGGCCATCTTATTAATAACAAAGGCAGTTATGCTTTCCTTCTATTGTCTGTATTAATAACTGAAAATTAGCTTTTCGTTTTAGTTTGGGCTGTTTATAGGAGAGCATATAGTAATAGCCAAAGTATTGAAGACAGAATTGATCTAGTAGTCAATAGATTGACTACTGCTTCTTTTTGCCTTTGGCTTCCTTTTCGGCCGCCTTTTCTTGCTCCCTTTTCTACAGTATTCTGTTTATAAGGTGCTCTGGCTTTCAAGTTGATAACAGCTTTTAAAGATATCAGCCGCCCCAAAATCATTCAATGGTATAGGTCTTGAATAGATAACAACAACTAGAGTTTTTTTTTTGTAAAGCAAGCCATTAAACATTTGCATGTTTGGCTCTTCTGTACCTTTAAGAAATCCTTGTAGCTTTAGCTACAAAACAGTCGAAAGAAGTACCCGTTTGTTTCCTTAGAATCTATCTAGTCTTTGCTTTATGGCTCAGTTCTTGTTGCATAAGGTAATTGGTGTCTAGAACAGTGAAGATCATCGGCAACAATAAACAGATATGCTTTTGCTCTGCTCTTACCCTTCTCTCTTTGAATACATCTCTATTGATCCAAGTATCTCGAATGTCCCTCAGTAATGCAGAACTGTGATATCACTCAAGCTGCAAACTGAATGTACCCAACTTTTAAGTGTACTCTTGAGATCTCAATATTCACTGAATAGACTACAATTGGAATTAAGCAATCCTAAAAAGCTAATAACACGACTGCCATGATGGACCGGATTTAGAAATGCTTTGCGGATGAATTATGTAACAATAGACCGAGTGATCTCACTGAACCTATGGCCTCAAATGGTCCAATGGCTTAACAAAGGGTAAGGGAGACAAAAAGATGTAAATGTGCATAATTGATGTCATTTCCTATCAAAAGCTTCTTTTTATACTAAAATGTAACATGCCAAGATATTATAGGCTCTTGCTTTTTCTTTTATTTTTCGCTATATTGTCTACAGCGACATTTGTATAGTCAACACCAACATGTCCATACAACAATCACACTCACTGATTCTATGTTTTTTGAAGCCTCAAATTGTATTTCGCCAGATTTGTTAGATCATCTTCAAGTATGAACCAACAGTCAATATGAATTCGAGATAAGCGAAGTGTATCTTGTAAGCAGTTGTCTGATATGAATTTGCACATGAACCAGGAGTCTATCCTGTCTTTGATGGTTAATGCAACTATACGCATCACCTAATGGAGTAGCATGTTCGCAGAAACGCAACACTTTAGATTCTCACGTGTAGCTTTCTTGTGGCTCAGTGTAGTCCATTGTCATTTCAGACTCAACAATTAATTTCTCTGACAACAAATTTGATAGGATTTTTTTTATTTTGTTTCCTTTCTCATCTTTGTCAAGTCAAAATGAAATTTGCCAAATATCTGGAATCGGAAAGTATTCCAGAATGGAGAAAAGCTTATATAAACTATAAAGGTCTTAAAAAGAGACTTAAGGCCATCGAGAAAGTAAAACGAGAATAAAGACAGAATCCGATAGGAATTTCCTCTAACTTTGTACGCAGCTTCGAAAATTAAATCAAATTGAAGAATCCATTCATTTTGCCGATCATTCCTTTCAGAGAAGACATGATTTTCAATTACCGGACGATTTACCGAGATCTCAACCGAGAATACCTCGACAACGATCCTCCATCTTGGACGATCGTTTGAGATCGTCCAGTCAAGGCACACAACCTAACTTGCTTCAACGTCTCTCGTCTCGTTTTAGAAAGCAAGAGACAGAGCTGGATAAATTTAAAGTGAGTAGGTCGTTTGTATCAAGTAAGTAAGCTATTTATATTTACCTTGGCTACTTAATAACCTGCGATGCCCTATTCAGCTATTGAGTCACAGCCGGCGACTATTTTGGAAGAAGCATTGCGGCATGCTAATGAGCCTGAACAGTACTTTTTTATTATGCTAGATCAAGATTTAGAAACGATTTCTCGGTTCTATGATGGTATTTTTAAAGATAAAAACGCCATTAATTTTTACTGAGTTGACACCTGTTCTGGATTAGAAAAAGAGACTGAAGCAAAAGCCAAATATGAAGCGCTCGAGATGCAAGTGCAACTGATTCATGATTTTGCTACACACTTAACTCAGATGGATGTAAGGATGATGCATTTATTTATTTGTTTGTTTGTTCTGATTGGCCCGTAGGTGTCACATGATATAGACGGACTCAATCCTATTCACTGGTTTCGAAGAAGAGGATCTTCAGATACCAACATAGTATCAGAAAATGTATTGCCACCAACAGTTAAATACACTGGCGATCATCATGTCAGCTATAATGTAAGAAACTGAAAGCAAAGAGAAGGAAGGGGAGGTTTGTCCTGATCATTGTTTGTTAGGTAGCTCGAAGTAGACTTAAAAAAGCAATCACAGAATACTATCGAAGTCTAGAGCTTTTGAAGTCTTATAAGGTAAGACTGTTTGTAAGAGATGAATAGCTTGGATTCTAATAAGTGATGATTAGGTATTGAATGCCACAGGCTTCCAAAAGATTTTGAAAAAGTTTGACAAGACTGCAGGCTGGAAAGCTAGTGGTTTATATATGCAAAAAGTAAACCAACATCATTGGATGCGATCTGTAGAGCTGGATAAACTCTTACATGACACAGAGGTATTGGGGAAAAACAAAGAACAGAGAGAAGGACTTCATATTGACCCTTCTTTAGAAACTGTACATAGATGAATTTGCTGATGGTCATCGAAGAAAAGGCATGGCAAAACTTAGAATACCTGAAAGAGAAGAGGTAACAAAGAAGAGTTTTGAATGATAGCTCTCCTTCCTTTCTTGTATGTATATCTTATACCTATCATAATAGCATTATACACCCACTACATGGCGAATTGGATTCTATATCGGCCTATCACTCGCTCTCTTGGCTCGAGTCGCTCAATTGGCACTTGATCCTATCACGAAAGCGACTATGCCTAACTTTGACTATAACCTACAGATCTATGCTTGTTTCAGTCTTCCAATCTTGTTCTGTTTAGGCTTCTCTGTAAACACACTTGTCTGGACCCGTTCTCGTATCAACTACAAGTTTATCTTTGAGTTTGATCCTCGAGACAACTTGAATTACCATGAATTTGCAGAGGTAAGAAAGCTTTGGGCTCTAACAAGATCACACCTGCTAAATTTGTCTATCTGTTAGCTGCCTTCATTGATGTTATTGATTCAATCCTTCATGATGTACATTGACTTTTCTAAAACGTTTTCGCCTACTGTTCCTTCTGAACTATGTCCTCTTATCTTGTTTGTTGTGATGGTTGCTATCATGACCTGTCCTTTTCCTATTCTGTATTATTCCTCTCGTCGTTGGTTAGGCTATTCTCTTGGTCGTATCCTGTTGAGTTACAGTTTCCCTATTGAGTTCAGAGATTTCTTTATTGCAGATGAACTCAACAGTCTTGCTTATTCATTCTGGACGTTTTCTTATTTTGTTTGTGCCTATCATTGGCATTGGGATGATTTAGCCAGTCGATGTCCTGTCAAGATATTTTGGTATACTCCATTTTTGGCTTGTTTGCCTCCTTGGTGGCGTCTGCTGCAATGTCTTCGACGTTATAGGGATTCTTATGAAAAAGTGCATCTTGTGAATGCACTGAAGTATACTACCAGTATTGGATCTACTTTGGCTACTGGCTTCAGAAGAATGTACCGTAAGTGATGTGTTGTGATTGGTTGATTGCATTGACTTATTCATTTAACAGCAAACGCATCCATGGAAACTATCTGGCTTTTGTTTTGTGTGATTAATTCTACCTATACCTCTATCTGGGATATCAAGATGGATTGGGGATTATTACAGAATGGCAGTAAACGCTTTTTGTTGCGTGACGATATTGTGTTCTATCGATGGACTTATTATGTAGCAATACCTATCAATGTCTTATTGCGTTTTGCTTGGACTTTGAATGCTGCTAGTTTAGGACTACAGGGAGAAGCCATCAGTTTTGCAACAGCTTTCTTTGAAGCCTATCGTCGTATTCAATGGAACTTTTTCCGTATGGAAAACGAAGTAAGTAATCCTCTCCCTTTTCTCGAAAAACAAACCCTTAACCATTCCTTTCTTAGCACATCAACAATTGTGGTAACTTCCGTGCCATCAAAGAGATTCCTTTACCCTTTGCTTTTCGTGATATTAAATCCCCGGGCAGTCTTGCTGAAGAAGGCAATATTCAACTACCTATGGAAACACAAGAAACACTTGTTCTTCCACCTGCTGCCATGATTTCGCCCAAAGAGCTCACGCCTGCTGGTTCTTTCTATGGTCGTCGTGATTTCGAAAACCGACAGGATTTGGAAGATGATGTGCCAGACAACCTAAACAGTGTTAGACGCCAACCTTCCCTTGTTGGTGCTGTCCTGGAACGCATCACCTCTACCAGAAGAGATGTGGATAGTTCTGATGATGATGATGAAAGTGAATAAATGAGCTCTAATTGACAAGTTTATTTTGAATTATTTAAGCATTAAAAAAAATGTACATGATCTAGCTAAAGTAACAATAAAAACAAAGTGTAGGAGGGAATAGGCCAGTCAATTTTAGCTGGAAGCTTCTTTTTGCTTTTGATACATTTTGGCAGCCTCTTGGTGAGCTGTCATCCATTCGCTTACATCACATGACCATCTCTTCTCATATTGACCAAACCATCCTTTCTTTTGTTTGCTGACCAATCTAAAACCATGCTTTCCACTCAAAATACGCTCTGCCTGCACTTCCAACTCGTTTGTCACTGCTTCTACACGTTCCAAGCCCTTTTCGTGTGCCCAAGACATGGCTCGATCAATCAATAAGGTAGCCAATCCACATCCTTGACAATCTGTCTTCACAGTCAATCTCTGCAACGTAGCTGTCTTTGGTTCATGGGGTTCAGCAAATATAGCCCGAGGCATCTTGGCCTGCAAGTCTTGAAGTGAGGCAGGTACAGGCAGACGGTATCGTTGAAGAAGAGCAACACACATCAATTTCCAAGCAGGTGGAAGTGTAGGGCGATTAGACAAGATTCTTTCTGAGTAATGAGCCAATCCAACCATACCACAAGGACGACCTTCTAATGTAATAATCCAAAAGTGAGAAGGTGTTTGCTGGTCTTGTGGTTTTTGCTTTCGAGTCAATTCAGTTGCTGGTTTGGCATCTTTGTCAAATGTGACGCGCTTCTTTCGACCATTGTCATTCTGTTCTTCTTCGGTCACCTCAACCTCTTCTTTTACCCAATTCAAATAATACACTTCGGGATCGCTCAAGTCATTTTGGCGTACATGCTCTACTTTATCTACTACCTCGAGTCTGTCTGTCACCACAAACACACCAGCAAAAGAGACAACACACCAAGCAAAAGTCAAGAATACCTTCAGTGCCATTGAGGCCCATGAGGGAGCATTGAGACCGCTTAGCAAGACAGGCACAATAGCCAACAGATACGAATACAATGCAATCCAAAGGACCCAGAAGAGAGGAGACATCAATTTACGCTTTACACCTTCTGGCACAAGAGAGAAATAGGTGCTGTAGAACATATGATCCACTTGTTCATGGTCGCTTGCTTTGTATGTTCTTAGCAACAAGCGAGGTAATGCTGCTTGTGTTTTCAATGGATTAGGCATACTTTAAAAGAAAGTGAATAGACAAGAGAAAAAGAAGAAAAAATAAAAAAGAACGGAAACGGATAAAATAGCCTTTTCCTTTTTTTATTGGTAAACTCGTTTGTCACGTTTTGTGTTTGCATGTCATTGATTGGGTGAACAATTTACCCGCTTTAGGGATTCAATTCCATCTGGGCTTTAGACCATACGCCGAGATCAGCTATTTTAATCTGATGAATTGCTCTATCTCTCCAGCGTCTGAAATTAGAAGCACTTTCCTGCCCAGCCTTAAACACTGCAGAAATACACCGTGAGTCCATGTTCTCTACAACTTTTTTTTTCTTTTTCAATTCCTTACATTCTTTCTCTGTCTCATCTAATCTCTGCAAAAACATCTGTCCAGCTGTTGAGCCTGTTGTCTGTGAATAATTCATGATTTCCCTTAATCTGGATCGAAAAGCCTATGGTTTTTTTCTCTTAATGAATAACCATCCCAACAAAAAGAAGCAAAAGACATTACCTTTTCCAGCACACCAGCCAATGAATCGTCTACTACCAAATCTAACAATTTGATACCAAACAGATAAAAATAAGGACATAGAAGCTTGAAATCAACACCAGTAGCACCCACATCTAATACATTCCTCACTTTTGTACCATATGTCTTGGGTAATTCAATTGAGATTAAAGGACTGCAAGAGAAAAAAAAAAGAGGTTCAGTGTATGTCTCTTTTGTTGATGTGCACACAAAATATTTACACATTGCCAGGTAAGCTATAGATATACAAAAGGTCAGTATGAGTCTATAGATTTCTTTTTGAGGAGAACTTACGTATATTGCGCTAAAGGCTTTGCGATCCAATAAGGAAGTTCGACGCGAGAGCCATGCGTCACCTAGATTCAAACAGGTTACACTTTCTCTTTGCTTTTGTTGATTCAGCTTGCTTACTTCAGTATCGTCTCCTCTTAGATTGGTCTCTCTCTTAAAGTCATGTTGTGGAATGCAGGGAATTTTCTAGCAGTATAACAAAGAGAGTAAGGTACTGCTGTTTAGAAGTCAATTATGACTGCCTTACTGTGTGCTCTGCTAAAATTGAATCAATATCATAATATTCATCAAGTTCCATTCTTCAATATGATAAGATTATGGAAAAAAAAATTGGTTTGACACGTAAAAAAGGAGTTGAATGGCCGTCACTTTTATGGTGAATGATGAATAATTATCCGAAGATGTTCATGCATACAAAAAATGATGTAGTATTGTCTAACAAGAATTGAATTGAATGGTGATAAGGTTTCATTTCAAGAGCTAGAGGAGATAGCAAGCTTCAAGATAACTGACTTGAGCTCTGTTTGTATACAGGTTTGCTTGTTCCATTGATCTCTTTCTCGAGGTTACTGAAAAAAGACAATAAAAGAATGAAAGAAATGACTGTAAAAGCAGATAAAATAGAAAGCATGTTAGAATAAGAAGTCGGAGAGTGCCAAATATAGCTCGACTTACTCTGACTGTATCAATAAATGTCTTGGAAGGAGAGAGGAACAATGATGATGAGAAAAAAGAATGAGCAAAAAGAATTCGGAGTGAGCCATAGATGAGAAAGTAATCAGTTATTAATTGAAAGCTGTTACATTTTTGAAAAAGATCACAGGCAACATTCTATTGGCTCTTGAAGACTTTCGCTTTCTTCATCAGACCAAAGATAGAAGTTTGAATGAACACAAAAGCCAAGGAACACCTGATATTAAAGAAGATCAGGGTTGAGATGAGAAAAGAAGAAAGCCGTTGCTGATAATGGTACAAGGCTCTATTCTAAACACATTTAGCAAACCGGTTTAAAATGGATTGCGTCAACTCAAACACAAATGGTTCAGAACTCATTTGATAGCTTCTTAACATGACTGTATTTGAATTACACCATGAAGCTCATGTGAAATTGATGTGATCCAAACAACCTAAATTGACCTGTTATTTTGAATGGAAGATCATAACGAACTTGATCTGTTGAAAAGCAAACATTAGGGTGAGGAGGGACTACTGTACAACCCGGACTTTGTAATGTTTTTTTTTTGTAAGCAAAATAACCGGTTAATTGACAATCTAATGATCCGAGTAAGGTTCCTCCCTAAATTTTGCCACTTTCAAGCGAACAATTAATTTATACAAGGTCAAACACGCACAAGAAACGCTCATTTTATTTATAATTTCTATTAAATGGGATTCAAGGAGAAGAAGAAGGCTATACGAGACAGGAGAGAAAAAAAGGAGGGAAAATCAAAGAGCAATTGTGCTGTAAGTGATAAACTATTAAATGAACTTCAAACATGTTTTTTTTTCTACAATAAGTCCAGTCCCAAAAATAACTAATGACTTAATTTGTTGTGCGTCTTTGAAATCCCCTAAAAAAAAAAGAACTGTTTATTTTGAATGACCTGAAAACTCTCTCTTCTTTCCCCTTTTCTATCTTTTTTTTTTCTTTCTTCTTTTTATACACTATGGGTCAAGCAAAAAGTAGTTTGAAGAGCACGCTTATATTTGCATATTTAGACAATCCTGAAATAGCTGAAGCAATAAAGACGGATTCACCAGAAAAAGATTGTTTACTTTTATACCCAGAGATTTATGGGTTAAAATCAAATGTCTCTCTAAACACCAAAAACACGAAAAGACCAGATTCTGGTTTTATCTCAACAGTTAACACTGGCAATCTAATCCTCTTGAGAGATTTAGCTTATATTGATTATACTTACTATTCCACCTGGACACCTTCAGTTACTTCTTTTTCAATACCCCATCATCATAATGATATCTCAATCAACACTACACATGGCCCAACACATATTTCATTTGCCGATGCTTTGCTTACTTCGCCAGATAAATCCTACCAAGAAATCTACTTGACAAACAGAGGCATACGATCCCTTAGTTCCAACATAAGCATGTTATCTACTATTCGAAGATTGGATCTGTAATGTTCATCTGATACATATATAACTACAAAGAATTCTAATGTTGTTTATTGTCATTTATTTTAGTTCTAACAATCATATAACTGAATTACCTGATTTCATTGGATGTATGCGAAGCTTGGAATATCTATCAGTCTCGAGAAATCAAATCACAAGTTTACCAGCAACTATTGGTTATCTCTCGAATCTTTTAGAACTCGATGTATCCTATAATCGACTTGACAGCCTAACACCTTCTATCGGCCATCTCAATAAACTCAAATCATTCACTCTATCATACAATTCACTTCAACAACTACCAATCGAGATAGGCAGACTTGTCAATTTGATAGCACTTGATTTGTCTCGGAATCCACTCCGAGTCTTACCGGCAGAGGTATCCAAACTACCCTTTCTACGCCGTATGTTGCTCGAGGAATGTCCACTCTATTCCGAACTTCGTTATCCTATGTCGCATCATCCTGTCAGTCTGATGGAAACATGCGCACGTACTGTTGTTCGGCACCAAATCGATTCTTCCAGTCTACCCGATCGTTTGATCCAGTACATCCAGACAGCTAAGCCATGTAGTTCTTGTGGTGGACCCTATTTTGAATCGTGTGTCTTAAGAGGGCGATGGATCGAGAAGTCAGATTTACAGATTCCACTTGAGTATATCCTTTGTTCGGCTCATTGGTCAGATGCAGACGATCGAATGTTGAGTATGTTTAGCACACAGCCAGAGACGACAACCCAGCATCCAATCCAACTCCTGAGTTTACCAAAGCTAACTCCACCTGCTGGACCTACTACCATCGATCGACTCGGTTCTCTCACTCGACAGACGCGGTATTCCCCTGCTTCTGTCCTAGAGAGTGGTGTATTGACTGAAGCATCAGAAGATAGGACAGGCAGTCACAGACTATCTCTATTAAAACAACATGCTCGTCGAAGACTCAACAAACCAAACATTGCTGATTGGGCATCTAAGATGAGAGGACAAAGACAAGTTTAATCTGTCGTGTACAATACCCAAAATTAGATTACTTATACAAACATCGTTATATCCCCCCTTCCTCCTTCTCTCTACTCTCTCTTCTCCCTTAACATTTTCTTTTTCTTCTATCATTGTATTTCTAAATAGCATATGCATTGTTACATAAAGACGTATTTTTTTTCTTAAAAAGAAGATAGAAGTAGTACTTTTTTCAATTTAGAAACAAAGAAAATAGACAGAAAATGAGAAGAATAGTTTGTAAAAACAGAAAAGATTTGATGCATAAGAAAGAAATAATGATGCAATGCATAAGGTTCCCTTGCACTTAAACAATAGGATACAGTAGAAAAAGATATTACATTTACAGAACTTTCTTGGCTTTGGCAAGATACAAAAGATAACATGTCCCTAAACTACTGATAAAGGTTTTTATTCTGTTTCTTCGTCGACAGTACCCAGTAGCGAGACTAAGCAATAGTATCTTATTGGCCTATTCAATATACAAGTGAAAGCTTTGGCGGTAAGTTAGCAAACTATACAAGGTTATAGTTAAGAATAGCATAAACGTTAGGGTTTAGGTTTGATAGCGATAACGCCTTTATGCTTTAAACAAGTTCAAAACTGATCGATATCATGCAAACAAGAAAAACGACAGAGAGAGAAACACAATGTATTTTAGCCTAATTTAGTAGTCTGTTTTCAAACATTTTCTTTATACAATAGTAACGCCTATTCTTTGCGCCAGTCTTTCATATTGCTCTCTAGCCATTCTTCGTTGTCTCCAGATAAAGACAAATATAGAGATCACAGCTACAACAATATTTAGTCCCTAGATAACACAGGTAAGTAACCAGCTTGCATGATATTTTGCTCTTTTCTGTACCTCAAATTCAATCATTCGTACTCTTTCTACACTCTTTACTCGAGGACAAGCTCGAAATGAAGGCAAGAAAATAGCGTTATGTTCATAAAACGATGTTTGATTCTTTCTATCAGCTAATTCAGGATCGTCCCATTCACATCTTACTGCCTGTTTGTTGCCAAATTCTGAACAATAGGGTTGTGATTTCTTAATGATGTAGAGATGAATAAACTGATTTATGCAAACAATGATAGCAACCATTATAAGCTTACTTTTTCAAATGGTGAACACACTTCGCATTCTCCTATAGCGTAGCATGAATAAGTTGATTTGTCTACTGTTTCATGAGAGTGTGTATAGTCGCCTAGGTGGCGTGAACCACTAACTGACTCTGTTTCAACGTTAAAAGGTGGTGCTCGTTTGTCAAGATCTTTAGCTAATATAGAACTTTTTGACGACAATCAAGTCAGTAGATGAAACGACATGAAATAACTGAGTTGATGCATACACTGAGAGGAAGCATAGTAATAACAATGCCTTGAAGGTGATCAACATTACAACAAGATGAGTTGCATGCACAGACAGGAGAGAAAATAAAACAAAGAAACGTAGTCATTCTATTGGCTCATGAATTTTAAACAGGCTCAAGTCTCTCTCTCTTTTTTTTTTCTGTACTGATTTTTACTCCTCTCGGTTAATTCAGATGCAACGAAAATCTTTATGGGGATCTTATAAAGCAATTCCTCCAAAGACAAGAGTAACACTCGGTCTTGGTAAGCCATATGCGTTTCATTTTTTTTGTTTTTTATTTTTGACCAAGATATTTTTTAGCTGGTATGGCATTTGCTACTGCAGGCATGTACCTTGCTGATTATATTGAAGAAAAGAAACCAGCTTCTGATCTCGAAAAGCAAGAGTTGGAAATGATGTCGCCCATTGTGGTTGTCGATCGACAACAGAAACCTAAATCCCAATAGATCTTTTTTTTAAACAATAGACTTTGTCATGTTGAGGTGTATACGCCAGTGTTGCTCCTTTTTCTTTTCTCTTTGTACATTAAACTCAATAGTATATACAACCATCATGGACATATTGTTTCACACGTAGTTTTCAATTTAGAGTATTGTAACTGCTTACAAAGAATTAGCATTTATGGTAAGCCAAGAATCTCTTGCTCAACTAAAAAAAAAAAGAGGTGTGCCATTTTTTTTTTAAATTTTAAAGTTTTCGAGAAATATACATTTTCTTTCACTCAATCTCTTGTTCTGATACAAACATGCAAGAGGCTAGTTATCAGCCTATCATAACACTCTATGACGCTATTACAGACTCACCTGTGTTCCGATCGAGTATTCATCACTACGATCGTCAACTAGACCAGCTGGAACAGTGGCTCGATTCTTTTTCACGTCACTTAAAGTCATACACTGAGAAATTGAACAGTAAAACAGAATAGTCATAACCCTTAGTTGTGTCTTCAATTGGCTGATAAAAACAATAGAACTCAATGCGGATACAATGACTTTATGCCAAAAAGTAGTTCCTGAAGGCATAGATGATACTCTAATAGGTATTTTGGCTTGGTTGGTCTATCTCGGTGCTATTATTTAACCGCATCTCATGACAATAGACCCCAACTTTTCGGGCTCCGTAATGAAAGGATTCGCTGACGCATTACAAAAGAGCCTGACGTTCAAGACCAATTTAGTAAGCAAACGACATGTGTTGTAGTATGAGAAAAGCAGAGAGTTTGAATTGACAGATATTTGATTGACGAAAAGGTATTTAACCTCGAGGAAAATTTGATATCACCACTTCAGCTTTTTGTCAAAACTCATTTAAAAGATTTCAAGGTCCGATATTTTTCTGCTTGGATGTTTCTTTGTGTTACTAATGATTTTCAACACTTCATAGGGATTCAGAAAGCAATTTGAGAAAGCATTAGAGAGGTATGAGACTCAGTTGTATAAATACAGTGCCATCAACAAATCAAAAGACCCTTCTTCTATTCGTGAGGCAGCCTTTCGCTTACATGAAGCAAGAAAAGAATACGTTCGTATGTCTGGCCAATATGTGCTGAGAGTACTTAGCTTCCGTTCTTTGCTAGAACGCCATTTGATCGAACGATTTTCCAAGGCAACCATAACTCAAAAGCGATTTTATGACGACATTCAACTCTGGACTAATCTGGACGCTGCCTTGTCTTATTGGAAGCAGTGGTTATCTGATGTGAGTTGTTGAGCATGAAGCTCTTAAATAAGTTACAGGGTCTAATCAAGTACAAATAGGACAAGTTTACCTGCTCTTACCAGCTCTACAACCAGCAGTTGGCTCGTAGGCGATTGGAGGATGAGTTCATTCAATTGACAATGCCAGATCGAGACATAGAGAGATATGTGACATCAGCAACCACTCAACCACCTGACAGCAACCTCACTTATTCTAAATGGGGCTATTTGTTTGTCAAAGTATCTCGTCATTCATGGAGCCGAAAATGGTTTTATCTTCATGGTGGCTATTTCGGATCCGGTCAAGTTGACAAAACGAAAACGTCAATGACAAGTGATTTGAGAGTACGGTTGACAGAATGTGAAGTCAACATAGCTCTGGACAGTGACAGACGCTTCTGCTTTGAAGTGATCGTAGCCAATCCACCTGCTTCACTTATTTTGCAAGCAGAGACAGAGGACGAGCTGAAAAGTTGGATACAGGTGTTTTCGCAAAACAAGAAGCCTGTTCAATTGAGAGATAGTGCAATGTCAACGCCATCAGCACACCATTCTCAAAATACACAAGACCTCACATTATCACAAGAGTCATCTGTCGTCATGGTATCAACAACACCAGACATACATGCTACTCTAGCGAGCTCTTTATCCTTAACACCTCTGCTTGTTTGGGAAGCAGCTAGGGCCGGTAATTCTCCAATTCAGCAGTTGCCTTCAGGCTCTTGGGGTATTCCTTGGTCACTTGTGCCTACCATGGTCAACTTGACAGAGGATAATATCGTTCAGGATAACAACAATCAAACACCATTACCTCATACTATTTGGCCACCAAAAGCCATTTCTGTTAATGTGCCTAATGTAGAAATCAATGGTTATACCGATAAGATGAACTCACTCAATAAAGAACTGCGTCAGCTTTTCAGCGGTGTCGAATCACAAGAAATTGTATTGGACAGTAAGTTTCAAAACAAAGTTAAAAAACAACATGGAATAATTGATTTCTTTTTTTGGGTGGGAAATTACAGTGTTTGTTTGTTGTTTAAGAAAGAAGTCGACTGTTTCATTGAAGGACCAAATCAAAGAGATTCAGATGTCAAAATCAATTATGAACTCACCTTGTGCTGATCTTTACGAAGATGAGCTCATACATCGACTGAGTCGAACTGACAATCTTGATCCCCCTTCAGAATATGGATATGCCTACACTGGCCGTGGATTTATTACCCAGACTACATTTTGGTTTTACAGTTGTGTTCTGATGACCTGTATCCATTCAGTAGGGAAAAACAAAAGGGAGAGAGAAGAGCGGATTGCTTACTGTTGTCTGTCTTTTATTAGATTGCCATTCAACTGAAAGATATTGATGAAATCAAGGTCATCAAAGACGGATCACTTGGCAAACCTGTTCATGATACAGCTATGGCCATGAAATCAGACATGCTTATTTCCATCAGCCTAGTAGCTAATACGCAATCAGAAACAAAAGAGCCTTTGATTTTTGGATTTATGATGGATGATGTCCAAGTGATTGCTGAAAGTCTTAAAATGGCTGTCGAGAACGCAAAGAGCAAAGAGGTAAGTTCAGCAACCTTTTTCTGAAGAAAACAAGAAGGTCTAGAATAATGATTCATCTTTCTTTTATAGCCTATACCTATCAACCATCTCTTTGCTAAGATGCAAAACCTTACAAAAGAATCTGCTTCACATAAAAGCATCATATTGAACATTCCAGTTACTTTCAACAGTGCTCTATCGCAGATCAAGGAAACTTCAGAAAATCAACCTTCTACTGTGGTGATTACAAGACCTCATGCAGCTACTATTGGTCCTGAGTCGACAGTGAAAATAGAAGAGATCCTAAAGCCTACTTCACGTCAACGAGGCGATTCAGAACCACCACGACCGATTGCAGAGACGCGTGCGGTACCAACAACATTCGTTACAGAAACATCCAAACCTGATCGTAAGCTTTATTTCTCTATCTATCTCTTGAAAAAAAAAAGGGGGAACTCAATTTCAAATTTGAATAGCTGATATGCCACCTGCAAATATTGAATGTCCCAAGGGTCCTGTTGAATGTAATTGTGATGATCACCTTGATAGACAAGATATACAAATTAACTTGCCTATATCTGCTAAACGTTTATTTGAACTGATGTTTACCGATGAACAAAATGCTCCTCCTACTGATGGTGGTGTATGGAATCAAAAGACAGCAGCCATTGAAGGGCATGGTAAATAGAGAATACACGCATGATCTATTGACAACAGCGTGTCTTATCCTTCATCTATTTTAGATCTTTCTGTAACAAAGTGGTCACCTGTAGAAGGCAAAATGCAACGTATCTTAAAGTATTGGATGCCTGTAGCAAATCCAATCGGTAAAGTGAAATCATCTCTCATACAATGGACAAAGTAAAAACTAACGGTATTGTTAGTGCGCTTGAAAGAAGCTGAAGTTGTGGAAACACAAATATTGATCAACAAAGAGGATTATATGTGAGTACATCTTTGTTATAAGTAGATCAGGAGAGAAAAACTAATGGCACTGTATTCTTTAGCCGTTACACTGTACAGATTTCTACAAAGACAGCTGCTCTTCCTTATGCTGATGCATTTATTCCTTCTGTTCGTTACTGTATCACTTGGGTCAACAAATCCGAATGTCAACTTACTTGCTATTTAGGTGTACGTTGGGTCAAAAGTGTACTTGTTCGAGGTAAGTGATGTGATGAACACATAGCTTTTTTTTTGCTTGCATGAAAATGAGACCCATATGCTATTGGATTATTTAGCTATTGTGACAAGGGCTGCATTAAGTGGTATGTCAGAGAGTGTACAGGTATTCATACCTATCCTGACAGAGGCTTCCAATCAGATCAAAGAAAAAGTAGATGAAGAACGTCGCCAACAGATTGAATACAATACGAGCTTGCTTAGTCGACCATTTACCGAAAATCCAAAGAAACCACTTGATGACATTGATGAAGCATGTGTGATAGATGACCAATTCAAACCTTTGACTCAATTCAATCGGGCCAATGTGACAGTATCAAATTCCACTACTACTCAATCGAGCATGTCCAACAAAGTCATCGTGCCATCCAACTCTACTTCATCAATATCTACAGCAGCAGCACAAAAGGATACAGTAGAAGTGCCAAAGCAATCCGAAACACTGAAGACTAAGCCTAGTTCAATACTAGTTAAACCAAACCAAAGAGCTATACCAACAACAGCTGAACAAGAAAAGAAACATATACCTCTACCAAGTCAATCAGAAAATGGGTTCCTTATGGAATTAGTGACGACTCACTTTAAGGCACTCTTGCTATTTGTTCTATTGAGCATACTGACATGGTTTTACATTCGATACAGTATGCACTCAATCAAAGAAGCACAGCTGCTTCATGCCAACATCACACGAGACCGATTTGGCTGTCCGGCAATTCCTATTGTGCTGTCGAAATCACATTCGGTCTATCTACGTGATCTTGACAAGGGAATATTCACTCATGCCACTCAATCCCCACCCTATGCTCAAACAAGAAGTTTCCAGACGTTTCTAGAGCTTAAGCAGACAGACCTGATACCACCTGAGCTTGATTACGTCAATGATCGTCATTGGTACGATTTCGAGCACTATAAGCTTGCAGTTGACTTATTCAACAGTCGTGAAAGACTTGCTCTGTTGCGACATGATTTGATTTCCATGTTCCAAACACTGAACCAAAGAGACGCTTACTTGTTTGAGAAAGAATATTTGAATTGGCTGATGGACACACAGCTCAAATGCAACCATTATCCCGATCTATCTCCAGAAGATCCACGTTACCAAAAGGCAACCTTATTATGTCAGGAGATTGTTGAGCAGCTGACTCAGTATAACTTTGTTGCTGAATAATAAAGAGAAAAGGGAAGGATCAGTCCCTTGTCTACATACTTTATTGAGGAGAAATCATATTTTCAGGACGAACATAATTGTCATATTCTTCAGAAGTCAAATAACCTAAAGCAAGTACAGATTCTTTCAAGGTGATGCCTTCCTTGTGTGCCTTTTTGGCACATTGAGCGGCCTTATCATAACCGATATAGGGATTAAGTGATGTTACCAACATGAGTGACTAAGAAAAAAAGAGTAAGTTCACTCGCTTGCATTATCGATAGTAGATCCGTATGACTTTACTCTGTTCATCGTATTTTTGATGTGATCACGATTGGCAATGATACCAACAACACAGTTCTTTTTAAACGAACGACATGCGTCACTTAACAATCGGATAGATTGAAGTACGTTTTTGATGATGACAGGCTTAAATACGTTCAACTACAACACCCGAGTTTAGTATCATCATTTATCATAATCTCTCTCTCTCTCTCTCTCTTACCTCAAAATGACCATAACTACCTGAAACAGTAACAGTAGTATGGTTGCCCATCACTTGAGCACATACCATGGTTAAGGCCTCACATTGAGTAGGGTTTACCTTACCGGGCATGATAGAAGATCCAGGTTCGTTTTCAGGCAACGAAAGTTCACCAAGACCACAACGAGGACCAGATCCAAGGAATCGAATATCATTAGCAATCTTCATCAAAGAGACTGCAATCGTATTCAGAGCACCAGAACATTCAACCATGGCATCATTACTTGCCAAAGCCTCGAACTATAGACCCAATCTCTTTTAGCTTAGATCAGGTCCCTTTTTTCTTTGTATGCACTTTCTTACCTTATTGGGAGCCGTTTCGAAAGAATAACCAGTCAATTCAGATACAGTGTGGGCAATCTTGACATCAAATCCCTTGTGTGTGTTCAAGCCAGTACCAACGGCAGTACCACCTTGAGCTAAGCGAGATAGACGAGGCAAAGTTGCTTGGACACGTTCAATACCATATATCAACTGTTGAACATAGCCACTAAACTCTTGTCCCAAGGTCAAGGGAGTAGCGTCCTGGAGATGGGTACGACCAATCTTGATGATGTCTTGAAATTCATCTGACTTTGCCTTCAATGCATCACGAAGTTCAGTCAAGGCAGGGATCAGGTCTTGATTGATTTCGACTACAGCGGCAATATGCATGGCAGTAGGGAAACTATTAGCGAAGAAAGGATCAGTCAAGTTAGAGAAAAAAGGAATGAAGTGTCAACTTACGTATCATTTGAAGATTGAGACATGTTAACATGATCATTGGGATGCACTGGTGTCTTGCTACCAACTTGGCCACCAAGAATCTCAATGGCTCTGTTGGAAATGACCTGTAAAGCGAATGGAGTTTAAATAAGGTACAAAAGAAGATATAGATATAAAGGAAAGAAAAGGTGATAACTGTACCTCATTTACGTTCATGCTAAATAGAACGCAATCAGTAAATGATAAACATGAATTGATCTATACGATGCTTACTGTGTTTGAGTACCAGAACCAGTTTGCCATACGACCAAAGGGAATTGATCATTGTGCTTGCCATCAATGACTTCAGTTGCAGCTTGTTGAATGGCTTCAGAGACTTTGGGATCCATACCAAACTCAAGGTTTACTTTGGCAGCAGCTTTCTTTAGGATACCAAATGCCTTGATCAAGGCAGAAGGCATACGTTCCTCAGCACCACCAATTTTAAAGTTTTCAAATGATCTAGGTATTTTTTTAATATAATTAGGGAGGCGCGTCTTTGCTTATTTTACCTTTGTGTTTGTGCACCCCAATACACTTGAGCGGGTACATTGATTTCACCAAAGGAATCAGTTTCGATACGGAATTCGGTTGACATGGTATTTGCAGAAAAGAAATGCGAAAAGAAAAGAAGGACAGAACACAGTTTGTTTGTTGAAAATAGATGTGACTATCATCATGCGAATCTGATATTTGCGTAACAATCTCTATTTATGTGAAGAACGAGCCCTTTGAATTGCATCGACACAAACTATACAGCAATCAAGTTCACGCATCAGTCTATTGAACGTGTACTGCCTATCTATCATGTAGTGTTCTCTCTCTCCTTGGATCTTTGTTGTTGATTTAGATTAATTTTGAAGGACAAGTTAGATCTTTGATCGAATGCGCTTCTTTTATGATTTCTTTGACCGAACTAGAAGGGCAGTTGATGATCTATACTTTTTCTAAAGGGCTAGACATTACACGCAATTGCTATCAGTAGAGATAAAGATTCTTATAAAAAAAATGGATTTACGCGACGTGTTTGACATGTGTTTATCTAACAAGTCCAAGACACTAAAAAAAAAGAACAATCGAGATATACTATCAAGACAATCAAGAACGCCACTCTAGACTCTATTTGCACATAGCTCATTCTCTTTCCAACTGACAACTTTATGATTCTTCTGAATTGTGTTACTCGGGTAAATTAAATACACGCGAGCAAATCTTTTTGTGTGGATCTCCGTTTAGTATGAGGCTTTCTTATTTGTCTATCAGATGATTTTTTTTTTCTTTCTTTCTCATTTATTTGCTTTTGTTTTTTCTTCTTCCCTGCAAACATTCTCTTCCCTTTTTTGTAATCCAGACTCTTTTTTTTTATGGATACCAAAACAGCCTATCAAGTGTTAGGCGTCAATTCATTTTGTACTAAAAAAGAGATACGCAAACGATACTTGGCTTTATGCAAAATACATCATCCAGACGTAGCCAAACCCAACAATAACATAGACTTTACAAAAATCACTACAGCCTATGAATTTCTCAACAGTAATCGATATAGACAACAACAGACGATAGTAGAACACACAAGAATCAATACCTCTGTTTGGACACGAAAGAGTTATTCTACTGGTTTGGGTTTAGCAGCATTGACCTTTTTGTACTTTTATTCAGACTAACAGTGTTTATGGTAAGAAGTCAATTGGTAAAAAAAAAAGGAGAATATGATGTGTATTGTTGGTTTCTTTAACTTATGCGAAATAAACTTGGCTTTCTTTCGAATCCAAAGAAAGGAGAATTTCTTTAGTTTCCCTTCCGCCCAGAAGGCCGATCTTATTAGAAGAACTGGAGAACCCAGACTGTACAAAAAAGAAAAAGAGAACAATACCAAACACTTGTTTTCTCACGACAAAGTACTATTTGTTTTCTTTTTCTATTTGTGTCTACCTTCTTTTGGCAGTAAAGTCATTTAACCTATTTCTTATTTGACAATAAAGCCACTCGATTTGTCCGAAATAAGCAGTGGATTTAGAATTGTGTAGCAGTATTCGTTACCCATGAGCATATGCCTGAAAGTTTTAACATAAAGACTTTAAGGAAGCTTCGAATGACACCCTTCCCCTTAGAGCTAATTTATATCTTTGAGTTCATACTGTTAATGAAGCGCTGGGCTATATTGGTTCCCTAAATCATGAAGGGTATTGGAACCTCACTCAACTGCTTTTATTCAAATGAAGCACAGATATGCTTGATAAAGGTAGCTTGTCATGGCCTTCATCTCAAATCGTTTGAAGCATGTTCCTACATAACAGCCATCATTATAGTCAATGTTATTCTCAGACAGATTTCTCAATTCAAAGAAGGTAGACACTGGACATATCTGTTGTACGACTAAAAAGGCTTAACATCATTTATATGGAAGCATTTCCATAAACCTATCAAGAGCATGCATGAGTGTAGAATGAATTCCTCAAAGTGTTTCTCCTCGTACTAGCTACTCTTGGTTTCACCAAAAAAAAACTGCCTTTGTTATCGATCAGGTCTAAACGTGTGGCCTACAGGAGTCAAGTTGTCTTGTTGCAACATGCGATTCAGAGCTCATCAGTAGCCCATGTGGCCAATGAAGACATATTCAGTACTGTGTCCACAAGAAAGAAAGGATTCTATATGACAAGACCAGTGAGTTAAACTAGGATCTGTTTTCTTTCGTATGATAAAACACGACTCTTGTCAAGAGCTTATGGAGATAATCAAAGTCAGCAACCAAAGCAGGTTATGATAGTGTTTTTGTCTCTACAAAAGACAATACGTCAAGGATGAAATTTAAAAAAAAAAGATAGTGCTTAAACAGGTATAGATGACATCTTACATCAGACTGTTAAGATAACGCCATCAGCAGATCTATTACACAATTGTACCATCCTAAAATAAAAACAGTGAGAGGGAGGGTTCCTTGTCCAAGAGTCAGATGTAAGATGCTTTTAAACCAACAAAGTTACCACTAAATGACCATTACTGTTTACTTATGTAATAGCTATCTCAGTCGGATAGTATGTGCGTTAATAATCCTTATGGTCTGACAACTCTATTTCCTACTGTTTCAGACATTGCATAATTCTATTTTCCTTCAATCTCAAGTATGCTTTCGTAGTATTTTTTTTGTACAGCAACATTTTGAGAAAAGGTGTAAATATTTTAAGGTTTTTTGGGGGGGGGGGGTAGGTAGGTTGAAATGTATACCCTAAATAACTAGCTTTGATCTCTAAGCTTATGAATCTCTCCCTCTTCTTTTTCTTTTATATATGATTTGAAGGTCTTTATAGCCTTTTAGTTTGCAACTTACTTTTTAGGCTTATTCTCGATAAGGAAAAGATGGTACCTTGAAATAACTCAATAGCCACGCTCCAACTTGATCCAACTTTGTGGAACAAAGCAACGTGCCTCGTTTTATTTATTATTTTTTTTTAGAGCTTCTGACCAAATTCGTCTCTTTTTTTTTTCCTTAAATTCGTATTAAGCCTTAACTATATGCATGATGCCTTTTTTTTTCTTACTCATTTATTCAGGAACATATGATGTCGATTGAATGATGGTCATACTAAAATAACTTTACTCAAAATAACGGTAAAGAAATTAAAGCTGTCAATGATGAAAACCAGGCCATTTGAGTAACCCAACATATCTGCCAAAATGGAAATTCTATCACCGCCAATTAGCATCGTTCATAGTGCAAGTTACCGCAAAAAAAAAAGCGGAAGAAAAATTGAATTGACGATTCTCATTTTCACACCTTTATTTCTCTCTTCTTTTATTTTCTTTCTCTCTTTCTTTCTTTCTCTTTTTTTTTTACTATAAAAATTAACTACTCCGCAACTACGCTTTCGATTTTATTTTCATGCCAGCTACCAGTACAACCACTGTGGTGGCTATGTTGCCCGCTTCTAACCCAATTACTATCCCAGGTCAAATGGACACAGAGTTGTCTTACCGAGAAATTATAAAGCAGCTGGCAGCACAGACAACCACCAAACCTTATGGCGATATTCCTCCCATGTTAAGCAAGCGAAAGAAGAAGAGGGTCAGAAAGGAAAAACAGTCTATTCCTTCTGAAAGAACTAAACCTATCAGAAGAATGTCTCATGTGGAAGATTGGATTCAGGTAGACAGTAAGGAATCATTACCTGATGAAGAAGAGTTGGTAAGTAAGCTGTGTTGATAAAAAAGAGAGAGAGAAAAATAGAAACTGAAGGGAGGGATCATTATGTTAGGTACAATCACCCTTTCGAAACTTTCTGTCGGCCGATTTCTTTACAGAAGTCTTACCATTACATATGCCACCACCTTCCTCAAGTGAAAAATATCAGATAGAAGAACAAGTAGGACAGGTAGAACGATTGGATGATATGTTGGATGACTCTGAAGAAGATGAGGATGAAGATGAAGATGAAGAAGAGGAAAGTGAAGAAGAAAGATATGATCTACCTTTAAAAAAAAGTGAAAACCATAAGAGCATCAGCAAATCTTTACATCATAAGAGTCTATTACGTCGCCATTCGATATCATCCTTCACACAGAAATCATCACCGACATCCTCTACCACCACTGCTTCTTATGCAATATCCTCTTCTCCACCTCACCTATCAAATACAGATCATACACTATGGAAAGCAACACTGGCCAAGCTGAAACAATCACTACTGTTGGTGACACAGCCCTCTCCTTCTCTTAACTCTGTAACCATAACAAAACAAGAAAAAGCAACAGCTGATGAAACACTTGTTGCAAAGAATAAAAAACGTACCAATAAACTGATTCCTATGCCTATACCACCCAGACGTCCTCTATCGCAAAAGAGACGATCTGAAGCAACTACCCAACCCAGATTTAACCCGGATACCAATACATACACAAGAGACACACGATCAAATCCTGATCACTTGCGCATGATCTCTGCTGAACTGAATATGATGAGAGGAAGAAAACTGCTTAGTCCTCTGAAGCCTAGAGGTTTTTTGCCTAGAAGAAAAGATCCCTTTATTCGTGGTGAGCACAGGAAACCTTCGAATCTGATACAGGAAATTACTTTTTTGAAATGAATAAAAATCGGTTTTTTTTTAAAGAAAAAACGCCTATTGGCTCTATCTCATCTTTACAGAAAAGAATGACTTTTAAAATAGTCGTCCTGATAGACTGAAAGTAGTAATGACAAGTCAAGAAAATCATTTTTCTATTGTGTTACTCTTCAAGTTAAGCTATTAAAGTGTGTCCGATAGAGTAGGATTTGTGGTGCATTGAATTAATTTCATTGGTTTTTACTGTACCTATTTTTATATGAATCGTAACAGGAGGACCTGACAAGCCTACAAATACTCCGACTCTCATTGTTGATCTGATTGGATCATATGATCCAATTATATTCCCATTTTGGGTCGGTCTTTTAAGTGCGTTCTCCACTTTGCTAAATTTTGGTTTCCTAAATAGAGAGCATATGTGTGGTATCTTACTTCCTTCATTTTCAGTGAAAGACATTAAGAAGATATCTAAGAAACAAAACAGTGTGAGCTTCGCAGGACGCTTTTCAGCTACGAGAGGTTTTACGCCCAATCAGCCCACTTTATTGGCTGCTTTTCACTCTGCTCGCATCAGTAACAATGTTCAACCAGCTTCAACAGGAACATCGTCAGAAGAGCCAATATGACATATACGACATAATAGGATTTACTATCACAATTTCTAGTACTACCTTTTGCTTTCATTTGTATTATAGAATACCTGTAATGTTCCTGAAGTTATTGAAATGTCTGATTCTGCGAACGATCAGGAAAATGATCAAGACGATCTCCAACAAGATGATCAATCTGATCTCGAGGAAGAGTTTATTTCTGACAGCCTTCCTGAAGACAGTTTCTTGATTTCTGGCTTTCAAGAAATTCAGAGTAGATTATACCGAGAAGATTACCCTTCTGAGAATGCTAGAGGCACCTTTTGGATTGAGCCAATGATGCCTTATTTTATGCTCAAGAAGAACACGAAGATTGAATCTTTTTATCAGCCTCGCATATTTCTGTGGATTCCTCATTTGTTGACTGAAGAAAGAATTGGAGGACTGAAATGCTCACTATGTAACTCTAAGATGGAAACCAAGGGATTCAACAAAAAACTCCTCATGCCAGAAGGATTGTTGATTTGACAAGGTAAAAAGCTTTAAGTCTCTTATGTGTCAAGCCTAACTGTCATGATTATTTTTAGCTGTTTTTATCTCATGTCAATGCGATATCGATGTGTTTCCCCTCGACGCGGTAGGATAGTTAACGGCCATGATGGCTCTATTGTGAAGCAACTTCCTTTAGAGCTCCAAATGGAATTTCTTTCCGTTTTGACCCACAAAGGTGGTGTGTCCAAGGCCGTCGCTGACTTGCTGAGACCATGCATTCAAAATTCTGTTGGTCCTGAACGCTTTCGAAAATTTTGCTTGAGCTGCATCACCTTCGTCTTGAGTTTCAGTATTTGCTTTCTATCTTTGGAAAGGGAAACAGCATTGCAAGACACTTTCACCAATCAGAATCTAAAACATTTTCTACTTTCGAAGATCAAAAACAATATAAAGCAAGAAGGAAGAGAGATTGTCAAATCGGATCCTTCCATCCTTACCTGCTGAACAAATCGAATACGCTTCTATTGATGCTTGGGCAAGTTTAGCTATTTACAGTCGTGTAAAAAGTAAACCAGAGATTGGTACTAGAGTAACATCTAGAAACTGTCTTCCTGGCACCTTTGTTAGCTATAAGCCTCGTGGTATTAAACAGACAATAGCTCATGGCCAAATTGTTGGTGAAAAAAGCGACTCTGGTACAATCAAGATCTTAGTGAACAAATTGAATGCTCCTGGATTTATTATAAACTCGAATGCCAACGTCTCTAGCAACAATTAAAGATCACAAGATTCTTTTTGGCCTTGTTCCTTTTGAACTAGACATCTTGATGAAGGACTTTGTAACAGAAGGAACAACAGAGGCTAGTAATGTGAATGAAAGTGCAACAGTTGAAGTAGCTTCAGCTCAAGAGGGTGTTGATAGTCTATCAGATAACAGCCGCACCGTTTCTGAATCCGCAATCGACATAGCATTTAAGAAGGTCTTTGATGAAAACATCAATATGATAGACAAAGACAGCTTCAAGCACGGTTACACATTGCTCTCTTGTGTCAGACATGAAGTAAATCCGGACATTTCCAAAGTGTATACAAGAGTGGTGAAGGACATGTCCCATTTAATGGACATGATAAAACCCTACAAACGCCATACTTTGTATAAGGAGTTCACTTGTAAATTTAGTGATTGCCTTTTTGTCTTGGACGAGGATGATAAGAAGCTAGTTGCAGATGCTCTCGAAAGAAATGGCATGACATGGGATGTTAAGATGAAATATGATAGGAGTTGGATTTTTAAGCGGGCTAGAAGAAGAGTGCATTCACCTTTTGAACTGCTTCCTTCCTTGAAATCATTGTTTTTGTCATTTGGTCCTTTGAAATGCTCAAATTCAGCAAGAACACTGTTTGATAAGCTTACTTGGAAACAGGGATTAAGTATACCTAAGACTGTAGAACTTGTCCATGTTTCTGATCCTCCTGGAGTTCAACTTTACTACAAGACAGGCGTGAAAGACAAGTTTGGTTCGACCTATATATAGGCACAGTAAACAGATGCAGTCGCCAACATAATGGTCATTATAATCCATGGCTGGTTCAGCACATAGATTTTCTGAGAGAAAAACTTGAACTAAATAGAGCAAATAACCATATATGTATTGACATCAATGCACTGAAGTACAAAGGCTCTCAGGAAATTTATGGTATCTGTCCTTTACCTGACGATGAGATGGCAAAATTAGGTATAGTAGAAGCAGAGCAAGTTTTGAATGAAATAGAAGTAGATGTCAAGATACCAAAGCTTTCTGAGACTGTTTATATTGAAGTTGGCTCCACGCATCGTCCAAGAAACAGTAGATATGATTATGTGTCCAAGTTGCAGAGAACTAAATTTGCTGTCGTCGCTGTACACACATTGGATGAATTTCTTCTTTTCTCTCGCCTCTTGGAGTAATGCTGTCTTGGTGATGCTATTCCAAATTTTGAACGCTTTGCACTTGAATGGAATCGGCAAGCAGATGGTCAAAAAGTTTTCTATTAAACTGCTGAACTGATTGAAAAATACTGCAATCGTTGGAAGGATCAAGAGGCAGCTAAAAAAAAAACACGTCAAATCCATCATGCAACATTGGATAATATCATGGAAGAGTTTTAAAGCTAGAATAGTGCTCCGTCAAGCGGAAAGTGCAGCAAACCCTAGTCTTCCTGATGCCAGTCTAAACACAAGCCTTGAAGAGGTGCAAATCCTTCCTCAGTCTACTTCTCGTCATCAGATTGTACCTCATCGTTTCCCTTTGCAAGCACAAAATGTACCCTTTACTTTTAGAATGCCCATCCCTGTCTTCGTTCCTGATGTTTCTGCTCCGTTGAACATTGCACTTATTTTGCCTCATTCTTCTAGTTCAATCCCTCATGTGTCGCCTACGATTTCACTTAGTGATGTAGTCAGAATAAGTAGAAGACGGACATGCAAAGGATGCGGAGCAAATACATGTGAAGGCAGAAACAATAGAAGGCTATGTACTTTACCTAAATGTTTCAAATGCTTTCGAAGTGAATGCGTAGGATTGTTTGACTCCAATAGATGTAATACCATATGAATCATAGAATAAACATTACTTGATCCACTATACATATTTTGTATCCCCCCTCCAGACATGTCATACGAGCCAGTTTTTTTTTTTTTTTTTTTACCTGTGGCAGGAACATCTTCCCACAAAGAAGTAGTCGCAATTTTAGGATAATCAGGCAACAAAGATCCATTACTAAAAGTCTAGCCCAACAGGTGAATTGAATTCACAGCGATGACCAATTTGGTAGGATTCATTTGAGGCTGAGCATTAGCCAACCGTTAGATAACTGTTCCTAAACAGAGAAAGCGATGTTCCAGAGTAGACGAAGTGTTCACTGTAATATCATCCACATAGATAGAGACAGATAGCAAATCACGAAAATAGTTTTGCCATACATTTTGAACAAAAGCAGACATGAAAGTTATGCCAAAGCACATTTTGCGGGAATGGTAACGCAAAGTCGTGAAAGGACACATAAAACTAAGTTTATGCTTATGCTTAGGATCAACAAGAAACGAAGTAAAGTAAGAGTTCATATCAATAGTAGAGATAATAGTAGCATTATCCATTTGTTGATGAATGTCCAAAATCAATGGTAGCTGGTAAACATCGTTACTCACCAAGTTGTTATTCAGCTTTCTAACAACAGCTACAGCTCTAGGGGTTTTCATCGTATAGACACCATCAGCATCCTTCTTAGCTACACACAAGATAGGCACGCTATAATCAGTGTGACCTGTCGATCGCTCAATGACACCATCATCAATCCATGCCTGTAGTTGAGTGGCGACAGCCTCTCGATAGACATAGGGAACTGGATAAGGTTTTTGAGAAGCAATCGTTCCTGGCTTAGCATTCGGCAGATTGCAATAAGTTGACTTGAGATCAATATTAGCATTGGCATCTAGCAATGGCTGTAGCGGATTGATAAAGTATAATCTTTCTGTAGAAGTACACACTGGACTAGCATTGACTGCATTCGTCATTCCTTTAGGGTCAATAGGGCAAGGCAATTTAGGTCTTGTAGTAGCAAACCAAGAAGTAACTAAGCCATGAATTGAAATACCCAAACGAGGCATCAAATCCAAACCAATGACAACAGGTACATTATCTTTAATAGTAAAAGCATTGAAACTTCGAAAGTATGAGTAAAAAAAAAAAAAGTTTATTATAAAAAATGATAAGACTACACTGTGCAAGACGAGGAGCAGAGCATAATCTCCATGTCCCAATTGAACATGTTGTGTTTATGCTCAAATAAACTAAAGTTAAGTGAGACAAAATATAGGCCTTTATTGAGATGAAGAAAAAAAGTGTAAAGCACGATAAGAAACTTGTCTATATTACAAATATATTAATTAGTTGTGGTAAATACACTACCAGAGCGGCAGAGAGGAATAAGAGGAAGGCCAATGGAAGAAAAGAAAGAAGGATGAACCACACTAAAAGTGGCGCCAAGGCGTACACAGCAACATTTTAGTTCTGTGCAGCCTCCGCAATACGTTCATCAATCTCCATATCGTCCTCACCAGTGTGTCTTACTGATGAACCCGAAGAAGAAGAATCGGCCAAAGAAGAAGAGACCTTTGAGTACGCCTTACAATCAGCAGTGTTGTGCGAATGCATCTCACAGTAGCGACCAGATGAAGGAGAAGAGCGTTTTGTGACCTTGGCTCCAGACTTGAGTACTCACTTGGAGGCGCCAGTAGTACCAGCCGCACCAACAAAGCCACCAGCCTCAGACTGCATGTCTTCCATATCCTTGTAGATCCACAAGGCAATATTGACCAATGTCCCGAGTAGTGTGATCAGGAAGAGCAGCACAAGCCGAGTTTACCCTACTCATCATATTGGTAGGTACAGCACGACGAAAGCGGTCCATCAATACAGACAAAGGTAAACACTGGGAATTAGTACGACGACGCAAGTCACCAGATCGCTCAACAAAGGCATTGAAACCCTCACCAGGCAACATGAAAATGTTGGAAAGAGTCAACGCACACTTTGCTTGTTCTTGACTAGCACTACACCCTAAAGCGAGAAGAGAAGGCAGACTTGAAGGTTTCCCCCACCAAGGAGAAGAACCAGTGTTCTGAGACAAGAACTGGTTGTACCACAATCTAGCTTCACGAGACAAAAAAAAAAACTAAGGAACCCAACGCAAGTACCAATAATTGGTGTCAAATGAGCTTGCAAGCAGCACATCCTCAAAGTGCATGATACAGGCTTCTATATCTGAAAAGACGCATGCACTGCCGTCATGAACCTTTCCTACTCCATTGAAACGCAGAGAGGGGCATGAAAAAGAAGTAGCACCAGCATCAATAGAACAAGACCTGCAGACCCCTTAGTCTTGCTGTCAATTTGCAACTGCAAATCAGCAAGGACTTGATCTGTCAGCCCGTCTGTAATGACGACTGCCAAGATTTCTTTGCCCAAAATTTACAAACTGCTCCCAGCATAAGTCCCTCAGCATTAGTGGTGAATTCAACGCTAGAAAAAGATTTGGCGACTAGGACTAGAATAATGGGTAATGCTCTATAACATTGATAGACATTAGAGCAATACTTTATAAGCCTAAGCATAAACACTTGATATTGGATTTCAATCAAAATTGGGGACGCATAAACCATATCCGACCGACTACCATCAGCCCACTCAGTCGAGACTACTGAGTAACTATCAGGAGAAACATCTACACCTTATATTAGTATTTCCAAGCGCGTAACACAAATAGCGATGTATTACCAAGAAGTGATTGAATAACTATATGCAGCATTTCTGGATCGCCTGACAGCATTTTGCTCAATAGATCAGTGTCTGGTTTCCACTTCAATGGTAATTCGAGTCTTTCTTCTGCCATATTTGAATAAGCTTCTTTAAGTAGTCCGAGTTTTGTTTTTAGTTGAACGATTTGTTGTATTTATCTTGGATGCGTAAATCTGAACTAGAGAGTCAACGAGACAAAATATAGGCCTTTATTGAGGTGAAGAGAAAAAGTGTTAAACACGATAATATGGTCGGACTTCCAAGTGCAGATAGAAGTTGTTTTGAGGACTTCTAGGTTAATTAAGTTGTTAAATGAACTTCACTTTGACTAAAGCGAATTTGACTGAAACCAAAAAACGAACTTTGAGCTCTATGCAAAACCGAATATGGACTATTTTCAAAAAAAGAACTTTGACCAATGAAAAGGAGCGAATTCGAGTCTGAGTAGAATATTTTTAAAAGCGACGTTTGGGGGAGGAAGGCACTGTAGCATCCCTTTTTTCTCAATTCGAACCACTCACACCTACAGAAGGTGTAAATCAAAAGTTAATAAAAATAGGAGTTTCAAATTCACTCTATATTTATTAATAAAAAAAAAAATAAAGCCCACACTCTTTCTCTCTCTCTTTTTCTCTTTTTTTAAAAATCAACGAAAGCAAACGATGGGTACCAATGATATCTGGGGTCCCCTCGTTATTGCACTGATAGCCAGTATGACACAGGCATGCGGTATTTCACTGCAGAGAAAGGCACACCTTATTTACCAAGATGCCAACACTTCACTTTACAAACAACCTTTATGGATCTCTGGTTTTCTGATCTACACTCTCTCTAATCTCGTTGGCTCAACCTGTACTATAGGTTATTTGCCTATAGTCATATTAGCCCCTGTAGGTGCTATTGGTCTTGTATTTAATGCTATTTTTGCAAAATGGATATTGGGTGATCCTTTTACTAAACGTACTATATTCGGTAAAATAATAATTGAATTTCCTATAAGAGCTCTTTTTAACATTTAATTTATAAGGCACTGGATTGATTGTGTTGGGAGCAGGTTTGATTGCAGGTTTCGGTACTGTACCTGAGCCTAATCATACGCTAGACGATCTCATCAAACTCTATAAACGACCTTCCTTTATTGTCTATTTCTCGTTGGTGGAGGCATTTATCCTGATTGGCCTACTGTCTACACATGTGTTGGAATACTGGATGGAATTGAGACCGTATGATTGGATCAGTGCTATTCCTGATCTAAAGATGTATCTCGGTATTAGGTAATAAGAGATCTTACTGAATTATCTATCTATTTACACATTCTTCAAATTAGTTATGGTGTGTTGGGTGCTAACATCAGTAGTCAAGCCAT
Source organism: Choanephora cucurbitarum (assembly GCA_025331435.1). NCBI lineage: Eukaryota > Fungi > Mucoromycota > Mucoromycetes > Mucorales > Choanephoraceae > Choanephora > Choanephora cucurbitarum. The sequence continues at coordinate 321,058 of JAIWNI010000010.1, read as the reverse complement.
GTTATTTGCCAAGAGTGGATTGGAATTACTGATCTTGACTCTATTTCAACATGACAATCAGTTTATCTATCCTCTGACATGGGCTATTGTGCTTGCCTTAATCTTGACAGCTATTTTGCAGGTAAAAAAAAAAAAAAAGATGATAGCCAATCATTAACTGTCTATTGTTAGCTATACTATCTAAATCGAGGTGTTCAATTGTGTGATACTATCATCTTAGTCCCACTTAATTTCTGTTCATTTAATGTATCCTGCTTATTCAATGGCCTAGTTTACTATAACCAGGTCAATCGATTGTATTGGTGGCAACTGTTGGCTGTCTTTTTCGGTATCATCATCCTGATCTGTGGTGTCCTGATCATCTCATTACAACAACAACCTGCGCCTATCATGCTCTCGGATGATACTGATGTATCCTCTAACTATTCAGACTATTCCCATCCACTCTTCTTCAAGACATCTTCGCTGGACGAAGAAGCAGGCATGTCTTGGTGGACACGTATGAAATTCATTTACAAGAAGCCTGTAAATGAACCAGATGAACATACAGGTTTATTGAATTCCATTTGATATACCCCCATTTATTTTATTATTAAAATATATACAGTGTTAGTGTAACGTTGTCAAAGGTGGTGAATGTGTCCACCAGGTATATTTTTTGTTTTCTTGAAAGACAGTTCTAGTTTGAATGTAGACAATGTCACTCAATAGAGCATTTACCAAATTTTGGATCTTGTTGACATAGACTAGAGTAGAAAACAAGGCTGTCTTTTTTGAATGATAGGCATAAAATAAAATTTATATGATGATTCAAACTCGTTTTTTGCTTAAATCAAATAGTCTCTTTGGCGTACTTGTCATCATGATTTTTTGTTGTAAATCTGAAAATGATTCTTCTTCTTGTTCTTCTTCTATAGGCATTGCTTGTTTAGGCTACGTCATCACTTGAGTCAGTCTATGTCCTGCTTATATTAAACCATCTTTACCTTGTCCATTTGATTTACTTTATCATCAATATCATGCTGTAGACTGTCAATATCATTCTTCTTTTATTTTCTTGTCTGTTTACCTTGAATTTAGCATAAGAACCTTGGCTATCAAAGCATAACCAAGAAGAGAAATCATCCTCACTCTCTTCATTCAGATCATCTTCACTCTCTCTATCAGTCTGTGCTTGTATGAAGTACAGAAAGGGTTCTTTTTCAGTCTCAGAGAGAAGCTGAGCATGAGCAGCCTCTAATGCCATCTTGACTTGCTGTTCCTTCTTCTTTCTCTTGTTGGTCGTGTATCTCAAGTGAGTGACACTCAAGGGATCTTCTCGAAGGACTGCAAATTCAGGCATTGATTCATGCGACTGTTGAGACTCAAATCCAACTGGAACAAATCCTGGTTCTCTCTCTTCCTCTCGTCTTCCTCTCTCCACTCGTTCTTCACTTCTGTCTTCATGCTCTTGACTGCTGCCAAAGTGAAGGATAGAATCAAATGAGTCACTTTCAACTTCTTCTTCTTCTTTCGATTGATACAGTGTCTGTGCTCTTTCAACTGATTGTTTGACCATGTCAAGAAAGGATGAACTATAGCTTGCGTCTGAAGGTGGATTGGCAAGTGGAGGAGGTGTGATATCACTGCCATCTTCAGAATCCAACAAAAGAAGATGACTGCCTTGTTCAGATCCAAATGAGATAGAGAATTCTTCTTCTCTTGAAGTCATAGAATCTTTTTTTTTTATTAGTATTGATCAAAGAAAAGAAAAGAAATAGGCGTGTGTCTAATTGTATACAAGAGAGAGAAAGAAAAAGAAAGAAAAAAAAATAGTTCAGAGAGAGATTAACGTCTTGGTCTAGGCTTGACAACAAATTGATTGGGTGTCTTTCTGGTCTTACCACCCTTAGCCAAAACACCCCAAGGTGATCTAGGATCCTTATTACCCTTTGATTTACCTCTACCACCACCATGAGGGTGATCACAGGCATTCATGGCCATACCACGCACAGTAGGACGAATACCCATCCATCGAGATCGACCTGCCTTACCGAGCATTTCGTGTTGATGATCAGGGTTACTGACAGCACCAATAGTAGCACAGGCTTCCACAGGCACCAGACGCACTTCACCACTCGACAAACGTACTTGAGCATACCCTGTCTCACCCGTCTGGATCAATTGAGCATAAGTACCGGCCGATCGAGCCATGACAGCAGGTCCATTTCGCTTGAGACCAATGTTGTGTAACACAGTACCGACAGGAATCATCTTTAGGGGCATACAGTTACCGACATCAATAGCAGCTGTACGGGTGATCTGATCGCCTTCTGCCTTTTCCTCAGATCGATAGGAGACCACTTTATCCCCAGGCTTCAGGCCATGAGGAGCCACAATATAGGACTGTTCACCTGTCTTGTCATGTCGCAACAAGGCAATCCAGGCAGTACGTCCAGGGTCATGTTCAAGGCGCTCCACTGTCTGGACACCCTCTGTCTGACGGTGCCAATCAATGATACGAATACGGCGTTTGTGTCCTCCACCACGGTGACGGATGGTGATGCGACCTGTGTTGTTACGACCGCCTGAGCTGCGTTTGGCGATCGTGAGTTTACGGACAGCTTTACCCTTGTAGAGGTGATCACGAGGAACACGCTTCAACCAACGTTTACCGGGTGTAGTAGGTTTTTTGGTTTTGAATTGGCTGCTGGGGGAAGCAGATGATTTGATGGTGGTCATGGCATTGCCTTGTGTGTTGAATCCTGTAATGAAACTAGGGCTCTTTTCTGTAGTGTAAGTGCGTAACTGACTGAAACGAGTGGTGAGTTGTTGAACAGAAAGTGGTTTATGGGCAAAGGCAGTAGGTGCCTTATTGCTCACTTGTTGAAGGACTCTACTGAAGCGAAACATGTTGGAAAGAAAACGAGTTTGAACAGGCCCACAAAATAGAGATTCAACTCAAGTCCCCCGGACTCGTTGCAACAAAATTTTCCTGCAGAACCCAAAGAGAACCGTCACAATGAACTGTTTAAGCTGTGTCTGTCTAGTGTCACTCAAGAATAACAACATTGACTTAACTTTGGACTGAAATACTCTGATAGTGAGCATGCAAGAGAGTGGCAGTGTTGAGTCCTAGGATAAGGAACTCAGTAGTGAGATTGACATTGAATGAGCTTTAGAAAGAAAGACTTAAAAAAAAGATGTTATGAGGGGGGGGGGGACACTACTACTCGCTTCAAAACATACCTTGGTATTATTTATTGCAGTGATTTTAGCTTTCTTTTAGAGAAAGGCTGTAACAGTCTATTTCTTGAAGGTTAGATTTACTTTGACTTGTGATGGTATAGAAATGCAAAAGAACACAGTATTTTTTAAGCTGCCATTGATATAGATGCAAACAGTTTTTTGCAAGGTAATTTCATTCGAGTGTTCTAGTTGATAATCATACTCAAGCATGCAATGAATAGTTACTCTTTTCTAAATGTAGTACTCTCAGGTTCAATAGATTGGACAATTTACACGAAATAGTTTAAATTTAAAAAAAAAAGGGCCTATATCTCTTAAGATAAAGTGCTTAGTAGTCTATCTATCATAGAAATATACTAGCTTTGATTTCAACACAGCATACATAGTTGACACATTGAAAGCAGACTAAATTAATTTCTTGCATTCCTTGCATTACTACTTCATATCCAAAAAGGATATTGACTGTTTCAAAAGATGTATAAGGTAGCTGACAGAACAAGCCAATGTCCTGACCAAAAAAAAAATAGGTAGACAGTGATTGACTCCAAATAAACGCTCGGTTTTCTGAATTTGCGTACAATTGACGTATCTGTTGAAGTTGTCTTTAGCCAACAACAGTATGATAAACCATGCTCAAACTTCTTTTATCAAGCATTCCATTTATGGAATAGAGATATGAATGCCGCTGTTAATATCAGAAGCATTCTAGATACATGTTCATTCAACGTATGTTCTTAAAATCAAGCCCGACTGCATCAACAAGAACTGAGGAGTGTAGATCGTACGCTTTAGAACCACTCTGTCTGTACATGTATATTTCCGGACACCTCAAAGCATCCGACACCAGCCACCTACAATACATTAAACAAGTGCATGTTTGCCCTACACGAATGAAAACTCTTCTTTCATAAATTTAGCTTGAATTCATCAATATTAGAATCAACAGAAGCTTAGCATGGTCAATCAAACACTCTTGTCTTTGACAACATGACATAAATGAATGCGCGCCACTTTGACTTGGCTATGGGTAAAAAAAAAAAAAAAAAGATTGGACCGAGAAATGCCATCGAACGCACGTGCATGGAACCACTTTGACTCGAGACATCAACAGGAGCAGCTGATAAGAGCCAAAAAGTTCTGTTACACCTGCAAACCCCGTGTTCCAGCTGTAAGATTTCCTTTTCTCCCAAAATGATTTATTTTAATTCACACACAGAATTAAGGGATAATACATGATGTTATAAATAAGAGAGAGAATGTTAAATAGGTATATCAGAAAGAAAAAGAGCAAATTGGAGGGGGGGGGGTATCTTTGATTTCTATAAAGTAGTCTACACCTTACTTATTCTGGTGTATAAGGAGGCACAGGTAAATGAAGTCCAAGTACTCTAGTCAAGGTCTTTTTGAGATCAAGTGGTGAAATAGGCTTACTGACACATCCATCCTATTACAAACACACTAGTCAATTGAGTGAGAAAATAAAAAAAAATTTTTTTTTTTTACCATGCCAATGTCAGTATACAACTGACGCCATTTTGGAGAATCATTGGTTGTTACAGCCACAATCGGTGCTTTACGATTATGTGGCAAAATATCGAATTCAGTTGAAGATCGAATATGCTTTGTTGTTTCAATGCCATTCATGATAGGCATATCAATGTCCATTAAGATAAGATCAAAAGGCCTGCATTTCAGCACTTCAAGTGCCTTTACACCATTCTTGACAAGTTCAAGGTGTTCAATCACATCATTCAGATGCAAATTAAGCAGTCGAGATAGGATCTGAAGGTTGATTGTGTTATCGTCTACCAGCAAGATATGCAGTCTTGGCGAAAAGACGGCGTGTGGAGGATTGCTGAATCGTCTCTTGTGGTTTCTAATGGGATCAGACGATGTTGAGGAAGGTAAAGAGAGTGATATATGTGGCACTATCTGCTGTGGCGTGGTAGGTGGCGAGGGTAATGAGGTAGATAGAAGCGATAGATTGATCATGCTGTCGGTAGCATCTTCCACACTCTCTTGCTGACTGATTTCTGGCATAAAGAAAGATGCTGAATAACGAATACAGGTGGGTTTAGAAGGAGATTTGCCAGTGTCGTGAATGAATACAGTGGGTGTTGTAGGCACAGATTGGCTGTCTTTTGTGCTTGTCTTTACTTCATTAGGCAAACTAATCTCAACTGAAATAGATCTTCTTTTACTGGCTGTATAAGCAAAATAATCCATATTTAACATAAAGAAAGAAAAAAAGAAGATAATAAAAGGAAAAAAAAAGAGTTTAAAATAATATTGATTGTATATATATACACATAAAACTTTAAAAATTTCAGAAATACACCATAGAATGAACAGCATAAGAAATTTTTTTTTAATAGGCGGAACTTCCCCAATTAAGAGCTGACTTTTCTAAAAGTGAACATAGAAACTTCCTTTTTTGAAAAAACGCGAGAACCAACCAGACAATACTCGGAATCCTCCGTCTTAGCCAATCAATTTGATGTATAGGGTGAAAGGGAGATAGACTTTGTTAAGGTGATAGTTTTCATTGTAGTGTATCTTTATATAAAAATAGTACCTGCCTGAAATGTGCATAAGGCAAACCAATCAACACAATACGCTATTTTTGAAATTGAATACGACAGCCTTGCTTTCTAAAAAAACCTTATTAGAATAGTCTGGTAGAAGTAGCACATAGGCTTGTTTCTTAAAAGGATAATTCCTCATAGATAAATGAAATCGCCATCACAGAAATTAATCATAAATTTAAGCAAGTGGTACGAGTCCAGCTTTACTTTCTTTGTAGTCCAAAATATGTCTGTAGGTATTAGCGCACTTTTTCTTTTTTTTTTAAACAAAATTCCTATAGGTATGTTTGTCTAAAGCACAGATCAATTTACTACACTAACATTTAGAAAAAAAAAAGTGAGCCCTGTTCATGGCTAGTATTTGAGAAACACATGATTGTTGTGGTCAGCGCAATGTTACTGGTTCTCTTTAAAATTGACTAAATTTGAAATCAGTTCGTTTGTGTTCTGTCACTATATATACTTTGGCAGAAGGATTATCAGAAGCAATGTCATTCAACAAAGAATTATAGGACCTATTGGTTCAACAAAAAAAAAAGACGGGTGTTTCTTACTCCATTTCTACTTTAGTATGGATTGGCTCAAATGAAAAGAAGAGAAAGATTAGCCGACAATATCTATTCAAGATGCATTAGCTGATTTTCTTGATACATGTTGATAGGATAAAAAAAAAAGCTATGTCTTCTCTCATAGCTCTATCATCTGTTACCTTGATAGCATGTTGTTCTAAATGCCCCCTTTTTGTTGTTATCCGCTGACATCGCTTAGAATAGGATTATTTAGGCTACTCGGGCAAAGTTTAAGCGGATAGCATTTCTTTTATCCCTGTTGTCTATGTGTTCTTTCTTGAGAATTCATTCACCTTTTTTCTTTAGAGTACATTCGTGATTGAAGCCAAAGTAGATCAAAAACAAGCTGATAATTTCATTAAACTTCTGCAAAACAAAACAAAAAGAACTCTTTGTCATGTAACATATCTCAGGAACATGATGGTTACTTTATGTAGTAAATAGTGTAACCAACATAAGGTAAACAAACAAAAAAAAAAAAAGAAACAACATTTGAATAAACATTTGTGTGAGCTGAGTCGATATTTCCCTCAAGGAACGCGTATCCTATATGAACGATAATAAAGAAATACGCGCTTCTACTGTATTTTACTAGTCGTTTGTACAATCACTATTCAATGTAAGGATGATACAACAATGGCATTGCTTAGGATCATTGATTGTTGTCTTCTTTTCTAATGAATAGAAGCATATGTGTGTGTGACATCTTACGGGTGGTTTCTAAAAAGTAAAAAAAATTTTTGGTACTGCTGCTAATCGATGTCCTGTTTGGACGAAAGGGAGGGGGGAGGTTCTTTATAGCTTTGTATCGATCATCTCAATTGACCAGATTTCGGTGTAATATTCCAACCCTCGGAATCATAGAGTGTTCATATCTCTTAAAGAGAAGCCTTTATTTCTTACCGGTTCAATCAGAGGCAGGAAGTGATTCGGCCTTTTTTTTTTTCTGGTTTACTTACCTTCCCTTCCCCCTTTTTTTTTTCCTTCAGTTCACTACCTCGGGAAGAAATCACGGAAGAAAATGGCCTCCTTCTTTGGATTGACCGGTATTATATGATCTGTTTCCGAATCGGTGCACTCATCTATCCGGCATTGTGTTTCATCCTTGATCCACACTGATTGTTTGGACACATTTACATTTGTTCAAAATAAGGATATAGTCTCTAGAGCAATCAACTGTAGAAGACTATGTTACATGTTAATACAAGATTTATCACACACCCCTTTCTAGCTATATATATATAAAAAGACAGACTGAATTTTACAAGTATTAATCCGTCTATCATGCGTTGACTACGCTATGTTGGAAACCTTGCGCGTCATCGTGTTTCTCCCATCATCGTTTATGTCTCAAGCTTCTACATGAAAATAACTCGCATGAATCTGTCTTTCAGTCCCCCCCCTCCCTCTTGTGAGATCACGATTACTTTAAGGATAGAGACCACAGCTCTCACTTGATCTATACCTGAGTTTTAAAATACAATAAAAGGCTTATATACCACAACTCTTGTATGTCATGACTCGATATTGCTTAGGGAAAAGTATGGAAATTGCCCTGTCAGCTTTGTAAAGTAATTGTTGTATAAAAGAAAGAAAGAAAGCAGCAATAAAATACTTGCTTTATTTAAGAGTGTGCATATTCTTGAGAAATGTACTCTTATAGTGAGCATATTCTTACATGCATTATATATTAAAAGAGCTCTATTTATACAACAGTTATAATATACATGATCCCTCAACGCTCTTGTCAAATCATGTTCTGTTGAAAGTCAACTTGTCTGTCTTGAACCTACCTCGAAGAAAAAGCTTAATTTCTCATTGTATAAAAATGGAGTGAACATACAATACTACCCCCACAATAACGGAATCTGGTATTGATGAAAAGTTGTTCGTTAATTGCGAGAATTTCATTATCTGTTACTATTGCTTATATCAAGAAAGAGCAAGTAATGTAAAGCAAAACATGTATACTTAACTTGAGTACAATTTCATGTTTGTACGGTACCGAAATATCAATTCTGTTATTGTGAGGTAGTATTGTAGAGAAGCTTTACTGAATGCTGTCTTAAATCGAATCATAAGATAGAATTCCTTTGTACTATTGGGTTCTTCAAGCACAAAGGTTTGTTTGATCTCCTAATTCTAAAACAAAAACGAATTTTTCATATTCATCCAATGAATGATCTCAGTGCTTTGCTCACTTTAAGGTGAATATTAGTTTGTTCTTTAAACGAACGGTATGAGAAAGATCTACTTTGGTCTTTAGCAAAGTCAACTGGTTCATACCATTCAAGAGATAGTCCGTGAAGACTGTTAGTACAACGAAACAGTTTGAATGTGAGGGTTATGCTTACATTCTCCCCCTTTTTTTTTTTCTAAAAATCCAATTCCCAAAATTGGGATCATTTTCGCATTTGAGTCAATTTTCTATTGATTCATCTTTCTTCAGCCAAGGAATAAAACATTTGTTGGCAACATAAGAAATAGACCATTTTATATACATTTAAGAGTTTTAGGCCAAGTAACCAATTCGGCTTTATGAAAAAGCGAAGTGAGTGATTTTCGGCAAGACTTCTTCTCTATGACGCTAGCTATAGAAAGAAGCCTTTAACAAGTGAAGCGTAGTCATCACTCTATTCTCAACAGGCGAGTTTGAAAAGCTTTAAACTGTTCCTCAAAGTTTTCATTTTCTTTGTTATATTTTATCCTCGCGTCTTTTCTTGACATGATCTCTTTTGTTATTTCATTAAACAAGTCAAGCTTATCTTGGCTTGATTTTGTGTGTCCATTGTTCAATCCTGAACAACTTTTGATCTATGAATCAAAGTACCGTTGTCTCTATTCAGTCAAGACGATACTTTTAATCCATAGAAAAAGAGGATAAGTCTCACTTATAGAGAAAGGTGCAATTCAGACTTATGTTCTAGAGAAACTGAATGTTAGACTACAGTAGGATGTTAAATGAACTTTTATCCTAAATCGTCTTTTTGGGCAATTCCAATTTGTTCTGGGACCATGGTCAGGCTACGATTTTCTCGTATTCAATCGTTACTCTCTCCTTCTTCTAATTTGTATCAACACCTCAACAAAAAAGAAAGCATGGCTGATTATATTTCATCAAATATTTCTCTCCTTCTTTTCTTTAAGCACAAAACGATCAAGCTTAATGGCTTATCACCTTAATCATCTTAGAAAGAAGGTTACAGATCTAACGCTTTTAACTCTCATGGGGCAACACAAAAATGACATATAAGGCAAAATATAATATTATGTTTCTTGTTGATTAAAGAAAAAAAGGGAGAAGAAGGTATCTCAACATAAGGAAGGGGCTCATCTAAGTGTCAACAGAAATAGAGGGCCTACCTTGGTGCGTATGACATCATCCTTTCTGATTGTTCAATGCATGTATACACTCGAATTAAATAATTTTGTTGTTATACTGGTGTATTTTCTTTAATGACTGGTTATGTAGTTAAACCAATTGGCCTATGCCAAGTTGTACAAGCTAAAGGACTGGTAGCCTTTATTTGATTATGGAATTGTAATTCATTGTCATTGGATCTCATAGCTGAACTTCAAAGCGTATTCAACTGGTTATTTTAAGGTAATTTTCCTTTCTTATCAAGTTAGCTAGTTCTATCAACAATAGTTCATCTGAGTTTTTTTTGATAATTTAAATGATTTGTTTATGCTCAGTCAATTCACAGGTGACCACCTTAAATGGCTCGGTTGAGTGGTTATCTCATTAAAGAAAGAGAGAATGTCAATTAGTTTCATGTATGCACATTAATAAGATAATTCTTGACAAATACAGAAAAAACTCTCTCTTAATTAAACAATCGGATACAATCATGATTGGTTATAGAAAAACAATAATTATTCTGCAATCTATAGCTTGTATGTGATACACACTTTTTATAAGTCAGATACTATAGATCTATTCTGTCCAAAAAAGAAAACCCTGAAATTAGTCAACTACAATATTATGCACCCAATTAAGGTTGGCGCATGAAATCCTGACCTGATCTGAGACTTAAAGCGAAACAATTCAGTGTTCTGATAAAAAAAAAGAGAGAGATGGCCATATTTGTCAAGAAACAATCTATGGATGTGTACCTGATGGTATCATTTTCTATTGCTTTGCTTAAAGTGGGTTAGTGACAATTTTTAATTCAAGGAGGAGACAGAAATAGTGTGTATGCGTGCGCAGGTAGGCTTCCCTTTGTACAGTGACCTATCAAAAAAATCAAGAATTTTTTTAATATCCGCAAAATCACAATCATCATGTCTTGGTCTTTGTCCTCTAACAATCACTTTTTAACCCTCTAAGACCTCCAAACTTACACAATACAATCAGAAAACCGTTATAAATATAAATGATTACTTTTTTCAGTAAAAAGAGAGAGTTTATTATAATAAAAATACATTAATAGGGGGTAGGCCCCCCTTTATTTTTACTCACTAGTCTAAGTCTTTGAGGCATGCTTGCAACAAGACGGTCCCAGTCCTTGGGCTGAAGTTCGTCCCAGATCTTTTGCAAGCATGCCTTGTGTTCATCCATGGTTTTGAAGCGGCCTTGCTTGCTTGCCTGGGCCTGCACACGCCGTTTCATAATCATCCATAAATTTTCGATTGGATTCAAATCCGGCGATTGTGCAGGCCAGTCTAGCACATCAAGGCCCTTCTCTGTCTTCCATTCCTTGGCAATTTTAGATCTATGGACTGGAGCCCCATCTTCCATCAACACGAGACCTTGCTCCAATCCATAAAATCTTGTCAGAGGACCTTCGTAGATGGACGATACGAATCCAGGTCCCCTTCGTTCTTCATCGCCAAGGAAGTGCAAGTCTGACTTCTTACCAGACCTTATAGCACCCCAGACCATCAAGGAGGATCTACCACTCTTGAAGCTGGGTGCAAGACAGCCCTCCAGGTACTTCTCGGTTGTCAGGCGCCAAACCTTCACCACGGCGGAATTCTTGCCATTTTCAAATGAACTTTCATCCGTCCAAATTACCCTCTTCCAGTCTTCCACTGTCCAGCTCTTATACTTTTTGGCAAAATCAAGCCTTCTCTTTCGATGTATGATAGAAAGAAAAGGCTTCTTCTGAGCAACTCGGTTGCGATACCCCATTTTGTGCAAGGCACGACGGACTGTGCATACACTGACGGCCTTGGGCAAGGAAGCAGCCAATTCAGCCAATGTTGCTCTTCTATTGTAGTTTACTTCCCTGACAAGAGCACGAATCATTCTGGGAGTCATCTCAGTCTTTCTACCTGATCCTTTAGCACGATTTGTGGTACCACGCGAAATTCCTCTGCTTAAAATTCCATACACCGTTTTCACATTTACGCTTGTTAGGTGTGCAATTCTCTTGGGTTTAAGGCCTAACTTATACAGTTCGAAGACAAAGGCTTTTCTTTCTTCAGTTACGTGTTTTTTAGCAGACATTTTATTATATAAAAGAGATAAAGGGGTACATTCATTTCATGCATGCTCAAGATATTTATGCGGATATTAAAAAAATTCTTGATTTTTTTGATAGGTCACTGTACAATGCAACCGATTCATGCGTTACACGGACTGATTAGTATTTGCTAAAACAAGCCTTTTGTTCTGTTCATGGATCTAATATATAAAGAAACTGAATTTTCCTCTTTTTTTTTTTCTTTATTATACACTCTACTCTTTCCTTTCTACTCTCAACTTAAAGCTGGTCTTTACCCCCCAATACTTGTCTATATTCCCCCCATACCTATCCCTTGTTTATATCACAATGAAGTTTTCTGTATGTTCCACCTTATTTGCATTGATTGCTATTGTTTCTGCTCAGGTAGCACCTTCCGGAAAGAATGAAGTAATTCGACAAAGAGATGATAGAGTCAAGCGCTCACTCGAAACAAAACGATCTCTCAAGAGCTGTTATTCAAAGGCCACCTTAACAATGTACTGGATACCTAAGGAAGGCGACAAGGATATGCTCAACAATGGAAAGACTGTCACTTTATCTGGCAGCAAAAACAAAAAACTCAAGACAACTTCTGGATCTACTATTGCCAAAGTATCCAAATCGACCTATGAGGTAAATAGATAACAAGAGAATCATCGTATCCATGACTTATCATTTATTACAGAAATTCCAAATGGAGGGCACTGGTTTGCTCAAGAATGGTGTGATGGTCAACCTTGATTCTGGCAATGATACTTTCATGAAAGTCAACCGTAAGAAGAGTCCCTATGGTCTCGGTAGTGAAGAAAACAACCGTCTTGTTCCCTGGATCAGTGTAGCTTCCAACGATCTTCGCAAGGGAACCAAACTCTATATCAAGCAACTCGATGGTCTCAAGTTACCTGATGGCAAGAAACACAATGGCTGTGTACGTGTAGATGATGAAGGCTGGAGCTTCAGTGGTTGTCAATTGGACTTTTTCGTTCTTCAGTTCAGTGCTTATCAGAAATTGGATGATATGCTCCCTAACAAGGTCACTGTTCAAGAAAAGGACTGTAAGATTCTTGACTATGTTACTTCCTCAGTTAAGAAATGGGCTGTTCTTTAAATTTCTATGAAATGTGTTTATATATACATAACAATAAATAAAGATTATATATGTATATTTGAATAGTAGTAGTAGTAGTAGTAGTGTGGGGAATCATGGTAGAAAAAAAAACATATATACAGAGAAGCAACATACATAAAAGCTTCTTTAAATAAGATGTTTAAAAAGCAGTGATTTCTTCATCCTCAAAATTAGAGATTTCAGATAGAGGAGAAGGTGGAATATAATCATCTAGGCTACGTTCATCTTGGCTGGTAGTGGGTAAAGCTGGTTTTTTCTTTGTCTTCTTCTTCTTGGGTTTCTTACTTGACTTCTTTTTTGGCTTACGGCTAGGCCACTCTTGTCTAAAGATAGTATAGTGACGTTCACATCGAGGACATCGCTTAGGCTTCCAATCTGTGAAAATAGCACTGGGTGTCCATGTCCAGGTAGCGAGTTCATTCGTGACTGACACATCAGCACCCAACTGTTCTGATATATCCTCTCTTCTCAAAGGTCGCATACAAGCAATACACGATAGATCTTGTTGTTTCTTCTTCTTGGACACATACTCTTCTTCTTCTTCTTCATCGGATGTCCAATTGGATAATTCTGTACTACTGACAGAAGACAGATCCGACACATCATCCAGAAAATCACTCAATACATCCATATCATCTTGATTAAATAGCGCATCATCCATCTCTCGCTGCCAGCAACGATCGTCTTGTTCTTCCTTGATTCTGATAGGATGAGAAGGTGGTGATAGACTAATGGCTGAATCTGCCTTTGAATCTGTAGAGGATGCATCTGGTGTCGATTGTTGTTGTTGTCGAAGCAATAGACGCTGAGTAGCATCTCTATGAATCTCAGGATTGACTATCACAGTCTTTGTTGGACTAGAAGAGAGATATTCTGCATCCATAGCAGCCTCTACCAACATATCTAACATGGGACAATTGGAAGTTCGTCTCTCGCTTGTCTTTTGTTCTTCTTGGTTGTTGCACAGGAAATCGATACTCATCACTTTACGCCTTGCTGTGGTTGCTGTGGTAGGTGAAACAGGCATCGGTGGTAAATCCTGAAAGGGTTTTTTGGGTTCTTCTGGTTCACCAATCAGATCTTCAAGTGAATCTGCTGAATGGGTCTTTGTAGGTGGTGATGGTTCTAATGAAGTACGCTTGGATCTCTTTTGCTCTAAATACGAAAGTTAAGATCATTCGATAAATCTCATTTTGTCCTACCTACCCTCCTGTAAGACTGACTTTCTTTTTCGTGTGCTACGCCTAGTACTACCCTGTTCTTCTTCTTCTGTCTGTACCGGTGTTCCAAGTGAAGCGAAATAACCCATTCCCAAGCTAGAATAGGTCATGAATACAGTGGATATTGTGAATAGGTGAAGGACTTACTTTTCACAGGTAGAACATTTACATTCACTGTTGTTATCACCAAAATAATGTTTACCATAATACACTGTGATTTCTTCGCCTGCCTGTATTTCCTTCAATACCTTGACGGTAATCAAATTTTGTCCCATCGAAATAAACTTGCAGTTTGAATCACAGTCATGATTAGCAAAACGAGCAGGGCCAAGAAAGAGACAACTGCAGTTCTTTCGAGTGGACCACATGACACTGAAATCACGATTGCCCTTCTTGAGTTCAGCATCGTCTTTTGGGTCTAGGCAGGCAATCATGCCAGTCAACAATCGCATCTCATCCCCTACATGCCAGTCCTTTGTGGCTACCAAACAAGCCTCTACTCGGCGACCATGACCGCCGTACCGTCTTGTGTCCCCAATCTCATAACCTGCGTTGGGCATGTACCTATAACATATCACGAGATTTACACTTTGTTTTTTTTTACTAGTTTATCTTGTAACTTACATGTATAAATATCGTTTCATATGTTGAACAAATTCCTGTAATTGACGTTGATTTTTTGAAGCAATATAATGTCTGAAATAATCCAAACTTTAAAAAAATAAAAATGATTATAAAATGATGTAAAAGCAAGGTGAGACAAATTAAAAGGTGTGTGAATTAAAGCTGCATACGCTATGCAAGATATAAACAACAACTTACGCTAACAATTCATTGACAGCGTCTGTAGGCCTTGCTTTCTCCAAGACGTGTTTCTGAATGATATCCAATATCTTTGTGTTGGGGACCCTTGGTCTTCTGTGATCATTGTTCATTTTGATAGTAGAAAACCAGAGATAAAGGTTGTCCAGAAAGATGTCTGTGAAGAGATCATCGTATCTTGAAAGTACCTTGAAATTCATGAGGTTATCCTTATTGGCAGGCTGCATTTCTTATTGGATTTAAGAAGTATTCATTAGAATAAAAGTAAAGAAAAAAAGAGAAAAAAGAAAAAAAAAATGAAAGAGAAAAAGAAAATAGAAATTACCATAGCAACAGAATTTTTATCTTCCAATCAATGGTGTCAATGATGTTGATTGGTGGAAATGATGTCATTTTGATTTGTTGTGTTCCGAATACTACGATTGAAGCGTTGAAAGCGTTTTAAAGGCTTGAAAAGGTCACGTTGCCAATACAATCCTGAGTAGATTTATTAATCTGGTTCATTACTGCCCCCCCTTTTTAATTTCTTTTATTTCTTTACTTTTTCTTTAGTTTGTTATGACCAGAAATATAGAAGGTGATGTTCCAAACGGTTCTATGCTTCAAGTGGATTCCCCTGAGCCTACCTTACTCAAGATAGAGACATTAGATCCCAAGTAAGAGTCGTGAATAGGCACAGAAGATTGTAGGCTAAAGTAAACTATAGACATGATTATCATACTCAGAACTGGAAAAATGGTCTTGGAAGGACCTCTGAGATAAGCATTTATCCTCCAGAAAAGGACTTTCGAAAGGATTCTTTCTTTTGGCGTCTAAGTGAACATGAAGTGGAGGCAGATTTCAATTTCCCTATTTCCTTAGGTTATGACTATACCTGTATCATCTTACCTAACCCTCAACAGAATAGAAAGCATACCATTCATCTCAATCATCGTGGTGAAGAAGCATCTACTACCATTAAACCTCTTTTCCCTTATACCTGGAATGGTGAATGGTAAGTAAGTTAGATAGAAAAATCAAAAATAAGAGAAAAAGTGTCAACCATGTTATTTTTTTTTAAAAAGGCCTACAAGCTGTAAAGTCAGTAATGCACCTGTCTCATGCTTACAGTTCTTGATCAAACGTGATTTGGGCACTGCTCAGTTTTCAGTAGACAAGATTGGTCAACTTGTCTCTAATGAGAGTGGAGAAACAGGCCGAAAGTTGATCTTAAGTGCCTTTGCCTTAGTCTATGTGGTAGAGGGACATGTTCGTATCGGTCTAGATGAAAACAGTCCTCAAGGTTATCACGGTGTGCTTTCAGCTGGTCAGACACTGTATGTTGAGCGTGATGAAGATGCATCTCCCACAAGTATGATCATTCAAGCATCCGATGCTGCAGGTGGTATTGGAAACCGTGATCAAGGTAAGAAGGTAGATAAAAGAAAGATGAGGCTGACATAGCTTAAACAGAAGATGCCACCATCATTACCATTCAAATTACCGAGATCAAACCAAAGGGAGCACCTTCTACCATCGGTACCTTATCCGATTACTTTGCTCTCCAGCCCAACAATCATTCCAATGCCAACACACCCTATACTGGCATGACACCCAATGCAGCTCCAGCTGGACTTGTGACTACCTCCAGCAAACCAGAGGAAGATGTGCCTAGTCGACGAAGAGACCCTCGTCGAAAGGGATCCTTGGTGGTCTATGATGATCAACCTCTCTGGCACTTGCCTCCCTCTCAACGTACACAAGAGACCCCTCCAGTGGACCAAGCCACCCACGATCCCACCCACCCTGAACCCAAACGAGAGAGACGCAACAGTCTAGCCATGCTCCGTGGCCAACTGGAGGCTACACAGATATACGAGCCACCTACATTTGCTCTCCTGAATCAAGATACGGATGTACCTCCGCCTGTCGTACGTGACCGTTTGGTAGTCGAGGATTTCCCAAAGCATACCATCAGTACTGCCTGGATCAAGATGGTCAAGCAGGGTCTGAGTGAATGGCTTCGGTTGCCGGTGATCGTCTGTCGAGGTACAGAAGAAGGACCGGTGGTCGGTATCACGGCTGCTGTCCATGGTAACGAACTGAACGGTGTGCCCTGTATCCACCGTGTGATTTCCGAAATTGATGTCAACAAACTGCATGGGACTGTGGTTGCTGTGCCCTGTGTCAATGTATCTGGTTACCTCAAGTTCACAAGAGAATTTGCAGACGGTCGTGATCTGAATCGGTTGTTTCCTGGTCGAGAAGATGGGTTTGCCTCTCAGGTGTATTGTTACCAACTGATGAACAAGGTTATCTCCCAATTCAATTACCTGATTGATCTGCACACAGCCAGCTTTGGACGCGTCAATTCCTATTATGTGCGTGCAGACATGAACGATCCTATCTCAGCTATCATGGCAAGGTTACAGACACCTCAGATTGTGTTGCATAATTCAGGTCAGGATGGTACCTTACGATCTGCTGCTGCTGCCAGAGGTATTCGTGCCATCACAGTTGAGATAGGTAATCCACAGTTGTTTCAAAGTCAATATGTTCAGGTAAAATGAGAGTGAGGTGTTTGTATGAACAGGTTTAACTCAATTTAGGAATCAGTGGTCTTATATTGGTGTGATGCGTATTTTGGATCATTTGGATATGTACACGTTGGCTTATCAGCCTACTGCAGAAAACTTGGCTCCTCCTAATACTATCCTCTGTTCAAAAGGATTTTGGGTAAATTAAGCAAAATTCATTGCTGTGCAATTCACCAACACTCTCCTATTTGTTTAGATCTACACTAAAACAGGTGGTGTTTTAGAAGTTTACCCAGGGGTAAACACAATTATCAAGAAGGGTGATTTAATTGCACGTATCAAGAACATCTTTGGCAATGTTGTCGATGAGTACTATGCGCCTTGTAGTGGCATTGTAAGTATTATCTTAGCCTATCCATCACCTTCTAACCCATTCTTTTTAGGTCATTGGTCGTAGCTCAAATCCTGTGGCCATGTCAGGCGACCGAATTGTTCATTTGGGTGTAATTAAGAAAAAGAATGAGAGTCTACCAAAAGAAGCTAAAGAGAATTATTAAAGTGGGTGTGTGTGGGATGTTTATTAAGTGAATTGAA
Organism: Choanephora cucurbitarum; assembly: GCA_025331435.1. NCBI lineage: Eukaryota > Fungi > Mucoromycota > Mucoromycetes > Mucorales > Choanephoraceae > Choanephora > Choanephora cucurbitarum. The sequence continues at coordinate 302,945 of JAIWNI010000010.1, read as the reverse complement.
GAATGCAAACAGAATGAAATAAATATCTTTCTTAAAGAGAGAGAGAGGGGAATATAGATTACGCCAGATTATGTAGTAATGGAATGTAGGTTGTGTGTGTAGAAACTGATTTGTTATGTGTCTGACTCAGTGGTGAACGAATATGAGTTGTTGGGTGTTGTTCGTCTATAGCGTGAAAAGAGGAGGATGTGGAAGACATGCCAGAGTCTGTGTTATCCAGTGATGGCACAGGCGATAGATCAATGTGTTGTTTTCTCGTTTTGTTTCGTTCTTCAAGCAGTTGCTTTGCTTCTGCGTCATAGTCTCTTGTTGGGTCAATAGGTTCAGGTTCTTCTGTAAAGTAACCAAGTTCTTCAAAAAAGACATGTATGCCGTCCATACTTTGAATATGGTTATCTTTATCCACAATGCATGCCTCTGGAATCAAAGGTAATATGGTTGCAAGGTTCTCTTGACATTCACAGTCATCTAACCAACAGATATCTTGTTGGTCGTCATATTGATCCTCATAAGGATATTCATCTTCTTCAGGTGTAAGGCACATAATTTGGAAGCCAGGAATAGTGTCTTGTATGCTATCGTTGAATGACATTGATTTTAAAAGAAAATGCTTTGTTTTTAAAAATGGAAATAAACCAACTTCTATTTATATAAGAAAATTTTTTGATCTCTTGCTAATCTCAGATTTCGGGCATTCTAGGAAAACCAAGGCTGACGTTGGCCAATAGAAATGAATTCACTGCGTATTTTTGAAGGAGCTTTGTCTTGCTTACCAAAGCCGGCATTCGTCGGGTGAAAACATGTAATTAGCGGGCAATTGCAGATTTGGAAATCAAACCGAACCCATAACATATTATTCCTATTCAATCATATGCGATATTTATTGTTGTTGTTATCAAAAGGCATCTCAAGTGTATTTATTACGAAATTAATGTGGGATGACGATTTGATTTTTTTTTAGTGTATAAAATGATGAAATGACTGGTGATTCTAAAAAAGAAAAAAAAGTGGTTCATATTGATTGTTTCTATAGTATCCCTTCATCTATGTAGAACACATCATTAGCCAATAGTATTGAGTCGTTTTGGTACCTGAATTTCTATTTCATGCTACATAGTGTGTGTAGTTTTCTTGAAAAAAGACTCTGCATAAGTTGTGTAGCTACATTCAAAATCATAAGCTCAATTGTTTTTTTAGTTTGTCTCTATCTCTCACTGTTCATTAGTGTTTCTGATCATAAGTAGTTTAAACAACATATCTGCTTTGTTGTTTTTTTTGTCTTTAATTATCTTGCTGCTATAGAGACCTCTTTCCTAAAAAAAAAAAAAGGCTTGATCATGCAAAAAAACAACATGTAACATAAAAGTCACTTTTCGTTTCTTTAATAAGGTCAACTACTATTAATTACCTTTTTGTGCTAATTACTTTACAACCTATTTTAAGTTTCAACTTTATTCTCAGTTGCACTGTTCATATTCATGCTACATATGTCCTTATCTCAATTGTTGAACCCTAAAGTTTCAACATGTTGTCTCCATCGATCTCTCAGAATTATGCCATGAAAGAGAAAGAAATCACAGTCAAGTCAGCCCATGGCTCTCTTATTTTTTTTTGTTAATTCTTTGTCTTGAGCTAATTATTGTTTATTTATATATTCATTGCTTGTTCTAGTGTTTTTGGTTACAGAGCATGATTTACTTGCTATTCTGTTCCAAGTAAGAATGCCTCTTGTTTCTTTTGGCAACTCACAATCTGTTGACATGCTTATAGCCTTTCACTATCAGTAACAGATCAAAAGAAAAAGAAAAAAGAGAAAGCAGAATTCCGGGTTAAAGAAAAAGATGACACTTTATCCGGAACAGTAAATGGATCATTTACTAGTAAATCTTGAGGATAAATAGTAAGTGAAGTTTCAGTCGGAGACAGAGATGTGCTTGGCTCATTAAAGAAGAGTCAAGTTCCGCACACCAAGGTTTGTTACCAAGGTTGAATGGAGTTAGACATTGAACTTCTTTTTTAGAGTCAAAAATGCCATTTTTGCAGTTGCACCGTCAATTCAATCACAACAAATAAGGTTTTCTCTTTCTCTGCAGTCAATCCTCTTTCTTTCCTTTCTTTTTTCCTTTCTTTTTTCTTCTTCTTTTTTTTTTCCTTTCCTTTTCTTTACTGCAAAAGACAGTCCTTCCTCTTTATTTTTATTATAGCTCAAGAAAAGAATTGACTGTTGAAAAAAAGGAGGAGAAAGCAAACATTTACAGCATAATGAATATTCCATCGAAACACATGCATTCACCAAGCTGGGATCAAAGTGCTGGAAGACGCAAAGAAACACACCCTCCTTTCACACAAAGCTACACTCACAATAGTTCAACAGGCGAATCTTTTCTTAACCGCGTCTTTGGTTATCATTCTGGAGAATCGTCAAGAGGTAAATAGATTTCGCATACACCATGCTTTTTTTTTATGCCCCAAATCAATTTTAACTTGTGTTCCAATAATTTCTAAATGGTATATTTATACATTTATTTTTTCTTATACAACACTTTCTCTCTCTCTCTCTTTTTTTTTCTTTCTTTCCCCTCCTTTCCTTTTTGGCTAACCTTATAACAGCCGCTTCACCTGTGCCATCTAGTTCATCTGTCAATCAGCACAACAGAAGCAATACCTCTGAATCTACTTACTCATCTAATCACAAAAGGGATCATCACTCATCTAACATAGCCACAGGCGATCACAACAAGACACGACATATCCGTAATTCTTCAACAGGAAATATACCTATCTCAAACGCCTCGCCTATATCCATACCTTACATGATGCAACGAAGACGCTCATTCGATGGTACGGAGGCTAATAATACATTAAAAAAACCTACCCCGACTCCGATTCCGTCTACCTCTGCACGAGTCGCTAACATCAACACAACCACTACCAACACTGGTATGGGTGCTCGATCAGCCACTGCCAATCAAAAGGGGATCAATGCTCCCAGAATCAATACGGCAGCTGTTCCTTTTCCAAGAGGTGGAAGACAGATTGGTTCTACTCTGCCTACACCCACCGAGATATCACATCCACAGACAATTGTAAGAAGCAATTCCATTGAACATGTGCAATATCGAGTAGAAGGTAAGAAATCCCAAAAAAAGAAAGAAGGAGGAAAAAACCAGAATCGTGCGAGGAGAGTGTGAAGGAGTGAAAGAAGGAGGGGGGGGGTTAGAAGAGAGAAAGGACTGAATCAAGCTTAATTGAAAGCTAAAATAATGATGAATGTTGGTCCTGAACGGAGTTGAATCGAAATAGATGAAAAATAACTTTTATCGGATTCTCAAAATTTAATTTAGATCAACAACCTAAAAAGCGACATTTGTTTCGATTTGGCAAGAAGAAAAGTAAGTGTTACTGCGTTTAATGAGAGTGTGAATTAAGCATGGCAACATTAGGCAATGGTACAGTCACAACAACACCAGCAGGGGCATCAGCAGGATCATTGGCTTCGGGAGTAACAGGCTCTACAGCGTTTTCTTCACCATCATCTGCTAACAATAGTAACAGTAAAGTGTGATGTGTTATAATGATTCTGTCTATTTCGACTCATATCCTTTTATTTTTCTATAGACATGACTGCCTCGGATATTCAAAGACAATACTATCAAAGTCAGCTAGCTAATGAGAGAAAGAAGTCTGCCTCATTGAACACCAATGGAAGTGTAGGCAGAAAAGGAATAAGAGATAATGGAAAGGTAGGTTTAAGGGAATACCTCGTGGCAGAGAGAGAGAGAGAGAGAGAGAAGAAACTCATTGTAGTGTATGTAGGATAACCTATTCCAGTTGAAATGCAAGTAACCATGATCCACACATTGTAGAGGATAAAGGAATTAACATGCGTTTTGTTTTAGTGGATCAAAACTTTGAAAGAATGGACGGCATTGTCAACAAAGAATATTACAGAAACTTGTCATTTGATGCAATTCCTCCCACCTTGATAGTTCCGGATGATGGTGTAAGTGCAAGCTAATCTGTTAGAATGAGGGTAGTTGTTTATCTGTTTAATGATAGAGTCGTGATAACGAATCTTGGGCACCGCCTGACAGTTGGGGAGTACAGCCTGCATCTCTTATGTCTGGTGCAGCCAGTTTGATGGAGGATGATCAGGCTGAATTTGAGGACTATCGAATGGATGTTCCTACAAAAAATGTAAGTTGGAAAAGAAAAGCATACTTGAGATTTGGTCCTCATATTTCAATCATGTAGGCCAACATCAAGATCCATCGCCCTGACAGAACATACAACACACTGCATGTACCATTAAACTCAACTACACAAGAAATACTGAAAAGACTAGAGTCCAAGTTCTTTTTGTGTGACATCAAAAAGTACAACTTGATTATGAAGCGACAAAATGTTGGTATGTAGATAGGCTGTAAGGATCTTGTTTTACAACAACTTATCGGATTTTGGGTTACATAGAGCGTGTGTTGAAATTGTATGAAAGACCTCTTCAGATCCAAAAGATGCTTCAAGAGCAGATGGGATACATGGATCAGGACAATATTGACGATATCAGTTACCTTGTTTATTTCCAGATGGTACCCAAAATGGCACCACCTTTGCCTGAAGATAGAGACTTTGGTCAGAATGTCGACCTACAGTCGCGCTCACTAAGTACGATTCCTATTTATTTATATAACCACGCATCCAAAATCAAATCGCTCGACCTTTCAAAGAACATTCTGTTCGAACTGCCTGTTGATTTCGTTCAGAGATGTACTAATCTAAAGCAGCTTTGGTTGGCTCACAACGAATACACTACACTTCCTACAGCCACACAACATACTATCTCACTTGAACATCTGAACATCTCAGGCAACCAACTCCACGACTTGGACCACGCTCGCTTAGACAAGCTATCTCAGTTGAGAACATTGCGAGCCATCAACAACAAACTAGAGACCATACCAGAAGCATTTGGTAGCTGCTTCCAACACTTGACCACTTTGTTTATATCCAACAATTCCTTCACTAAATTCCCAATGGTCATTTGTGAAATTGTCAGCTTGGCTTACTTGGACATCAGTTTCAACAAGATCCAAATGTTCCCCGAGGAGATTGGACAGTTGACTAACTTGATTGGTTTGTTTGCTATTGCTAATCGTATCACTGGTGGATTGCCTTCCAGTCTTATGAATCTGACAAAACTTCGTGAACTTGATCTTCGACAGAACTTGATCTCGGATCTGGATGTTGTATCTCATTTACCAAGTCTTGAAATCTTGCTAGTCGATTACAACTCAACAAGCATTGTCAATTTCGAAGTCAAAAGTCTAAGACAGCTCAAGATGTACAAGAACCATCTGACCCAATTCAACCTTAGTTGTCCTCCAGGCCAAGAAACATCTTGTCTGACAGAACTGAATCTATCTAACTGTAAACTATCTAGTCTGCCCGAAACTTTGTTTAGTAACACCAGAAACCTAGAGCGACTTGTCTTGGATAGCAACACGCTTTCTGCACTTCCTTCCAGCATCGGTCTTCTGCAACGCCTTGTCAAGCTTTCTATACAAAACAACAATCTCGATAGCCTGCCGTCTGAAATCGGTCGACTGACTGAGCTCAAGATTTTGGATGCTCAAAAAAACAACCTCAAGATGCTTCCAAAAGAAATCTGGCTTTGTGCTTCTTTACAGACCCTCAATTGTTCATCTAACCTACTCGAGTCTTTCCCTCCACCCTCTTCTGCTCCTTTGGCCAATGGGGATAGCATGTCCGAAATGACCTTGGTCTGTAACGGTGATGACGATATGATGCCTATCATGCCTCCTACTCTCAATGCTGGTCAAGGTGTCATCAAGCGTTTAGACTATTCCATCAACACAGCTGTTGCTCCTAATGCCACATTCAACAACCATCCTAATGCATCTTTCAATTATAACCTAGAGCAATCATTACATCCCCACCATACTAATTCTCAATCAACTCAACCACAAACATCTCAACAGACATCGCTAATTCCATCTCCTCCACCTCCACCTCCACAGAAATCGACTGTTCCTCCACCTCCACCTAACTTCAACCCTCCTAGCTTCTTCACAAGCCCTCAAAACCATCCCCCACCTCTCTCTCTTTCTCTTCGTCAGCTTTTCCTCGGTGATAATCGATTGACAGATGATGTTTGGTCTCCTCTCTTGCATTTCTCAGAACTACGTACGCTTAATTTGTCCTTCAACGATCTCTACGAAGTACCTCCTGAAAGTTTATGCCATCAGCATCTCTATGAGCTTTATCTATCTGGCAATCAATTGACTTCGTTACCAGCAGATGACATTGAACGCCTTCAATACCTTCGTGTCCTGGCTGTCAATGGCAACAAGCTACAGACACTCCCTGCTGAAATCGGTAAGCTTCGTAAGCTTCTGGTGTTGGATGTTGGTAACAACGTGTTGAAGTACAATATTGCCAATTGGCCTTACGATTGGAACTGGAACTGGAACCTGGGTCTCAAATACCTCAATCTGTCAGGCAACAAACGATTGGAAATCCAAAAGACCCACCCTGATCCAAACAATCCCAAAGACAAAGACCTGTCTGATTTCAGTGCCTTGACACGCTTACGTATGCTTGGTCTAATGGATATCACTATCCTTGGCGTTTCTATTCCTGAAGAATTCCATGATCGACGTGTACGTACCTCACCTTCTGAGGTCAATAGCATGTCCTATGGTGTTGCTGACTGGCTTGGTCCCAGCGACCATCTCTCTACCTGGGATCTAGTGATGCCTCGCTTCCGCGGCAAAGATGATGAGTGTATCTTTGCTCTCTTTGATGGTTCCAAACACCCCAAATCAGGTTGTCCTCTGACAAAGCAACTGAATGATACATTGGTCAGTCAATTCACAAAAGAGCTCGCGTCTACTAAAAGTGATGATACCATTGTCTCTGCTGTCCGTCGCGTCTTTTTGGGCCTTGAGCAGAACCTAGGTAACTCTCCTCATTTGGTCGATAAAGATTCAGGCGCTTCTGCCTGTGTCTGTTATATCTCAGGCACCAAACTCTATGTGGCTAATGTGGGCGATGCTCTTGCTGTCATCTCTCGTAACAATGGTCAAGCATTCGAAATCACTCAGAAGCATATTCCCTTAAACCCAAGTGAAGTCTCTCGTATTCGTGCAGCTGGTGGATTTGTGTCTAATTCTGGTTTATTGAACAATGAGCTGAATGTCTCAAGAAGCTTTGGTCATTTCCACTTGATTCCTGTTGTGAACTGTAACCCCTTTGTCTCTACCATTGACTTGGCTGAAAATGATGAGTTTGTCATCTTGGCTTCACGCGGCCTTTGGGATCGCATGACTTACCAAACAGCTGTAGATATTGCCCGCACAGAGAAAGATGATCTGATGGCTGCTGCTCAGAAGCTGCGTGATTTTGCTATTACCTATGGTGCCACTGATAATCTTATGGTCATGGTAATAGGTGTGGGTGATTTGTTCGATAAACGCGAAAAGCGCTTTAGAAACAACCGTGCTAACAATATGGGTCCTGGTCGAGGTGGTGCTGGTCCTGACGTAGGTACGGATGATGGTCTTTTGATCAAGAGTAAACGTAGAGGAAAAGAAGAAGTGCCTGGTGATTCTGTAAGTTGAGTCGAATTCATGTCTATCGTATTATCCTAACTCTTGTTTCCTTTTTAAAATAACATATAGACTTTGGCTCGATTGGAAAGAGAAGTAGCACCTCCTGTTAGCCAATTGGCGCTTGTATTTACCGATATCAAAAGCTCAACACAATTTTGGGAAACGCAACCAGAAAACATGCGAGCAGCTATCAAGATTCATGATGCTATCATGCGTCGTACTCTTCGTAGTGTGGGTGGTTATGAAGTCAAGACAGAAGGTGATGCCTTCATGGTATGTTTCAAGAACATCACCGCTGCCTTGCTCTGGTGTTTCACTGTTCAACTCCAACTCTTAGAAGCCGACTGGCCAGCAGGTATTTTGGATACAGAAGAAGGTCGTGAGATTGAAAAGGATGGTGTTGTTATCTATAAGGGTTTGTCTGTCCGTATGGGTATTCATTGGGGTACACCAGTCTCTGAGCGTAATCCAATCACTCAACGTATGGATTACTTTGGCCCTGTCGTCAACAAGGCCAGTCGTATCTGTAATGCTGCTGATGGTGGTCAAATCTGTGTCTCTTCTGATGTTATCGCCGCTTTACGTAGCTTCCCTAGTATGTTTGACGAAGATGCCGACCTTCAGACAATCTCTTCTAATGATGAAGATGCCTTTTCCGGTACTTTCCCTGTCAGCAGGGATCTTGTTCAGTTGAAGCAGCTTGGATTCCATGTTGTTGAGCTGGGTGAAAGACGTCTCAAGGGTCTCGAAACACCTGAAACACTCAGTCTAGTCTTCTCAAAGCAACTGCTAGGTCGTATTGAGATTGACAAGAGTGAGATGATGGCTACACCTCAAGTTGATCCTTCATCAGGCTCTGTAGTAGCTTTGGATGATCCCTTGATTGCCGATACTGGTTCAGTTATGGATGTATCACCTTCTATGACTGATCTTGCATCCGATGTATATACAGATGTAGCACCTTCATTTACACCCAAGAAATCACGTACTATTGATGCTAACCTTGTGTGCGCTATGAGCAACCTTGCTATTCGATTGGAACGCTTGACATCTGGTCATGTCTTGTCTCAACAGAATAGCCTTGTTCAAAGACACGATGTTGCTCCAAGCAATACTAGTATCTTATTTGGCAATGGTACTCCCTCTGGGCTAAGTCTGATGTTAGACCGACACCTCCGAGAAGATGCAAGCGATGAAGAGTTGTTGGTCATGATGGAAAACTGTGTGTCAAGAGTAGAGGTAAGCAAGAGAAGAAAGAAAAAAAAAGAGAGATGTACTTATGGGTTGTTTATAGAATGCCGTTTCCTCATTATACCTCCAAAAAATGGGCCATTTTGCCAATGTATTAGAGAAGTTGGGAGAAGCTATTGATATGGATCCTATGCACATTATCAAAGCTCTTCAGATGTATGCAGAAGTTTCTTCACTGTCTTAATTGTTATTACTTTTATCTTTAGACTAGATTAAATAAATTTAATATGTATATGTTTTTGTGATTATGTATAAAGATGGTTTATTCATTTGTTCTTATGGTTACAAGATGGGAATATAGCTATTGATTCTGTCTTTTTGGTTTTGAGAAATACATTCGGCAATCCAAACGATATTTCTGATCTCTTGTTCCTTCAACTTGACATAAGCAAAGAAAACACCATAGTGAAATTGTTGCATGAAAGCTTGTTTGTTTAAGGCAACTTCTGTCTCAAAGAATTTGTCTTCCAATGTCTTGTTGTTGGTGTTGGTATCAAAGAAGGATCGGTATTCATGAATTACTTCGCAAACAGCCTTTACTTGATCCACTTCATCTGCAACTGCCAAACGAGCATTACCTTCGGGGTAAAGACGTCCAATGGTAGGGTAGAGTTTTTTACGATCTTCCTTAGGTAATTCGGTACCGAAAGAGTTGATGGTGATGTTAATAGTACGACGGTCTGCTTCAAACTATATTCAAAATAATCAGTCAAGAGTCGTTTCGATCGAATGAAGGGTTTTGTACATACTTGAAGAATTTCACCCATCACTTCAGCTGTAGGACCACCAATAGATTGACAGAATTGATAAAAGTCTTCCAAATAAGCCTTGTAAAGTGTGTTACGGATGATTTCGATGTTAAGTTCATCCAAATCATGAGCACTGAGACAGTTTGAAAAGTAAGGAGCTATTTACAAACTGTCAATATATTGTTAAAGCGCGTATGATAGTAGTCATTTTTACCTAAAGGTGTTTCAACCAAAACTGTATTATATAATTCAGACACAGTGGTAGCGACACACAAGGCGGGCATTGTGTCAAAGACGCCAAGAGGGTGACAACGTTCAAGAAGTTCGTGTGTATCGCGCTCGTGAAGAGTACCCGTAATAATCAAAATGACGTTATCAATCATGTATTGATAACTGAGAGAAAAAGAAAAGGGAGTTTAGTTAGGCACCAGTGGACACCAGAACAAGATGAAAACCTTACGTGATATAATCCAAGAATTTAGCTAAAGGTTGAACTGCATTGCTACGAATATACTCAAACTCTTCAACTAGGTTTTGAGTCAATTTTTCGGCAATAGTGGAGGTAGCAATAGGAGAAGGCTCGTTCTGCAAAAGAGTGCCGTAATCAGTAGCACCGAGTTGAAGACGGAGATCTGTTGAAACAGTGAGTTGTTGGTAAGGAGAACAGATTTTGTCATTTTACCTTCAAGTGTTTCACATTGAGTAAAGTTGAGGTATTGTGTAGAGTTCAAGATGCCAGAATAATAGCCTCTCAAAATACCATCAACAAAGCCTTCTTTCTCGTTATAAGTGAGTGCGCTAGTCATTGCTATAGTTTATTTGTACAAGAGAAAGTGCTTGAAACTAGAAATAAGGGGGGAAAAGAAAAAAATGAAGCGTTTCTATCTCAAATTTGATGTACGAACTGGCTTGTTTCACATACATTTTCATTCGGAAACATAAAAAGCAGGCGCATAAAATAGGCTCATTAAATGAAAGGATAAGAATCGTGGTGAATAACCTTTTGCTTTGTATAACGTGATTGCTGCTTTGTGTTTATAGTATGCCATAACAACAGAGCATAAATCGTGATCAAGTCTTTTCTTTTATCCAAAAACGCATTACGCAAGTGAGGCTCCATGTTCAGTCTTACCTTTTTTTTTTGCGTTGAAGAGCTATTACTAAACAAAAAGTATATTATGCACATCACATTTAAGTTCATTTTCTATTTTATTCAATTAGAATCTGTAACAGGTTCAGTTGAGATAGCATTAGAGGCAGAGGGAGGTAAAAAGGTAGCAAACGTCAGGTAACTTGTATGGCCTCTTGTTTCTCCTGGAGTTCTTGAGACTAACATGAGGTTGATTGAATCCTGAATTTCTTCTGGTGTTGGCACTGGTTCATCTTTTCCTAGTCTTCTTTTAACAGGGATGTGATTGCTATCCAGTCGCTTTGCTTTAGCATCTTGAACAGCATCAGCAAAACTGACTTTTGAGTAAGGAACAACGGTATGCTCACGCATTAAACATTCATACATTGTGATTTCTATTGATCTGTCAACACATCATCTCTAATCTTGCATACAGTCATTTCGCGACAAGTATTCCTTTACATACCGATAAATCCATGCTCATCCAATGCTGTCACTGATCTAGCTACTTGCTCAATACAAGGACTGAAACAGCAGATTTTGCCTACACGATCTTGTTTAAACGCTTCTTTTGCTGAGGCAATAGCTTCCCAAGGAGCAGGTAGATCCAAAAACACAGCATTTACTTGATCCTTTAATTGAAATCCATCTTTGCATACATCTCTGTGATGCATTTTAATAATATCGCCGTATCCATGTTCGTCAAATTCCCTTTGAGCCATTGAAGCTCTTTCTTCGTGATACTCAAATGAATAAAGTTTACCAGTAGGTGCAATGGTGCGTGCAATTGAGTGCGAGAATGAACCTGAGCCTGTGCCAGATTCAATCACGTTGGTGCCTGGTTTCATCTCAAGCATAGCTGTAATAAATGAAATATCTGCAACATATAAAATCTGTGTACGATGAGGTAAAACGAGTGTCCAGAGTTCAGGTGTAGGATGGAGCAAGTATACAAATCCCTTTTCATTGGCAGATACCATCTATTTGATTGTAGGTTCGTTTAAAAAGGTTCGTACTTAACAGACTTATAGCTTGATGCTTATATACCTTGGAACCGAATTCCTTTCCAATCATTTCGTCATGTTTGTAAGAGCCAAAACGGTTGTTAAATGCATCACCTTTCTTTACTGTAATAGGTGACATGCTATCTCTTGTCTTGACAACAGAATCAAATCAATGCATTGTTTTTTCCTTCATTTTCTTTCAATTTACCATATAGATAATGACAATATCTCCTTCTTCTATGTGTTTTTTCCAGCCACTGAAACTCATTTTCTTTTTCTTCTTTCCTTGGGTCTAAATAGGTCTATAAAATACAGTTAAAAAAAAAGAGAAAGTGAAAAGAAAAAAGAAAGTGGGATTTTCCTTAAGAAATCCTAATAAGCCACTCTGATACTCTCTATCGGCTGCAGTTGACCCGTGACTCGAATTTCGAATGACCGATTCATGCCTCTTTTTCTTATAAGTTATGAATTCACAAACAACAAAAGACAGATTAGCTTCAGAGTCGAGAGATCTTCTTGCTATTAGAGACTTACTTGATGTTTATTGTCAAAAGGTAGTTGACAAAGAACTACCTTCAGCGACGTCTGACTTGAGAAGAAAACGTGTATTGTTGGAGCCTAAACTTAAAGAGGTAGATACTTCTCTCGCCTCGTTTTCCTCTGTACATAAGACTCAACTCATATAGTCAATGGATAAAATCATTTCTTCACTTGCAGAATGCCTTTCTATTGTCGATTTCGAAGGCGATATTGATTCAAGTAAGAGCAGAGGAAGAAGGAATGTGTTACAAAGTCATTAGACTCATTCTTTCCTATGTTGTTAGCTAGTTTCAATCGAACTGAACCTGTCGATGAAAATCTTAAGCAAAAAGTAAAAGACAAACAGCAAGAGCTGGATAACACACTCAGCAAAGCAATTGAAATGAGAAACACGTATCCTAAGAAACAGCTAAATATTGCTCTCGAAATTTGTGCTGCAGCAAGGCAAGAGATAGACAAAGTAGAATACAAGATAGTTAGCCAAGAGCAAGACAGTAAGAACTCTCTCAACAAATCCATAACAAACTTGAATTTATTTAGCATATCTTTTTTTTTTAGTGGCAACTGATACAATTGAAGTGACAGATAATACAGTTGAAGCATACCGAGACGCAATTAGACTATCAAAAAACATAATCAAGGTAAAAACTATTAGGCTGTAAGAGTTTCCTAACTAACACTTTTAAATTAGAAAACGCAACATTTGCCTGAAAAGATTGAGACTATACTGGATATTTTAGAATGATTATAACAGCAGTCTTTTTATCAACTTCAGCAGGTTCAGCTTTTGATACCTACGCTTTTTTTTTTCTTCTTTTTAAAACAAGCAAATTCTATAAATAAATGAACCACCATACCCGCTTACCTTGTGAGACGAAGCAAAATAATGCAAGTCAAGTGAAATGATATAGTTTGATGGCTAGAGTTTTGTGAAACCCAGGAACAAACTGTTTGGCACCAAGACGGTCAAGAACAGGAACCTATAGGGTAACACAGATCGAGAACTATACTCGATATTTTTTTTGGTGTGTAGTGTACCATGCATTAACAAATGAAAGGTTTCCTTTTATTGTTTTTCTATTCTTTGGTAGAAATTAATCAATCTTTTTCTTTTATTGTTTATCAAAAAAAAAAGAAAGCTTGAAACAAGCTTTAATTGATTTATTTTACATTGCCTGTCCATTGCTTGTTTGTACAGAATAGCAAACATGAATAGCTGTATACATACACCCAAAGTGTTATTGGCTATTATGATTTTATGTGTAACAAACTCTGTGTGCCGAGTACTATTCTTTTTTTTTTATAAAAAAAGACAATGCAAATAGTCTAGTTTTCCCCTTGTTTATATTTTTTCATCTTTCTTTCATTCTTTCTTTATGATATTACAATGTCTCTTTTGGGATTCTTATGTATTTATATATTAGGAGGAGTTACGTTTCTACCAATTGTTGTCATTGTTGCATTTCTGTTCGCGAAGAAAAGTATTCAGCCATTCAAACCTGAGTCAAAGTCAACCATAGAGCCACTGCTAGTAGATGAATATGACGAGCCCGTCCTAAAAAAAGGTTGGATTCGACTGATAAATCAATACCATCCTAAAATGCCTGAAATAAGCAGCAACTCCAGCATCATGTCCTATGTGGGAGGTGGCAACCAAAGTCTGAAGAAGGGAGTAGCTTATGCCGTACTTGAGCGCGACACTTTGTATTGTTACGAGTCTGAAAAACAACAAGAAAAGATTATGATGTTGTCTCTAAACGACTATGAAGTTTCTTTATATCCAGATACAGCATCCAGAACAGAAGGCGAGCTTTTCAGCCGATCCACTATGATAAGAATTGTACCCAAGAACCTAAAAAATGACATCAATTTGACATCAAAGACGCCCTTAGAAACGTCAAATACAGATGAGGAGACAACTTGCAATCCAGCAAAAACACTTTACTTGACTTGTGCACGCAACACAGACAAGGAGGATTGGTACTTTGGATTACTTCGCGCAAAAAAATATCAGTTATCTGACACGAATGAAGCACATGAAGACTGTATATGGATGGATAACACCCATTTTGATCGTCCTGCCTTGGAAAGGTTAATTCATCAAGTTTATTCAACCCCAGGTCAGCGAGAAACGGCATGGCTAAATGCTATTGTTGGTCGATTGTTCTTAAGTATCTACAAGACAGACAGGCTTAAAGAATTTGTGGATATGAAAATTCGACAGAAAATCAACAAGACAAAAAGACCCACCTTTTTGGATGAAATTCATGTTCGAAATGTTGATGTTGGGCAATCTGTACCTAGCATCACCAATCCAAAGCTATTGTCACTGACTCCAGAAGGTGAAGTGGTGGTTGAAGCACAAGTCGATTACTCTGGCGGACTTACGATTGAGATCGAAACCGATTTTAATTGGTCTTATTCGTCACGCATGAAGCCTATCCGTATGCATCTCGTCTTGGCTGTCAAATTAAAAAAGTTAGCAGGAAGATTGATGTTTAAGATAAAAGCGCCACCTACTAATCGCTATTGGGTTTCTTTCTTTGAAATGCCCGAGATGGAATGGAACATTACACCTGTTGTGGCGGACAAGCAGATCAAACTAAACATTGTTACTAATGCAATCGAGTCACGCATAAGGGAAGTCATGGCAGAGACATTTGTATTGCCTAATATGGATGACACTCCTTTCTATCAATCAGAAGGTAAAGGTGGCATTTTTGGCAGTTATGTCAAGGTACCTCTCAAGAAAACTACTTCATATAAACATAAACCAGAACGAAAGGATTCAACTGTGTCTACCACATCCTCGTCTTCATCGTCATCCAATGCCTCTCATGGATCAAGTAAGGTTTTCGTTTCCCCTGATCATCTTAAAGAAGCACCTACAGTACCTGAGCTGCATGAAAAGTCACCTGCATCAGATGTACTCAAACTCAAGAGTCGCCGTGCTGAATCTGTTACCGGTCTTACACTAGATCAACAGAACAGCATGCAAAAGCTTGAGGGGTCTCGCTCAGCTCCTGATATGCAACCTATCCTCAAAGAAGAGAATCTACTGGAAGACAAGGAAGAAATAGATGGAGAAATTAGAAAACCTGATTCGTTTAGTGAAGGGTCAATAGATCAGCGTTCGATTACTGAAACAGGAAGCTCAACAAGTAAATGGTCTTCTTCCAGTCTATACATCCGAAAGCGGGTTAAAAAGCCAGAAGAGGATCATAGTGATACTGAAAGCATAAACTCATTCAGGAGCAATCAAAGTAACAACGGGAGCAAATTCTTCAACAAAATCAATCAGTTTTTACCATCTGCAGATCGAGAGCATCAAGACAGTGTTCGTCAAGCTCATGCTGCTCAATCATCGACAAACAACAGCAGCATGCTAATGAACAAAAAGAATGCTATTGTTAGTGCAGTCGGTCAATATCTGTCAAAGAAAATGCAAAACAATGATAGTGAAGATGAGTCTCCAAAAGATGAAGATGAGACAATGAACGAGTCTAAGCGAGAAAGATATGCTGAAAGGTTAGCAAACATGCAAAAGCGTGCTAAAGAGAGAAGCCAGTCGTCCTCTTCGTTTAATCTGTCTGATAGCGATCGAACAGATCAGTCATTCTCAGCCCCCTCTACCAATCAGTCACATACATCTCCGATCAACCCATCTGAGAAGCCAGGAAGATACCGCGCTGCTTCGACTGTGCAGCGTCCAACTGACATTGCCAATGAAGATCGAAGCAACAAACCACCCTTACCTCCTCGACGCTATTCTACCCCGCCTCCTATGTCTCAAGAGGTTACGATTGAAGCAGCTAAGGATGCTATCAAACCTCCTATCTTTAAAGAAGAAAAAGAATTTCACCAGCAACAGCAAGAGCAGGAGCAGCCCACATCTCCTCCTCCTTTACCTACATCGCCTCGACCTCTATCTAGGCCTGATGCAGCAGACCAAAGTATTCCTCCTCTCCCTCCAAGGTTATAACATCATAGTAGTTTAATTGCAATCAATATAGTTACAAGACAGTTCATTGACACGACTAGAATCAGCTCATTTGGCTTTGTCTTCGGACTCATCCGTAAATATATCTTGTCTTTATTTACATTGTCATATTTATTTTAAGTGTATATATACGTGTGTGTACATAAATGCGTATGTCTTAATTGCTGTTTGAAAGCGCAACATAACTGGGAGCAGCACTTTCATACTCTGCTTGAAATAGTTGCTTTTGCTGTTTTTGCATAAATTTCAAAATATCAGCTAAATAATCCATAAGCACATGAGTGGCATCAGAGTCCATTGTGGTATGAGCAATTAAGCTAGGCATTTGAACTAACAAAAGAAAGACAACTCAGTTATCCGTTGCTTACTAATTCCTCGCGTACTTACCAAATAGTCGTAAAAGGTGTTCTGCACCATAAATATCAACAAGCTCTTTATCGGGGTATTGTCTCAAGATATCTGCATATTGGTGTCTCTCGAATCGATATAGAAGCATTGTACCTAAAGCTTTATCGAAATAAACTCGAAGTCCGTGTAATACTTCGTCAAGCAATTCTTCGTTTCTATCATTCATCAAATCAATACCAACATCACATCTATCTTTCGCAAGTCATTTCTCTTACAATTCTCTGTTGCCTTTTTTGTCTTTCTTGAAGCGCTTATAACGATTCAGGACATCATTGATTGTGATGGTTCTAGGCAATGTCACGAGTTGTTGGTTCTTTGTAACATTCTCCCAATCATCGACCAATTGGCCTTTTAATGTGTCAGGAATGTCAAGGCGTATTTCTGGACGCCTCAGATAATCCTCTTCTTTTTCTTGCTTAGCATCGCGGCGTCGCTTGCCCAAAGAGCTAGGGTCTGTTATCTCACCACTACGTGTTGCATCTTTTCCTGTTTGCTTGACACGATAAAGTGCCTTTAGTCGAGACTGCATCTGTAAGTTCTCTTCTGACCAACGCAACAGTCTTGTTTCTGGCACCCACTCATCCCAGCTTCAAAACAGTTAGCTACATTATGAAACCAATTGTTATTGTTTGTCGTACCTTCGCTTCCAACCCTTGTAATGAACAAAGTAGTAAGGTCCAGTTAATTCTGGATCGTCTTCCATCCAGTTCCTTTCCAAGATCTACGATCATTAAGAAAAAACTTATTGAATATCCTTGTTTTAAAATAGTTTTGCTTACTTTGGCTTCGTAAATAAGAGGACCATGATAACACAGAACTTTCTCATTTTCATTAAAAAGTAGTTCTTTATTTGTATCAGAGCTTTGTTCGGTAGTCATACTGGTATACAAATTGAAGAAAAGCAAAAGAAAAAAAAAGGATGCCAATTCGTGGCTTGAGTAAAGCATAACTCAATCCTGTTACCTAAAATAGCCAAGTTATTCTAATCTGCGTTAGTCATTAACAGATAGATAGCTCCAAAAGCCTCGTTCATATGGCCTTTGTTACGAAATGAAATAGAGAGAAAAACTAAAGACGTATACAGAACGATGATGATTGAAGAATAAAAAACGCTATATATAGGCATTAACATGTTTAATTTTCAGGCAGAATAAGATGAAAAAATCACCCTCTGCTTTCATTTTTTTTTTACTTGTCTATACGAGTCCAATGTCATTACATAAAGACAGTTGTTTGAACTTTGATTAGGGCTAAATTGTGTTTAGTTTTCTCAAAGTGCAAGAGTTATGACAACGTCAAAGTGTCTGTTACACAGCTGCTCTATTTATTGACCAAAGAAAAGAAAAAACTGATTCCTATTCGCGAAAAGCCTTGATCTACTTATTTTCGAATGAATGCTGCAAACTTTTTAAAACTACTTGCGTCTCAGCCTTCTCTGAAGGAATATGTAAACTATTCATGGAGTCATAGTGAAGCGCAATCCAGTAGCTTAAAAAAAAATCTTGCTTTGGAAACTGCATTGGGCATCTAGCTATATCAAACATAATGATACAATAAAGAAGGTGACGAGCAGTCAAAAAAACCTTAAACGCATTTAGCTTACATCACTGAGTTGTCTCTATCAGACTTTTTCATGCAGCATATACTCATATTTATTCAACTTGAAAAGTGTAGTATCAGAACCCAAGAAGCATATACAGCTATACAATTTGTCATGCTTGGGTGATGTTTTGTGCACGGCTTACGCGTGTCTGCTTGCAATAACCTTAAAAAAAAGGGGATATATGATTGGGTAATGAGAAGATCATGTGAATATTCTACCATTCACTTATCCTTTTGATTGGCTGATCTTTGATCAACTGATTTCATTCTCTTAATAGCAACAAATAAAAGCACTTTTTTCTTTTTCTTCTTTTCTCTTTCTCTTTCTATTTCGTATCTCTTATCAAGTCGAGCCAAAAGATAAGTACTCCTTTTACCTTTGTTTGCTATGTTCTGAGGAAACAGAGAGAGAGATCGTGTGTATGTGTGTGTGTGTGTGTGTGTGTGTGTGTGTGTGTGTGTGTGTGTGTGTGTGCGTTTAAGAGGCAGGAGGACTTTGTTATATTTCTTTGCTGTTTGATCGATGTCTTTTGATGTGCTCGCCAAACATACTTTGGCTTGAAGTGTGTCTTTGAGGAATATCTCTTACAGTATTGAACTTAATGAAAATGAAATGGAGCTCCATGTAGCTCACATTTAGCATTTCATTCATTCAGCGGATGCGTTTGAATGGTGCCTAGTCTATACTTTGTAAAATTTTGTGATTGTATTAGTACTTTTTAGTACTTTCTTTATCTCTACTTTTTTGTTTTTATTACTACTCTTTGTAATCTTTATTTTGTTATTGCTATTTGAACCCAATCCATTACAGCGCTTGCTCTATTTCTGGTACGCGTCTTGGATTATCAAGCCTCAAAACCAAATCAAAAAGACAGATGTATGACTGTTACAAACCAACTCAAACAAGCTCCTCCCCTTGATCTGCTTCACTTTATCATCTACGCGTCATATTAGATTGGTGCTTAGCTTGCTGCCATAAAAGAGAAACTGTTTTTGTGCTGTTGTCTGTTCAACACTTTCAAAATCTCTCAAACCTACCTAAACTCTGCCATGTCATTCCGCATATATTAATTGCAAACATTCTACTCCATTTATTAAACTAAACATGAACAAGAGATAAAATAAAAGCAAGCTCCATCTTTGAACAATCTATGACCTTCTTGAGTATAGATAGGTTCGCCCACTAACTTTAATATGGAAGACAAGTGAGACTGAACTTAATGATAGTACAGCTCACGCCCTTTAGTAAACAACGGGAGTCAGAAAAAAACAGGCTGTGGTTTAACTGTCACGACAAGCTACAAGCACTTTTCTATTTGTGTATTAATTGTCTAATCAGCTGGAGCGCACATCCATATCCATCTGCATATGTGCTACATATCGTCGTAGTAGAATTGGTTAGCTGCTCTGTAACAAAAAAGAAACAGTTGGCAAGTAAAAAGTGTCAAGATTTAGACTTCTGGGCCCGTATAAATGCCCTAGAAAAGATGTGTAAATATGTACAAAATATTCTCTTCTTCTTTATTGATAGGTACTAAAACCTCCCAAATCTGACAGCAATCTATCTAAAATAAAACAATAGTAGAAGCCTTATTGCTTAATACCGTATTGAGTCTTGTATTCCTTCATTAGCTTGAGTTCGCTTTCGTAAGTGCCTTTTTCTTCCATGTATTCCATGATGTGATCCATTGAGATGATAGCGCGAACCTTGACATGGTTTCGTTCTTCAACTGCTTGAATAGCACTTTTACCAGAACCATCAGGAGCAACTTCGGCACGGTCAACAGCAACAAGGACACCGGCTAGACTAGCTTTGTTTTGCTTGATAATTTCGATTGATTCATTGATGGCAGTGCCAGCAGTAATTACATCATCTACCACAACAACTTTACCATGCAAAGGGGTGCCAACAATACTACCTCCTTCTCCGTGATCCTTTTTTTCCTTACGGTTGAATGAGTATGGCACGTCCTTATCATAGTTGTTGGCAAGAGAAAGGACAGTGGCACAGACAAGAGGAACACCTTTATAAGCAGGACCAAAAAGAACATCGTACTCAAAACCAGCATCTTCCAATGCAGCAGCATAGAAAGTACCAATAGCACCTAGTGTCTTACCACTGTTGAATAGACCAGCATTGAAGAAGTAAGGTGAGACACGACCAGACTTGAGTTCAAAAGAACCAAATTTCAAGACTTCGTTTTTTAAGGCAAATTCGATAAATTCACGTTGGTAGGCTTTCATAGTTTGGAGGGAGAGAAAGAAAAGGCTGTTAGCTGGGAGGTAATAAGGAAGAAGAAGAAGAAGAGAGAAAGAAAGAGAAAAACCAAACGAAACCCAAGGTGTCAAACTATACCATTACGGTATTACTCATTCGAGATGTGTAGTCACATCAAAGAACGGAGCTTATCTAATTTGTTGATGTTTTGTTCATTTATTTATTTGTATTTTAAAGCTTTGAGCTCTTTTGCAACAAGGATATAACAACCTTACCCTTGTTCTTGCCTGAGTGAAGATAGTTGACACCCTCAGCAACTTGCTCAATGCCGTTCAAGCCACCATTGTCAACAAGAACCTTGAGCTTGCCTTCCTTAACCAACTTGATCATTTTAGCCATATGAGCAGCATGGAATTCTTTGTAGTCGGGCATAAAGAAGCCAGCTACGGTACGGGAGGTTCCAAGAAGCTTGAGTGTGTTTACGTTGTCACCAGCCATACCATCAGCAGCAGCATATGTAGAAAGAGTACCAATGACAATCAAGCGGCCGCGAACAGCAAGACTCTTAAGACAGATGTCAAAGAACTGACCACCGACACTTTCGAAAATAATGTCAACACCACGAGGGTATTCCTTCTTCATGACTGCCTTAAAGTCTTCTTTCTTATAGTTGATAACTCGATCACAGCCCATTTCCTAATTGATTGAATTAAAATCAAAAGGATCGCAAAACTTGTTTTAGCTTACCTTGAGCATGGCAACTTTATCGTCGCTTGAACAAGTACCAATGACATGGTTACCTGCTAATTTGGCCAATTGAACGGCAATCTGACCAGCACCACCAGCAGCTATTGTTATTTGAGAAAAAGAGAGAAAAGAGATTGAGATTTTGTGCCTGATCTGCAGAGCTGTGTGTTTGTCTTACCTGCAGTAACAAGAACAGTTTCACCCTTTGTCATACGACCAGTTTCTTCTAAGGCAATAGATGCAGTCAAACCTGAGGTTAAGAGACCAAGGAATTCAGGTTGAGCGCTCTGATATGCCACGTTGAATGAAGTATGTTAGTGATTTCTCTCTTTGCAAATGAAAAGAAGTTCTTATAATTACAGGAATAGATATAACAGCTCTTTGAGAGATTTCCAAATATTCAGCAAATGCACCATATTGAGTATAAATAACGAATGTACCAATCTTATCCTTTGAAACCTTGGAACCAACAGCAACAATTTCACCAAGAGCTTCAAAACCAACATCAAATGGACTTTGAGCACAGAGAAAAAATGAGCAATTTTAGATGTCAAAAATTAATATATGATTAGATAATAAGTTTAGGCAAATATTCATCTTTGCACTTTGTCTTTTTTTTTCTATACTTACGGCTTGATACCAGGAATATATTTACCATTAGTGAAGTTGATATCAGAAGCATTGATACCAACATAGTGGTTTTTAACAATAACGCTGTTGGCTTTGACATTGTTGATCATGTCATTTAAGTTTACAGTAACAAGTTTGGTGACCTTTGAGAAGTTGTTGCTAACTTCGAAGGCTTGAAGCTTACGGAAAGTAGTAGGTCTTCAAAACAAGCATTAAGATGATTTCTGCAGACTGTAATACATATACAGTACTTACTTGGACATGATAACAAAAACTGTTTTAAGCGAAATAAGAAAAAGAATGAACGAAAAGAAAAAGAAAGAGGAACCTTTATGTGTCAATGGCGGCCATCTAATTCCCTAAAATGGGCTTTGTAATCCAAAATAAGGTGAGAATGAATCTGAGTCAAATTGCTCAAGCTGGGAGATGAGCATCACAAACTTTTTTTCTTATGCGTCATAGAAGGCTATCTGTAAAACTAATTGCTCATGTACTTTCGTCAAAGAAAAATGATTGACTGAAGTGAACAAAGTGTTGGATCATACTAAACAACATAGATAATAGCGAGAGTTATCTGTAGACATGAGGTCTGTATATTTAAGGAATCTGATTTACTGTATACAATATAAGCTCACAAAGGCTGACATTAGTAGCTCTTATCTGACAATCATTATAGTCCAAAGGTTAGCTATATAAGAAGGAAAGGCTTATGTATGTGTTTAAAAATGAATAGCTACCAATAAGTATATATTCCAAAGAGAAGGATACCTAAAATAGATACTATAATAGAAGCTGGTTAAACGCTTTTAATTGCCGATATCCAATAAAACATGATTATTATGCAGTTGCCATTGTTAAAGAAAATCCAAGTATAACAGCTCGAAAGTATCGAATATAACATCTAGCTGAGGATAGCTTTGTTCTGTTTTCAAGTATAATTTTGCTAGTTTTATGTACTACATAGCGATTCGGTAACTTTTTAGAATGATTTATGAAGCAAATCATCTAACTGGCACATGCAGAAAAAAGTGAATGGAGTAGAGAAGGGGCAGGATCAGTTTTGATATGTGCCAGCTTTACAGCTCAAAACTTAAAGCTACGGCTATTTGCCCTTCCTAGACACAAAAATTGAGAAGCAAGAATCTATGGAAATGAATTTTTATGACTGGAGCACAATGGTATTGAATGTCTTTCCATATGTTGTCTCATAAGCGCTTTTGAGGATTACATGTGCCCAATAAATAAAAGCAAAGTTGAAAAAGATCCTAAAGCTCTTGTTTACTTTGAGAACCAGTCGTATCAGTTGGCTAATTGATATTTTATACATCATCGAACCTAGAAGGCTTTTTTTAATCATACGGGTAATTTTGAAGTGCAATGAAAGCAATTCTTGTCGAAAAGCAAGCTCTTCCTTCTAATTTCTTTCAAACATTACTAAAAATAGGCCAATTTGATTTCTCAAGCCCTTCATTCATCTAAACTTATCCTTGAGGGGTAAAAGACTTGTGTTTCAGGGTTATAGGTGTTAGGAAAGCTAAAGAAGAGCACTGAAGAAGCATCAAGACATTTCTGAGAATATAGCATTTCAAAAGTGTGTCATTACAAGAAAAAGTCTTACAAGACATCTACTTGTTGGATTTGTCACACTTTTTGAAACATATTTGTGTATGTCTGAAAATATTTAAAGTAAATTAGCTTGTTAAGGATTCGATAGTCACTCTTTGTGTCTCAAAATTGCCTACGATATTATTGCAAGCTTCACTCATCTGAATCGTTCCCTCACAACGTTCTTCTGATAAGTATGTTCCTTTAATGAAAAGTCAAGTAGAGAGATATTCAATGTCCTCTAAATTGTAACAATTGGTGTTCGCTGTGACCATTTAGTGACTGTCACTGAAGCATAAATTTTTAATCGAAAACTATAAAAGCGTGAAAAAGATGCCAGTTTTTTATGTTTTTCTTTAATCAAAAGCAAGTATGCAGCCACGATGGAATGCTCTGTCATTTATTTGGCCCCAGTGTTTCATTGCCAGAAATCTATGATTTCTACGCATCCAAGAAATTTTTGTCTTCCTCGCCCTATGGGCGGAAACGGCTTCTCTTCTGTCATTCATTTGATAAGTGGGTTGTCGTGCCGACAGGAGACTAAATGTCTATACTATTTTTTATCCTTTAAGAAAATGAAAATCTAGAAACCATTGCAACTAATACATGAATATTGCATATTTATCTCTTTGAGAAAAGATTGCCATATTCTTTTTTAGCTATTGATAATCTCAGAGTAAAGCTCTAAGTACAAGCCACAATCAGTTATTGGCAATGTGAAATAGTAATAACAATTCTATACTTTAAATATGCTTCATTGGAGAGACATGGGGATGTTAGATAAAAGTTTAAGTGTAAAAGAAACGATGTCATTGTAATAGCATACCGTCTTTTCTTTTGCATGACCATAATGTGTAGCAGAAGAAATGCTATTCGATTTTTGTTTTATGATGATAACCTTTTTGGTTTGCTTGATAGTACTAATTCATGTATATCCATTTAAACTGTAAAATACCGTTTAACAGCAGAATCAAAGAACTCTTAAGATTTCGAAACCCAACAAACTGTTCTTTAGAATTTAAGTGGCCAAGCGTCTATATTCATTGAAATCGACTTTATCTGTATAGCATGTGAGACAGGCAATCAAGTTCATTTGATGACCAAAAAGGAACACCTGTACTGATACGCTCAAACAAGTGAAGACTCAGTAATGAAGAACCACTTGTAACAAACTTTATGAGAAGGACAAAGAAGCAGCACAACGATGATTTTTCTTACCTAACTCGCTCTGATAAGACTATGCGCAATTATGAAATCAAGCAAATCAAAGAGCAGCAAAAGGCTCGATGGATCTATCAAAGTCAAATCTCATCTTGCCAAACAAAAGGAAACTACCTACTGGAATCATGACTGATGCTGCGCATATTCCTGAACTACAAGCAAATGTGATGAGGAATTGTATGAGGAACAATGTCAAGAAGCTGTCTACCAGCCTTTGGAAAGACTACGCAAATGAACATTTTGACATAATTCCTGAGACTCTCAAAGTAAAAAAAAAGTACTTGCTCTGGTGAAAAAGAAGTTTCTTCCACTAGCTCTTGTACATGCAAGATCTAAAGGCGAAGTCAGCTATAGATTAAAGGAAAATCAAGTTGGAGTCAAAAAGTTGTAGTACTGATAGACCTGATGTGAAGCTCAAAGCCATCCAGAGGCAAACATGTGATGTAATTCTTGAGATATAGAAAGCCGATTCAATAAAGAAAACTATCAATTAAGTCATTTACTTGAAAACAATGGCTGTTCGTTACAGAGCAAAGATCATCAAGAAGTAAACAGAAAAGTTTGCTGGATCAAGCAAGCATGAAGACCCTATCAATTACATGCTCAATAGTGACACGCGTGGTGTATGTAGGCCAAAGAATGCCGTTTATCAAAGCATCAAAGTAATTACCCATTCTCTGGTACTGATAATGGTATCACTAGCATGTCAACTATTGTACCCTTTTAAGCTAGATCGGCTCAAATCCCATTTAAAGCTTATGATTATTTCGAAACCCTGAAGGATGCATATGCTAAAAACAACGAAGACAGACAGTATATATATTTGCCAAAACAAAGCAAGTCATCAATTCTGCTGATGTCGATGTTGGCTGCTCTCACCGGAAGATTAGACAGAAACAGAAAAGACAGAAAAACAAAGGGCACAGAAGAAGGAAAAGAAGTCTTGCAGACTGAATACAAACTGTCTAAATCACCTGCTACTGCTCATAACAAAGCTCTATCGCAGTACCATATAGCAGTCAAGCTACATTGTAGCAAGTCCAATCTACTCATACGATTCTGTTTAATTGTAAACCTACTCAAATTTCTAAATATGTGACCAGCTTAATTCATTGATCATTCATTTTATGCTTCATTTTGCACTTTATTGGTCTGTTTTAAACTTTGCTTGACTTTTTACGATATGGACCTTGGTAATAAACGACCTGCAGATGATTTGTCTCAAAGTCAATCAAATAAGAGAAGCAAGTCTATGGACGAACAAGATGTCGACGTCTTTGAATACATAAGCCTTGATAGTCTTGACATCAAGGCTCTTTACAAGTACATCAGATCCAAAGACAGTGATGTTCATATTCTCAACAAGGAGGGTTACAGCCTTTTGTATCTCGCAGCTTACAACAAGAATTTGGAAGCTTTAAGGATACTTCTTTTGCAGCCCAACATGGATGTTAACAGACTAAATGGGCCTCATCATGAAATAGCACTACATGCAGCTTGTTCTAAAGGGTTGTATGATGGCATTGAACTGTTAGTTGAAAATGGCTCTGAACTCAACACCAAAGATTCGCTTGGGCATACACCGCTAACAAACGCTATTTTCTCTGGGTCTTTGGCGTGTGTTGAACTACTCTTGTCAACTGAAAGGGGAGTAGATGTATCAGTAATCGACGAACAAGGCAATAACCTGCTACATTTAGCCGTCACCAATGATTTTACAGAGTGTATTCCTCTTTTAGCCAAAAAGGGTGTGTTGGTTGATGAACATAATCACCGAGGATTGTCACCGCTTGCTATTGCTATTAGTTTTGGATATATAGAAACGGCTATAGCGCTTATTGACAATGGGGCTGATGTGAATGGCAGAACGCGTTTTGCGACTGTGCTACATCAGGCGGTGATGTGGAATCGTATAGAGATAGTTAAGAAACTCATAGAACACAATTGCAATCCCAATGTGGTCAATCTCTTAGAAGAGACACCTTTATATTTAGCAGTACAACAGCGAAAGATTGATATCGTACAATGCTTGTTAGACGCCAAAGCAGATCCTTGCTATATGCCAGATCAGCCTGAAAACACAACTAATCTGCCTTTGCTTTATGCAGCTAATCATGGTTATACGGAAATGAGTAAACTGCTAATCACACCCAAGACATCGACATTCTTTGTCCAAGTTTCAGTTGACATGAGTGCAAGAGCAGGTTATCCAGCAACTGAGAAAAGCTTAGCAGAAGAGTTAACTCAAAGGTCGCTCGACAAAGAGCCAGCGACCACAAACAATGACGAAAAAGAAAGTGATGATGCTGTGTTCGCTTCTCTCTTCAATACATTCAGTGATGAAGAACAACAATAAACGTCGAGTGGCACTCATCTTCAACAAGCCTTTTGCGTCTATTTCGTTTAAATCTCTCTCTTTTTTTCTTTAAAGGCGTTGTCTGCAAATGAAGAAATAAGCAAGATGTCATTATAAATGGTCGAACAATCCTTTTTTATGCATGCTATGTGTGTTGTGCTGGCTGTTTATTGTAAAGTCTAACAATGAAATTGCTTAGATTTCAGCGAGTTCACGGAGACGACGAACAGTAGAACGAACAGTGGCAGCAGCGGTAGTGCTATAAGAGCATGTTAATAGTGATCGATTTGATTAGTGTTCTGTAAAACTTACGAAACAGTGTAAGCACCACCAGCCAAGGTCTTCTTACAACCCTTACACTTCCAGATACCGACAGCGGTACGCTTGACAGCGTCCTTACCACAGAAAGTACAAGTGTATTTAGAGTGTTGGGTGATTTCCATCTTCTTGACAGTCTTTCTGAGAGAGGCACCATAACGGGTACCATATTTACCGGTGATTCCGACCTTCTTAGTGCGCTTAACCTATCATTCGATGGAATGTCGATCAGTTGCTGTATAGATGAATGGATAGATAGATAGATGGATGGTTGTTCTCTTTTACCATTTTACAAGTTCGTTCAAAGAGGAGGTTTTGGCATTTTCCCCAGTCCAGATTTGTTTTGGCACACGGACGGAAAACTTAATTTACCTAACACAAACCGGTCACAATGCAGTAAATAGAAGGCGGATATTTGGGTGGAATAAATTGGGTGTACCTGGAGTTTTAATGGATTCCTAAGATATATTTTCGAATCGTTTAAGCTATGTCGTCCTCCTTTCTTCATATTGCAAGCTGTCACTCGAAAGCAACAATCCCAATACTATATGTTTTGGGATGCAATAATCTGATGGAGAGTATTAGAAAGATATATTGCTGAGTCATAGGATGAAGATCTCAGTGATTTAACCCAGTGTAATATTGACATTGAATGGGCTCTAGAAAGAAGGGTCAAAAAAGTATTGTAAAGGGACACTACTGCCCGCTTGAAATCATGCTTTACTATTACTTGATCCAAGGATTTCTGGTTTTTTTTTTCGAGAAAGAAAGACCTAAAAATACCTCGAAAACGATCTAAAATCAACAATTTGTTTCTTGGAAAAAGGTTTTGAATCATAAAAGTTGTCATGCCGAGGTTAACTTGTGATGGTGGTATCAAGTGCAACACCTGTTATATCGATTTTAAAGGCTTTTCTGGCATTTAGAATTACTTTTGTTAGTCAATGATATGCGTCTCTGAAATGCAAGAGCATAGTATTTTTCAAGCTGTCATTGGTATAGATGCAGGATTATTTTATTCTATTGTTCCAACAGATGATAACGCCCAAGTATGATTTCTTGAGTTTGGGTGGAGCACAACGCTTGCTTTATTTATGTCTATAATTGTAATAATCATAAAGAGATCAAGAAAAAGAATACCAATATAACACATGATAAATGGTTACTCTGTATACCTGTGCTCACTATGAACAGTCAAAAACAAAAATGACAGTACTCTTGGGTTCAGTACATTGGGCAATTTACGTGGGATATTTTAAACAAAAAAGCATGTCTCTAAAGATAAAACGCTCAGTAGTCTGTCAATCAATTGAGAAATATACTAGCTTTGATATCTACCAACACATCATACAATAGTCGCTTTATTTAAGAGTGTGCATATTCTTGAGAAATACACTCTTATATTGAGCATACTCTTAAATCAAACACTCTTAAATCGAGCGACTACTGTACATAGTTGACGCATCTGAAGCTGAACATATTAATGTCTTGCACTCCTTGCAATGTTACATTACTACTTTGTATCCAAAAAAGGTATTAACTGTTTCAAAAGATGCACAAGTAGCTGACAGAAAAGACTTTAAACACTCAATTATGGATTTTAAGAAGTTGGTCAATGCTTGTAAAGCGTACATAGTTCGGCAATTGATGAAAAGATCGAGATAGATTAAACGAAGCTGAAGGAGCAAATCAAGAAGTCTTCAAGTCTTGCTAACTCTTTGACCAACCAAAATAAAAATCAAAGACTTCCTTTTTGAATTGACAAGATTCGATATGATTTATTGAGTAAAAATCACAACTAAAAGCCATGCCACGAAAAGTCGGCAGATGAGACAACAAGATGTGTGCATTAGTGTGCACTGCCATATGGTTCATCAACAATTAAGGCTTGACAAGCAAAGGAAAAAACAAGAGTGAAGCAAAGAAGTGATGAGACTTCAAGTATCCTTCTTATAGTAAACGAGAAAAGAGGACATTAAGAAGACATTCTCATCGATTTTAAGCAGCATAGAGTTGCCTCTGATAAACATTAGTTGTTCTTTGAATAACTAAAGTTTGGGCTACAAGCAGCACATTTCACTCAAGACTGTAGTTTTTCTGTTGTGTCAGACATTTGTTAGTCAATGCCTGAAACAGTAGCACAGCAAGAAAAGCCACCGTCATTAAGACGTGCTTCTAGTCACCAAGAGATGTCAAGTAAGCCAAAATAGCAGAGCAGACTGGGTAAAAGAAGAACTGTTGCAGTACTAGGAAGTAAAGCTTTTAGTTATCTCCAGCCAATTTGGTTTATGGAAAATGCAACATTTTCAATCAAATCCCGTTGAATAAAGAAGACGCTTGAAGCCATAGATAATAGCATAGACTAAATTAAATAGAAGGAAAGGAGGTAATTGTCTAGATATATGCAAAGGCAATGCTTTATATTGACATAGTCTACATTATCTACTAGGAAATGGATGCTCATTCATTTTTTAACTTTCCGGGAGTGCCATTTACGTCGGAGAAGAAAGGTAGTCCGGTTCGATGATGGAGCAGCCTATTGATCCCCCCCCCCATTTTATAATTTACTTAACGAGAAAGAGGAGCAAGAGCGCAAGTGGGCGGAATCACAAAACAAGTATGCAGACCTAATCATGTAGGTCCTCCTCTTACTCTTGAAGCATAATTACAATGGTAAGGACTCAGTCATCCATCGTCCTTATAGTTCAATCCATCAACAGTACATGTCCATGCAGCACAACCGCCCTTTGCTTTTTCTTACGCATCGTTATGAAACGAGCAATTCGTATTATTAGACTTTAACAATTTGACATTTGTTTCTGAACGACATTCAGCTGAATGGAATGACTGTCAATGCTTGAACTATCTGAGTCGAACGGAATCGAAATGAGAATTTAAAAGAGGAAGCAAAAGAGAGAGAGAGAGAATAGATTTGAAGTGGAACAGTTTTACTCATACACATGTACCTGTTTATGCATGCTCTTTTTTGTACAGGCTGCCGTCAAAGCTCACGAACTCCGCAACAAGAACAAGGCCGAACTCCTCAAGGTTCTTGATGAACAAAAGCAACAACTTGCTGCTATCCGTGTTCAAAAGGTCGCTGGTGGTAGAGCTCAAGAAGTGTAAGTTAATGTTTGCGATCAATACTTTTAATTGGACTAATATAACATGTCGATAGTGGTGAAGCTCGTAAGAACGTTGCCCGTGTTTTGACCGTCATCAACCAAACTCAACGCGAACAACTTCGTCTCTTCTACCAAAAGAAGCGCTTCACTCCTCTTGATCTCCGTGTCAAGAAGACTCGTGCTATGCGTAGAGCTTTGACTCCTTTCGAAAAGTCCAAGAAGACTGTTCGTCAACAAAAGAAGGAAGCTCACTTCCCCATCCGCAAGTACGCCGTCAAGGCCTAAATGCAACAATAAAGCTCTTCGTTCTTGACTCTTTCATTTCGAATGCCAATATTCATTTATGATTGTATGTGCACCCTAATATGTAAGAATGTTTGTATACGTGTACAAATAAGTATATAGGCTATTGTTTGTTCGAAGAAAGAGCACATTTAAAAAAAGAGAAGGAAAGTGATAATTTTAAATTTCATTGTTCGTTATGGTCGTGTTTTTGTTTTCATCCCAAGTTGGTTATTCAAAATCAATGATATATATATATATATAAAGCTTAGCTAGACACTCCTTTAATTCCATTAATCCTTTCCTTCCCATTCCTTCTTTACCTGTCTCTCCTTACTCATTACACTCATTCAAACAGTACACTTATGCTCGACCATAACGAACTTTCAAAGCATTTCAATGAATCTCAAAAGCAAGACGTGATTCATTTATATGAAACTGATTTACAGACTCCAATTAAAAGAATTAGAAAAAAGCGCGTTCGTGCAATCAAGCCAGATCATATCCCTCGTCCCGTGAACAGCTTCATTTCATTCAGAACCGAGAAACAAGCTCTTATACGAAAATTTTGTCCAACAGCAAATCACAGGGAGATTTCAAGAATTACTGCAAGATGGTGGCGTACTGCTGAAGCCAAAGATAAAGAGGTGTTCATCAAAAAAGCTGCAACTGCAAAAGTTGAACATTCGAAAAAGTAAATAAAAAAAGCACTCTATTCATATAGCTATCATTAACCATTCATTCATCAATATAGATATCCAGATTATGTTTTTAGTCCAAAGTCAAAGAATCCCAGAAAGCCTAGAAAATCGTCTTCAAGAGCGCTAAAACGTACCTCATGTACAGACATGGATCCATCGGCCAACAGCACTTCAACTCAACTAGTTAGGGCTTCTAATGAAATCACTCCTCCTTTTGGAGATTATGCCGTTCTTCAAGACAAAGAAACCTGCGATGATCATATTGTTTATCCTGGTGCATATCAGATTTGGCCTTACGGTGTACATGCGCAGTTTTCTGGTTTATCTAACCAATATCATGATCTGCTCCCTAGTCATAGCAATAATTATGAAACTCCAGATACGACAATCTATCCTAACTATATGACTTATGATAATTATGCTACCCAACTTTCTTATCATCCTTACTCGTTCAATAGCTTAATAAGCAATCTGGCTTTGCAAAACTATGAAGTCGATGATTGTAACAATGAATTGGTTTACCATGAAAGCGATAACACTCCTCATAGTCAAATACTCAACACTCCTTCGCTAGATCATGTCAAGTCCCCTGCCTCTTCATACTGCCAACAAGGTTGGGGAGTCGATGATCCTTGCAGTATGTTAGCTAGCCTTAATCCTACCTCATTCAAAATAATCGAAGATGAAATCCAAGATACAAAGAATGTTCAGGCTTGCGTTTTCACAGAGCAGCTCATAAAACCATTCGATGCTAGCCACATGCCATGCGAGTTACAACGCACCCTTGATGATCCTGCATTCAGCTCCTCGTTTCACTTGCAATAGGTGCTGTGCATGATTGAAAGAAGAACTGCTGTCGTTTTTTTTAATACTCAGTTTTTTTTTGTATAACAATAAAGACATGGGCCAGCCCAATCTTTTTTCTCTCTCTTTTGGATTTTTTTTTTGTATAATTCATTCACCTAACAGAAATGACCAAGGCTTTACCTGATCCAGTAGATACAGAGCATTATGAAAGAATTCCCTTCCAATTCACTGAAGAATGTAAATCATTTTGTTGAATATTACCTAGTAACCTATTGCAATATTGAATCATATTTTTGTTTCTCAGTATCATCCAAAAATGTTTTCATGCGATTGCCGGAATCTTTTTCGCCCTTAGAGCGAATTCTGCTGCAATCAGCAGGTAATCTGCAACGCATTCTTTCAGCCTATTACAATGTGCCTAGTCAAGTTGAAATTGTGAAAAACGAAGCTTTGCCTAGCGCAGATAGTACCCTTATGCAATTCGATAGAAAGATTGTGATGTATTTTGGGGAAAAGCTTGTTTATGAAGCTGAGTCTATTTTAACTGTCAAAGATAGCAGTGTGTTAGAATTAATAGAAAAGCATAAATTTGGTTTAGGACAAATATTTGGGTAAAAAGACAGAAATAATAGTTGTTGACAGCATCTTAATCTACTTTTAAAACAGTCACACGCACAGATCTCCAAATTTTGTATTACATGCTATCGGCAGGCATGGCAATGAACCAGGCGCCAGCTTTTGGAGAGATTATACATTGACCATACCTGATGTGCTAGATTGCTTTATTAGGGAGACATTCGTGGAAGGCCTATTTGAAAAACACAGTGGTGGCAAACATGAGGGTACTATTTGGTACGATGCAAATTAAACTCCACAAATGGAACTTGCGAGAAAGAAAATGTGACTTGGAACCTAGTGAATTTCCATATCGTTCTATAACAAGAAAAATCAGTATAAAAAATAAATTGTGATAATAAGTACACCTTTTTACCCTTTCTTCATTGTATATTCTTACAACAAGATGTCTGCTGAAACCGAGACCTTTTCTTTCCAAGCTGAGATTTCTCAGTTGATGAGTTTGATCATCAACACTTTCTATTCTAACAAGGTAATCGATAGTGGCAATAAGTCTTTCTATTTTACGCGACAAAACTAACGCTGTCATTTTTTGTCTTTAGGAAATCTTCTTGCGTGAATTGATCTCCAACTCTTCTGATGCTTTGGACAAGATTCGTTACCAATCTTTGACTGACCCTTCTGTTCTTGATGCTGAAAAGGATCTCTACATCCGTATCACTCCTGACAAGCAAAACAACATCTTGTCTATCCGTGATACTGGTATCGGTTTGACCAAGGCCGATTTGGTCAACAACTTGGGTACCATTGCCAAGTCTGGTACTAAGGCTTTCATGGAAGCCCTCTCTTCTGGTGCTGATATTTCCATGATTGGTCAATTTGGTGTCGGTTTCTACTCTGCTTATCTTGTTGCTGACAAGGTTCAAGTCATCACCAAGCACAACGATGATGAACAATACATTTGGGAATCTGCCGCCGGTGGTTCTTTCACTATCACTCGTGATACCGTCAACCCTCCTCTTGGTCGTGGTACTGAAATGCGTCTTTACATGAAGGAAGATCAAGTAAGTAATTTTTCAAATAGAAAAAAAAAATTATAAAAATTTAAGACGGAGGGGGGGCGTAGTTATATTGTTGTTTATTGGTTAACTTACGTGTATTATTTTACAGCTTGAATACCTTGATGAAAAGAAGATTAAGGACATCGTTAAGAAGCACTCTGAATTCATCTCCTACCCTATCCAACTTGTTGTTGAAAAGGAAGTTGAAAAGGAAGTCTCCGATGACGAAGAAGAAGTCGCTTCTGAAGAAGGTGCCAAGATTGAAGAAGTCACTGATGAAGATGACAAGAAGGACGAAAAGAAGAAGAAGACTGTTAAGGAAACCGTTACTGAAAACGAAGAACTTAACAAGACCAAGCCTCTCTGGACCCGTAACCCTGAAGATGTTAAGTCTGAAGAATATGCTGAATTCTACAAGGCTCTTACCAACGACTGGGAAGACCACTTGGCTGTCAAGCACTTCTCTGTTGAAGGTCAACTCGAATTCCGTGCTATCCTCTACATTCCCAAGCGTGCTCCCTTCGATATGTTTGAAACCAAGAAGAAGAGAAACAACATCAAGCTCTACGTCCGTCGTGTCTTCATTATGGATGATTGTGAAGATTTGATTCCTGAATGGCTCAACTTTGTCAAGGGTGTTGTTGACTCTGAAGATCTCCCTCTTAACATTTCTCGTGAAATGCTCCAACAAAACAAGATCTTGAAGGTCATCCGTAAGAACTTGGTCAAGAAGTGTCTCGAAATGTTCCAAGAAATTGCCGAAGACAAGGAAAACTTCGACAAGTTCTATGAAGCTTTCAGCAAGAACATCAAGTTGGGTATCCACGAAGACTCTCAAAACCGTGGTAAGCTCGCTGACTTGTTGCGTTACCACTCCACTAAGTCTGGTGATGAAATGACCTCCTTCAAGGACTACGTTACTCGTATGCCCGAGAAGCAAAAGAACATCTACTACATCACTGGTGAATCTCGTGCTGCTGTCGAAAACTCTCCTTTCCTCGAAGGTTTCAAGAAGAAGGGTATTGAAGTTCTCTTGATGACTGATCCTATCGATGAATACGCTACCACTCAACTTAAGGAATACGAAGACAAGAAGTTGGTTTGTATCACCAAGGATGGTCTTGAACTCGAAGAAGATGAAGAAGAAAAGAAGGCTCGTGAAGCTGAAAAGGCTGAATTCGAAGACCTCTGTAAGTCTGTTAAGGATATCCTCGGTGACAAGGTTGAAAAGGTTGTCCTCTCTGCTATGTTGACTGACTCTCCCTGTGTCTTGACCACCGGTCAATTCGGTTGGTCTGCTAACATGGAACGTATCATGAAGGCTCAAGCTCTCCGTGACTCATCTATGTCTAGCTACATGGCTTCCAAGAAGACTCTTGAACTCAACCCTACTCACCCTATCATCAAGGCTCTCAAGTCCAAGATTTCTGCTGATGCTAACGACCGTACTGCTAAGGACCTCGTTACTTTGTTGTACGAAACCTCTTTGTTGACCTCTGGTTTCTCTCTTGATGACCCTAGCTCTTTCGCTACCCGTATCAACCGTATGGTTTCTCTTGGTCTCTCCATCGACGAAGATGAACTCGCTACCGCTGATGAACCTGTTACCGAAGCTGCTGCTGAAGACAACGCTGAAGTCTCCAAGATGGAAGAAGTTGATTAAATTGTATAATTCTTTTCTCTGTATACTGTTGAACATATTTTAAAAAATTCCTTCATTTGTTCATTTCTTTTAATTCTCAAAAAACATCATAAAAATTAGCAAGTCAAAAGACTTGTTTCTGTTTGTAATAAATATCATGTATAGACCCGCTCAAGATACATCAAATTCTTTTTTGTTTGTTTTTGTCTTCTATTTTGGTGATTGAAATTCTAATGGTGGTGCTATTTTAACAAGAGTCGATCTTTTTTTGCTTTAAAATAGTACTGTGATTGTTTGCATTTATTAGCAATATTAAGAATAAGCACGTCAATCTTTGACTGCAGCAATGCGTAAACGAGTATACATCGTAAACCACCTGCCGTCTTCTCTCTGATAACAAGGTTGTAGTTGGAGCTGGACTTCTTGAGCTAGTTTCTTACGTTCTTCATCGTCAGGCAAGACTTTTAGAAACTCAAACCCAAATGTCTCAATCCATCCAGCTATATCAGTATTTAACAAAGTTGCGCGAGGTACAAGATTTGCTTCAACTACTTTAAACCCGTTTTGCTCAAGAAGTTGGCTGTAGCTTTCAGCCGATGGGAAGTACCAAGGTGAGATAGCATTACCATCAAGGCCTCGTTTGCAAAGACCATTGATCAAGGCAGCGTGAATCTCTTCATAATGTTTGTTGTTTGGGAGTTAGTTTTTGTTGATCAATCATGTCCCCTTGTCTGCTTACCACCAACATTCATAAATCCGCCAAATTCTGCAACAAATCGGCCTTTAGGTCTTAAGACATGGTGGATGTTTTTGATGGCTTTAACAGGATCTTTCTTTAACCAGTGAAGCGTAGCATTTGAGAAAACTGCATCATATAAAGAGTTATTGCTTGTCTGCTCATCAAACCATTGATCCAAATGATAGCCATCAACAACATGATATAAGGTGTTGCTATCTTGTTGTTGTCTTTTGGCGGCTTGAATCATGTCTTGGCTAGAATCAATACCTGTCACAGCTTGACATCGTGCTGCTAGTATTTTTGTCAGCACACCATCACCACAGCCAAAGTCAAGGATACGTTCATCTGGCTGAGGATCAAGCATATCGAGGATGACGGAGCCTAATTTCGGTACGAAAGAAGCGTGTTTAGCATAATTCGAAGCAGACCAATCATCTTGAATCGACATGATGTATAATTAAGCAAGAGAAAAAAATGAGATGAAAAGGAGAAGAAGGATAGAGCACTTAAAATGTGAAGTACATAATTATCTTCGTCATACTATTGGTCAAAATCAAATGACACAAAATCGTAGCCAGCCTTGTTTGCTTTGTTGTACAGCCAGACATCGTTAGTAACAATGGCATTCAAAACCAATTGGTTGGGATCCGTTCCATGAGATTCATATTTTCTGATCATTTAGCTCAAGTTGGTATTGATCAATTATAAATTTGTCAATGGTTCCGCCTCAAGCGATCTTGGTGATGCTATATGATTTCGAAATGATACCACTTCTATAACAGACCTCCGTTTGTTTGCCAACACCTAACACTGTTAGAGGTATGATGATATATGAGTCAACCATTTCGCATGTATCATTTGATTGTCAATGAACAAAGGAAAAGGGGTACAACATCCTATACGTCAATGTGTAGTCGAGTTAGAAATTTAATAGCCACCAACGTGTGCTTTTTTCTTCGAAAAAACGTTCCGTACCTGTACCGATGCTTAGCGCACATACATTCATTACGAAATAAAAGATGATCAAACAGTACTAAGAACACTTTCCTGAGGAGCCAGTCAAAAGTAGCGAAAGCAGAATCCGATTACTGTGGTTGCTTGAGGACTTTGAAATTAACTTATATATAAAGGATTCATAACAATGCTCTCTTCCATATTTTTTTCAACAAAATAAAAATGACAACACCTCTTCCATCTACTAACGGCCCAGTAATTGCTGGATATTTCTCAAACTGGCAAGTAAATTAGCTTTGGGATTACGTTTAGTCATTAATACATTATATAAAACAGGGGCATATATGACAGAAAATACAATGTAATTGATGTAGCTCAACAAGCTAGCAAACTTACGCATGTTCTTTATGCATTCGCAAATCTACGAGAAGATGGCCATGTGGTTCTCGGAGTATGTTCGAATCAGTTTCTTTGTCTTGAAGATGAAAATATCTAACTATTATTGTAGGATTCATATGCAGACAAGGAAATACATTTTCCTGCAAGTAAGTTCAGACTGGTGCGACCCAAAGTTATCATCGCACTTACAGTATTTTTAGATGAATGTATTGACGGGAAAGCTGATAGCTGGGATGAACAAGGACACAATCTCTATGGAAATTTCAAACAGTTTTATCTTTTGAAGCAAAGATATCGTCACTTAAAAGTATCAATCAGTATTGGAGGTTGGACATGGTCCAAGAACTTCGGTGGGGTTGTTTGCGATTCAAAGAAGCGACAACGATTTGTCGAAAGTAGTGTCAAATTGGTATCTGACTTTGGACTAGACGGTATCGATATTGATTGGGAATATCCGAAAAACGATAAAGAAGCCCTTCACTATGTTCATCTGTTGTATGATATACGTATTGCGCTAGACAAATATCAGGAAGAGTGTGGCCAATTGAGTCAGCCGCGCTTACTTTTGACTGTGGCTGTTCCATGTGGGCCAGAGAACTACCGGAAACTCCGATTGGCAGATATGGAACCTTATGTAGATCTGTTTTATCTTATGGCATATGACTATGCAGGCTCTTGGGACAAAAAAACTGGGCACCAAGCTGCTATGTTTGGTGGCGCCCTGAATACTGAGCAAGCTGTCAATGACTACCTCAAGTTTGTCCCATCCCGAAAGTTGGTTGTAGGTCTTCCTATGTATGGCCGTGGTTTTTCAGACACAGATGGTCCAGATAGTCCCTACAAGGGTGTACCAAAGGGTACATGGGAAGAAGGTCAATTTGACTACAGAGACCTTCCTAAGCCTGGAGC
Source organism: Choanephora cucurbitarum (assembly GCA_025331435.1). Taxonomy (NCBI): domain Eukaryota; kingdom Fungi; phylum Mucoromycota; class Mucoromycetes; order Mucorales; family Choanephoraceae; genus Choanephora; species Choanephora cucurbitarum. Next base: position 264,341 of record JAIWNI010000010.1, on the reverse strand, counting down.
AACCGAATATTATGATCATCAGAAAATAGCCTCATGGTCCTATGATTCTAACATCAGAGAGTTTATCAGTTACGACAACCCGCAAGCCATAGCTGCTAAATGTGATTATGTCCAGCAAAGACAATTAGGAGGATGTATGTTCTGGGAACTCAGTGGCGATCAGCACCCTCATAACCCTCGAAATCTTGTCAATACAGTATATCGATCCTTTGAAGGACAAACAGATCAAATCGCTAATCATTTGGACTATCCAAAAAGCGAATATGATAATCTCAGAAACTACATGAAATAATACAGTTGAATGAGCAATAATTTCAAATAATAAAGAAAACCGTCTTTAGATGGGCTTTTTCTCCTAAAAAGGACTTTTATGAGCTGAGAGCAAGCAAAAACAATACAGAACTTCATAAATGATAGGTACATTCATCTTGCTATAATGAAAGAGCAGAGGAAATGGTGGCATATGGCTTGTCAGACTATCCTTTAATCATCCCAATTTCAAGCGGAGAAGATTGCTTTGACATCATTTCATGTAACATCCTTTATGCCAATGTCAAATCGGAGCAAAGGTTAGAAATTCATATCTTTAAGATCTACCAATTATTGTATATTACCTGAATTACGTTATGTGCATTCTGTGTCTTACAACTTTGATTGCAGAGTACAATAGATGTGAGTAAAACTACATGCTGTTCTCTCATCTTCGGTTCGCCTAAACCTCAGTTATCCGGTTCTAGCTGATTTGCGTTGCCTCCGATTATGTTTATCGTTGTGCAAATTTGTACAAGAGGAAACGTCGGAAGAGAAAGAAAAAATAGTAAGCTTTTGAACCGGTAAAAAGAAAATTAACAACAAAATTACACTGCGTAAGCTACAAAGGGCCTGTTAGACCTTGTCTTAGCCATAAAGTCGGTTTTTCTTGCATTAATTTGCCTGGCAGTCAATAGCTTGGTTCATGATATTCAGAAAATGTACAAATTTTCTCATGTTTGAGTATGAATATGTGTTTCAATAGAACATAAAGTAACATCAATTAGCAAAATGCTCTCTATTTGGAATATTTGAATCACTCTAAAAGATACGAAGGGCTTGGTTAGTGCCAATACGAATAGTAAGCTAAGATTGATATTATGCTATTCCTTCTGTTACACTTGTTGACTGCTGTTTTCTGCAAATATTTATTCAATCGGTATTTCAGACCTTCTTTGCTTAAGAAAAGGATCTTTCTATTACTGAGTGACCTTGTAAGTTACTTTCCTTTTCTTTTTCTCCACTCTATTTCAGCTGATACGCGCATTCTGTCAACCGAAATTACAGCTGCATCTTAATTCGTATCCTGAAATAAAAACAGGTCCCTGACTCCCAATTTTACAGCAAATGAGCGAGCCTCTATACAAGAAACCATTACTTCCTACTACTCTGATACATCCAGTACCGAGCACAAGCTTCTACTCTTCGGTCTCTGTTTATCAACGAGTCGACCGACAAGGATCTAGTCAAGGATTTGATTTGTTTGGCAAAAGTGTAACCCGGGATTCCGTAGAATCCCAAACAAGTAATCTCGTATTAACGAAGATAACATGAGCAACATACTTATTTTCTCTTTGGCGTTGCTATACAGATTTTATACGAAAAGTGTTTGCTTTGACGTCTATTCAGTTTTTATTTATGACTTGCTTTTCAATCACATTCGTGTATTATCCACACTGGTATCAACAAAGGTAAAAGAAAGAGAGTTGAAATTATACCCAACCTGTTTTCATTTCTTTGTGTTTCATAGTTACAAGGCACTTATATTACTACTTCCAACCATCCTGTTGTTGGCTGTGTTAGCTTGGCAATTATGGACACAGCACCATCGCCTATCACATCACATTCGATACATTCTGATATTTGTTTATTCATCTCTCATGACATTTACTCTATCTAGTGTAGGCAAGTGCATATCATATGCTTATTTGTAGAGTGGTTACTGATTACCAAAATTAGTAACGCAATTCTTTGAAGAGTATGCTATCATGGTTCTTACTATGTCTTCCCTTGGCATCCTGAGTAATGTTGTTTATACGTTTCAGAAGCGGTTTTTGTTTCGAGGTCCAAAGCCAATGTAAGTCACTATTACAAGCATTGCCTCTGTTCTTTTTTATAACTATGTAAGCACACATCTGCGATTAGTGTTTGCAGTTCTGCTATAATATGTATAACTTCTTTGGGGTTGCGCAGCATATATCAGTTAGATCCAGTAGAAATTCTTGGACCTATAGCGATATCCAGTTTGATTTGTGTCTATGTTGACTTGGAAATATACTATGCAATGTATACGATGACAGAAGATGAATATATACTAGCGAATCTGTCATTTTATATTGACTTGGTATATCCTATTAACGCTTTGCATCATGCTTGCGAGCTCTCAGACGACATGGACGATTTTCCAGAATATTTCAATCCAGACTCTTCTAATGCCTTAAACCATATTTAAATTCCTCGTTTGATAATGATTAATCTAGAAAAGAATTTCTGTAATAAACATAGAGACAATGTCAGTAATCCAAATGTGAGTTGCACAAATGCTTTTCTTCTCGGTTTAAGCCAAAACTAGATCAGGATATGTGTTCTCTGATTTCGAAATCTCGTTTTTTTTTCTAATGATGACTTGATGCGTCAGTTGTCCACTTTTGTCACCATGATTGTTAAGAATATGTAGATCGAAATTAATATGAGATTTGATTTAGCTTTAAGCTTTCGATCGTTGCTTAACGTTCTATTATTTATGCTAGAGCAAAACCAAGTCTATATGACGAAACCTAAAAGCAAAAAAGTCCATTCTCAACCCAGCTTGAGTGATAAGCTCAATAGCTTCACTCTAATAATAATTGCTCTTTGTGCAAAAAAAAGTTTAAAATTGTCCTTTATTTGAATCAATCAATCATGCATTGGCCTGCATTGCTAAATTCGCTATTTGTTGCTTTATGGCATTTCACAGTAACCGTAGACATCTTCAGTGGTTTTGCGACAAACAGTGCCTTGAGGACAAACCAAGTTTTGAGAGCACACTATAAAAAAATCAGTCAATTCGTTCACAAATTCAAGAAATTACTTACTGTTGTGTAGTGAATAAGGAGTTTGTGCCTGTGTCAAAAGAGCGCTGGCAGATACAAGGACAAAGAAGAGGATGGACTGAGCTTTCATTTTTGATTGAACTGTTGATAAAGATCAAAGGGATAAAGTAGAAAAAAAGGAAGACAAAGAGTCTGAATGTCAGAAAAAAGAAGTAAGATTGGGTTTGATCATTTATTTGTAAGAATCGAGATTTAAATGTGAACCAAAACAAACGAATTACTAGAGTCTACGATAAACTATCGCGTACGTATTGATGAGGAGGAAGCAAAATGCCCAATTGGAAGTAAGGTAAATCTTTGAGCCTGAGGTGCCAAAGGCAATACATTATGATGCCCTTGTTGTTGGCTAGAAATTACTTTACGTGCTCTATTGTACCAAGGAATAAAAGCGTTTAAAGACATTAAAAAGTGAGTATTGTTTGTTATATCATTAGAAGAATGCAAACCTACCGCTCGTATGTTTCGTTGTTAGCATTTGTTAATACACCAAATATTAATGATTGCTTGATATAAAATTTGTTTACACTTGGCTTAAAATGAGGTTCATAACTTGCCCAGTTAATGAGGTCAATCTAGGGAACAATTTCGTTAATGGTTTTTCTTTGTTTTTTACCCTCTGTTTGAGACCAATTTACCTGACTCTTCAAGAACTGAACAACATTATTGTTTGTTAGCTTTGTGTCTTGTTGGAGGATTGTACAAAGAAATAGATAGTCAAACATGAGCTGAAGAGCCCCATTCTCAGTTAATTCTACTTGGCGAATACAACTCTCATATACTTGATTCACTGTATCTTGTAATTTCTGCCGAATGTTTGTCATAATAGTCTGCGGAAAATGAAGGTAAGTGTGTCTGGCTTTGTTCAAACAAACTCGAGTTTTAGAGCAGCTTACTTTGTCTAAGAGTGTGCTGTTGAAACGTTGCAATTCTTCGCAAATATTGTACAGACCTCTTGCAATAGAATTTGTAGATTGCACAGGTAACCTTATGTCTGCTTCAACATCTTCAAAATAAGTTTGTTAGTTTAGAAAATAAAAAACAGAAATGAAATACATACTATCCCAAACTAATTGAGCTGGACACTGATCATTCCATTTAGTTGAAAGTAGTGTCTTTTCAAGATCTTCAGCATATTTCTTTTGTAAGTAATCAAGCCATATATTATGCGAATCATGGAAGGTATCTGTAAATATTTTTTGAGCTTGAGAGTATTTTGGATCTAGGAAAGAGAGAAAACGGAGAGAAGTTATGCGTAAGATGGTTATTCTACTCATTTTTTCTGACACATAAACTACTATGTTACTTACTTTGATCAATTCGACTTCGAAGTTCAAAAGTAGGCGGTGCATCAATAGAGATAGACAGAGCATTTGGTAGCTCCTTTGAAAGGAGGCATATGTTTCTGACGAGTCTTCCCAAGAAAATAGAGGCACCGTTTGCTTGATTAGTTTGAATTGATTAGTTTGCATTATCTCAAACGATATCAAAAATATATCTTACCCGTCTCATGGTCAGTCCATCCGGCAATACGCTTAAGCAAGACATTTACTTCTCTAGAGTATGACTGAACAGTTTCAAAGCATTTGTCCTCAAAATAATTTTTGATCATATTGGTATCGCTATAGACAAGTGAGTTCAAAATGTGCTACTTCAAATGCAATCTTATAAGACGCCTTACTTTTTGACATGGAAACATTCATCATTCATATTACTGTCGTTCATCAAATAGCTCTTAACGTCTTTTGTGATATCTGACAAAATCATATCAAACTCGTTTTGAAGCAGGGAGAGGCTACTTGTTCGATCATGAACTGTCTCTGTTAAAGAAGTCTTAAATGATCTTATCTCCTGAGCTGATGAAAGATTAGGCAAGACAAATGCAGTTTGATGCTTGCTGTTTAAGTCTGGCCAAACATGCATTGTTACTGAAAGATCCTTTTGGGGATTAAGTGTCTTTGGATTAACGAGTGAATTCCAAATAGTAGATCCTGGTTGGTTGACTAGCTGTTGAAGTGAGTTGTCGATTAGGAGTTTTGTGTGTCGATTGAAAGAGCCACGGTAAAGATTGTTCCAGACAGAATAAGAAGATGTTAGTACAGCTTGATTCGCCGTACGCCATTTGTTTTTCTTGTCTTTTGCCATCTCATCTTCTCTTAGGGCTTCCCATATTTTTGTACGAATTTGCACTAGATCAGAATGTTTATCAACAGCCTGCAATCTTTTGTCGAGATGGTGGTGTAAATAGTGCTCAACACTACTTATCCAGCCATCTGTTGACTGCCTTATATCTTCGATTGAAGGCATTGTTGAGGGGTCAAACTGCGGCAAATATTGTTGTATAGATTCAGGCAGGAAACGCACAATCAAATGAATATTTGAACTGGGAGAGAAGAGTCGAGTGATAGCAGACTGACTAATAGATGTCTCAGTATTGCAACTTGAAGGTATCAAGAATGTTTGTTTAAAAGAGTTGACATAAGACTCGATCATAGGTTTTTGGCGATCATCCTCCAATAGTACAAATATACTTACTATTTGTACTACTGTGGTTTTGAAGACAAGTGCTACCTCTTTGAGTTGATGTATCAAACGATGTACTAGACTATCCGAGCTTTTCATGTAGCACTCAATGATGTCTTTGATGAGATTGAGCCTCGTTTCTAAAAGCTTTTCTAGTACATCTGTATAAGACATGTTATCGAGTAGCATTAATCCAATCATGATTTCTGCCATATTCTAATTCAGAAAGAAGACTTGTGCACTCAGTTTACACTATTCATCTGTCAATTACGTCAAAGCTCACCTCTGGCGATTGTTTTGAAACACTTAGATAGTGTACAGATCGCTGTACAATTTGCATTTTAAATGCACTCACTGCATCCCATTGTCTCTGGATGACAGGGAAAGCAAGATCTATATCAATAATTGCCTTTTCCTTTTCCTCCCCTAAATAGTTGTGTACTTGTTGAGCTAGAACAAATAATCGACTGGCATGGAGATACTGATGGTTTTCCATTGCATGCCAAATCTGCTCGGGTACATCAGCCAATGATTTGACAAGAGCACCAATACAATAAACATATCGGCGCTTTGTGTCTGCTATAACTTAGGCACATACACACAAAGACAGAAAAATCTTCAGTTTCTATTGTCTGCACCATATCAAACTACTCACTATGATTGCTCTTTCCGTCCTGTAACTTGACTTGCTTCTTTGCATTCTGCTTTATTGATTCAACATCATATGTAGATTGCATTCGCTCAAAATTTGTTTGAATAGCTTGAGCATTTTTACTCATAGTAATGATAGTGTCAGCTGCTGAGATCAGATCTTGGTACTTGTCTCTAAACATTGAAAGTGTGTCAACCGCTAGATGGAGATTGTGAAAAGATTGTCAACTTTACCCAACCATGGCTCGCAACTCTTTCTTTTGTGTTTCGATCGCATTTCTAAATAACTGTTGGTCAGCGCGTACAATCATCGAGTAGTTGAGGTGTCTTTACCGCGTCTTTTGCTCAAAGGCTCGAACATCAGGCACACTAGACTCGATCAAATAAGAATCTGGATCGTCTTCACTGGTCATTATTGATTAAATAAAAACAAAAAGAAAAAGGTACACAACGATTCATATGCAGATTTTAGAAACCAGCTCATGTAGAATAGATGCTTTATTTATAAAAGGAAGAGGCTATATGTTATAAAAGGGAAATATACAAAACTTAGGCATTATGTGCGCTCCAGCCTGAGACAGACTGATCATCTCGAACAAGTTGCCAAGAATCCCAATAATGAAGATCAATCTTGACAGCCACAACACGCACTGTTTCATTTCTACTGACAGTTTTGATTCGAATGTAACCTTCATCGTTGTCATCATCTTCATCTTCGTCGCTAAATTCGGGTACTATAGCAGCGTTTTCTTCTTCTCTGACATCATTGTCTTTGGAAGTTCGACGAATAGGAGGGATGTAACTAGATCTACGACGACGACATGCTTCGGCTTCATATTCATGAACTACTTCCAAGAATGAATCGAGATCTTTCACTGGCTTGCCTTGCACTTCTACAATCCAAACACCTGGGCGAAGTACATTGGATGCAGGAGAACCATACAATGTGCAAGACACATAAACACCAACAGGCACATTGCGAACTTGTTCCAGTACTGATTTGTATGGCTTCTGAATGAGTGCACCTTGCCATCCAATCACACGTGTTGTCTCATATCCGCTGAACTCGCTTAAAGGAACAGTGACATTCATTTCTTTGCCATCTCGCAAAATAACCATATCGACATTGTCTTGCTGGTTCACATGCATCAAATGAGACATTCGGGTAACCAATTTTCCATTAAGACTTAGAATAACATCGCCTACATTGAGAACTTTGGCGCAAGGGCTTCTTTCATCAAGTACATTAAGCACGTATAAAAGAGTATGGCGTGTAGCGCCGCTTTCCTCAATCTTCTTTACCCATTCATCAGAGAGGCCAAGTGTACGAGCAGCAGCAATACGCATTGTCCACAATTCGACATCAAGGCCCTTGAAAACGATCTTGTCACCATTGTTGAGGAATTGATCAATTGTAGGCTTAACTAGTGATGCTAACAATCCTGACATAAAAGAAACGTCTTTTCCTTTTTCATTCTGAGATGAATAGCTGATCCAAAGAGCGTGCACTAAACCATTGTCATCAGTAATAAGACCACCTTGAGAATTAGATGAATCATCGATCTTGATGCCTTCAACATTCATAGCACGCCAACGAGGAGGAGAGCATTCTCGAGTACCAATGTTAGATACAGAAGACACTGTTGTCTTCTTCATGATAACAGAATGATCGCTACCAATACCAATAAAATTGGCTTCATCTCCCTGGTTCAACTCTTTTTCGCTAAATTCAATTGGTTTGACAGGTGTGTCTCCAATCAGTTTAGGATCATACGTCAAAATGACATAATTGTAGAATGGATGTAAGAAAAGTAGACGGCCAGGAATAATTATTGAATTGGCAAAGGTAATAAAGATGTCACCTAGACCTATTGGAATTGTATCACGGTCACAGACAATTAGTGGTGGATTAGTGGATACGATAAAACCAGTGCCATAAAACTGAGTAGCTTTCATGCCATCCACGAGATAGGGAAGGTAAAAATCAATAGCAACAAATGAAGGCATAAGTTTCTCGGCCAACGTCAAAGAAGGATCTAGACGAGGGAAGCTAGCGGATGAGGGCGTATAAGGGATCTTTTGGGGAGGCGATGGCATGTCAGTATAGTCCCATAAACCGCTGACGTCTTATGTTTTCGTTTGTTTGTAAGGATTAGTAATTCAACAAGAATTTGCTATTCATCACTGTTCTTACCATTTCGTACAGCAATTCTAAACTTATGCCAATGTCGATCAACATGCATAATCATCACTTTGTCTTTATAAGCTTTATGTAGAGCATAGAATCTATAATGAGCAGCGTTAATTACACACACAAGCCTATGTTTGAGTAGTGTTGTCATCACTTACCTAATAGGTACACGTGCACCATCTGGAAGGCTCTTCATTGCCTCAATAAAAGCATCTAAGTTAGGTGTAGGGATGTTGTTGACACTCACAATAATACTTTTACGCCAAGCGCTTGCACTTGCTAGCATATGTCCTGAGGTAGCCACATATACACCGCTAGTAGGTTGGGAGTAAGACTTTGCCAGTTGATAAGAGAGTTCATGAACAACACCACCACCGATTTCCACAAAGCGATTAGGCGTGATAGAATGCAAGTCTTGTACAATCACTTTAACTTCTTGTACCTTTTTACCACGGCTGATCGTCAAAGAAATTTCCTTTCCAACCATATCATCCAATATTTCGAAAAGGGCAATAAAGTGCGGTACCATCTTGCCGTTACAACCGATAATGATATCTCCCGGAACAAGAATATTATCGGCAGGACCTTTGGGCAGCAATGATCGAACAACGAGCATACCCGTCTCCTCAGGGAATTTGTTGCGTACTTTCTCTTCAATAGATGCCTTAAGACCTAAACGGCGTACTTCGTTGTAAGGCAAATACTCAAATTCAGTCTGAAGAGTACCACGAGGTACTGGCTTTCCAGCTTGAATGTATTTGAGGGCACGTTTGACTCGATCAAGTGGCAGATAGTAAGAAGACGACGCGCGACTAGCACCACCTGCATTAAGAGCAACAGCATGGCCATCAATATCTAATACAGGACTACCGGATGATCCACCACTCGTTCCGGAGGCTGCTTGAAGGTAGAATGTATTGAAGTCGTTGTATTCGCCTACACCGTATTCTGGTGCTCTTCTATCAAGTCTAGCCAATGTACCAGCCAAAATACTTAATTTTTCACCTGCGTCGTTACTAAAATTTTTGTTTTGTTGCATATAAACTGTTTTAGTGCGGAGATTCATTAAGTGAGCTAAAATTTCGATAATCTTACCCAACAACACGAATATCTAAACCAACTTTAGCTCTTTCTGGGCTAAGCTCAATTTCTTCCAACTCCATAAATTTAATGCGAGTGGGGTCAAACTATAATAAGGCAAGTCAAATTAAGAAAATTAGGAGAATGAGATAAACAAAAAAATTTCTTTACATACTTGCATAAAGCCAAAGTCATGGACTGGGTCACGGTATACTGGCTTAAGATCCACTTCTTCATAATTCGTTAATACGGCTTGAGCAACGATAGGAGCAGGCGAAACAACATGGCGGTTTGTTAAGATAATACCACGTTTGGCATCTACAATAAACCCTGTAGCAGTATATCCACCTAAAAAAATATGTGAGCTATTTTGCCGATAACATGTTTCTTTTAACCTCTACCTGATGTTTCTGTATCAAAGCTTCGAACATGACTTGCTTTGATTGAGACGATTGCACGGATGGCCTTTTCTAGAGTAGGCTCCCAAGATCTGGCTTTATAAGGAACTCCTGAAGTATTGGCAGGTGAGAAGTAGTCCATTGGAGGACGAGGATTCCATGCATGAGCCCCAAAAGCAATGGATTTAGATCTTCCACGCAATGCTCTGCTATCAACAGGTGCTTGCTGCTCGAACTGTGTAGTGGCAAGAGACATGCTGCCTCTATGAGGCTTTAGATTTGTAGCCATATCACCTGCTTCTGCAGGTGCTGGAGACTCGACAGGACCGCGCAAAGGTGGTGTGGATACAACAAGAGGGTGTTGAGAATCGTCCATTTTATACTATATACAAAAAAGAATAAGATAATGAAAAGAAATACAAATTAATAAAATGCGGAAACGAAAAAGAAAAAAAAAGCACCTAAAACTCTGTGAAAATAAAAATTGACATATATAAATGTATAATAGAAACCCATGAATTCCCTTAAATTAGACTTTTTATGCTGATTTACTAAATCCATGTAAAAGGAAAACCTTTTGTCTGCTGAGTCTAAAAGCTCTGTACAACAAAGCGATTGGTTATCTACAAAGCAACTACGATATATATTGCTAGATGCACGTTTATCTGAATAAAAAGTTGGCTTGTTTCTAGGTAAATAAGCAAAGAGAAAATATACACTTTAAACCCAACAACTGCTATAGTTCCAAGGTAAAGCATCTTGATCCTCCTACGTTAATCAATAAACCGCATATCGTAATCTAGCTCAGTCATCTGTTCTTGCATGATAATAACAAAACGCTAGTTGATCTTCTGGCACTAGCTCAAAGAACAACATCAACTTTTTTTTTCTTAAAGAAAAAGGCTCGTTTGCACATGAATCGTTTCATGTTCGGACTTCCACATTTCAAGTTGAAATATGGAATATTCTTCTGACACTGTATTATTAGCATTTAGGCTTGACGAGTGATCAAACTATACATTTATTACAAACAAATCATATATACCTTTCTTTTTACTTTGTTCGCTATCTGTTCACCTAAAAAATTGTTACAGTTTACACTTCGATTGGGTGTTTCTAAACAAGAACATCCTTTCTTTCTTTTTTTTTGTATATAAGTGTATGTTTTGATGGCTAATTCGTTTTGCAGGTGGCCAGCTAAGGCCAATAGGCTTTTCTTTTATAATTCATTCGTAATTCTTCGCCTCTAAGGCATTTGTACTTGCCAATTTGTTTGATAACGCAATGAGTTTTGCCAAACTGTTGTTAATTATGCCTTTTGCAGCAGAAGATACCCCTTACACTGTGACACCTAACTAGGTTTATCAATGAACAATTAAATTGAAAAAAAAAACCTATAATAATATTAATTAATGCAACGACAAACAGCTTGAACATACATACATACATGACTGTTATATGCGCAGTTCTTTTGTATCTCTCTGCAGGTATTTGTCACAATTTCCATCTGCCAGTGTGAAACTGAAATGTGTAGTACAAGCTGTAGCTTTATCATGCTAATTGAGCGGAACAAGAATGGCCTCATTTTTTTTTCGTTTTGTCTTTTGTGATCGTAGGTAAAGAAAAAAAAGTTGTGTAGCATAAAGAGCCAACTGTATTCATACAGGCTATAGTGTGTACATACATGCGCAATTGCATATGAATGCAGATCATTTGGTTTATTCTTTGGTACATGTTTGTAAATACAAAATATAAGCTAACCGTAACGTTGGTTATTTTTGCTTATCAGCAATCGTTTTTGTTACTCTGCTGTTGTGTTTAGTGAATTATTTACAGAACGTCCTAACCGGTGGACACGCAAGTGGCGACGCATGTTACTCTGTACACTGAAATGTCTACCACATCCAGGCTCAGTACATACGAATGGTTTCTCTCCAGTGTGCGAATAGGTATGTATACGTAAAGAGGAAGGTCTTGAAAATTTCTTGTAGCAATAAGGACATGTGTATCGCCCAGATGGATCAGGAGTAGTTGTTGTTACTGCTGGAGTTGTCGTGTCGACGATGTTTGTGTTTATATTGGAAGTGGTATTGTTGTTTATCATGGTGACGTTTCCTGGATGATCTTTGCCAAGTTTATCGAAAAAATTTAGGTTTGTGCTGTTGGGTGTCATCGGACTAGAGTGTGTTTCTTCAGGACTGTGTGAATGAGCACGTACGGATGGAAGAGGAGGTGGGCTAAGCATAAAGTCCAAGGTGTTCGCTGAAACAGCACGCCGGTGATGATGATGGGTTCTATTGCGTGGACTAGTGTTGCTTAAAGCAGGCAGTGATAAAGGAGGATTGGGAGTCAAAGGAGGCAGTGTAAATTCAGAAACAGACCTTCCATGAAACCCAGACCGTCGTCTGTTAAATGGGGGTGTGCTAGTTGGGTTTGGTACTCTATCACCCGATAATGCCCAACTAGGAGGCTTCTCAGTAACAGGAAAAGGCGTGCCGCTATAAGGCTGTCTAGGTTGGTATATATTGGACTGAACGAGGCTGGTAGATGGCTTCTCATCTATTGTATGAAGCGACAGACTCTGTAGTTCAAGAGGAAGGCTGCTTACACTTCGAGAAGCTCGATGGCCATAATGTTTCTTATTGTGCTGTGTCAATGGTTGTTGCTGAGGTCCTAATTCTCTAAAGTTATTATTGTTTTCACTTCTGCCTATTCTGCTAGCTTACCTGGGGTTTCTTGTAAAAGAAACTGAATAGAAGGCAGGCTTGGTTTATTCATTTGGAAAACAAGTCAAAGATATAAAGGACCGAAAGAAAAGATTGAAAACTCAAACACTGAAGACACTAAAACTTCGGCGTAAAAAATCGGAGCCCCAAACTAATAATCATTCTGTTCAAGATCTGCAGATTTTCCTTTTTATGATGCAATTATAATACAACAGCTATTCTTCACGTTTTGTAATCGGTCTGGAACATATCAGAGATCGAAAAAACTTCTTGATACTATAAGAAGCAGTCGCGCTACTACTAGAGGTCAGAAAAAAGAAATAAGTTTTAAAGATTCTAAAAGAAGAAGAAACTTTGATTGATAAAAAAAACAAATTGGAATTTAGACTGTGTACGAACGATGCCGTTTTGAAACATAGAGCTAAACAGCCATTTAGCTTTCCTGTATCCAAGTAATAGTTGTAAAGTCTTTGTTTTTTTTCGAGAGCATCATGATTCAGAAATCCTCATTCTCAATGGTAACAGTAAAAAGGAGAAGTTTTGAAACACAGAATAATTCTGGATTATTTGCTTGCTTATGTCATTCGCTCGGATGATCGCTTAAACAAATGGAGCACGTATACTAAAAATAAATATCTGTTGCTAGCTCACAAAATAATGAATAAGCACAATTCCGTTGAGAATGGTGTTGCTTTCCTCAAACTAAATAGCCTTGCCTGCTATAAGTCTTGCATGATTTATTGTGCAACAAAAAGAAGCACTCTTGGAAAAACTGAATTTAGGCATTATTATTTTTGCGATTTTTTTTTAGCTTCACAAACATTTTCTGCAATTTTAATTACTTGTTTCAAATCAGAATCTATCGAAATATAATTCAAAAAAAGACTCATTAAAGCGCAGAATAATGGCCTCCGAACAACAGCATTTCTTTTTTCTTGTCACTCCTAGGTGTTCTCGTGGAACATCGGTTATATGGAAATTCAAGTCAAAGATAAGATAAATTTTTGAGCTGCCATCATCAGCTCGCCTCATAAGAAGACATACATAGCTGCTCTTTAGCATTCATAGGCCAGCTACAAGTTATCAATTGGAAGAACAGAAACCAAACAGGGTAAGGTTCAAATCCGATTAAACAATTGTGCCAGAAAATAAGGCAATAAAACGAAGCATATAATGTATACTCTACAAAATAAGAATTGTTTTTTCTGTATTGTTCCAAGGGTGGGTTGCACCACACTTAGATTGCTTTATAGCCTGACCCCATTCGTCTCCACTTCGAGTTCAAACGTTCTCGAGCTTTTGTAGAATAGACTGAACAATGACCCTTTTCAAGATTTTTCAAGAGTTCTCCTGAGGAAATTGAAATTACATTTAGACATTTGTTTATCGTTTTCTTGCTCAAAACCATTACATGGTACAATACAAATGTAGCTAAACAAAGATTTGACTGTGGTATGTTGTAATAATATTCGAATGGATTAATTATTCTTTACTGTTCTATTGCTTAAAAGTAAGCACTTTAACTGTGTTTCACAGAAGATTGCATCGATCCTATACCTCTTGATCTGAAATAAGATTCTAGCAAATAAGATAGACCTAGTTGTCACACTGCTTTTTTATGTAAAGATTAGCAAGAATGTATCGCTAAACTTCAAATTAGATCTAAGAAATTCTGTTTGTTGTTAAGACTATCATACCTTCTCTTAAGAAGCAGTTTATAGCTATTAATATCTCATGAGTGAGATGCTGTATAAAACAAAGAATCATATTTCCAATTGCTTATTGGCATTCTGTTCAATCAATACTCTTATGTTTTTTATGTGTCAAAAGTTTCGGATAGAGCGGATCATGGCCGTGTATGGTAGTAACTGAGCATATCCTTGTTGTCATGACTATCAGGTGTTACTTTGGACAGCTAAGACGAATTTTTAGATTTGAAATCGATTATATCTTGAGATTCAAAAGTCTAATACTTTCAAAGATAATTATAGATTGTCAGTCATTATCTAATATGACTTACACCAGTACATTGTGTTGCTGCTAATTCGTCTATATATGCAAGTAAGGGAATGATGTTTATTGACCACAATTAGATGTAAATAGAATTACAGTATTCTAACTTTAGAAGAGACTAGCTGTTGCTAAACATCATGAGCTGATTTTATTGTTGTAAGCGTGGGCCTTTTGACTCTTTATTTGATCATCGATAAAGGCCTCTTTAGTTCTCGTTGACTCAGCATATGACTAGTATAAACTAAAATTGATTGAGTCCTGATAGGAAGCAACAATGTCTAAGACAAGCTGACACTATCAAGTATTCAATCAGCACAAACAGAACATGAGCAACCACAAATGACTTGGCTTAATCAGTCATCCATGATGAATAGAAGTTCTTCTTAAATATCTCAGAAATTTGGTCTTGCTTTTTTTTTACTTGATTCAGATAAATCGTCGGCTCAACTCTTTCGCAAAACAGCTATAATGTCTATTAATATGTTGAACTACAGCATGGCTTGCTTCAGACCAGAACAAGCCCTGAAATGGTCTTGTGAGCGTTGAAAAGGGAGGAAAGAGGAGAAGGGGGATGATGAGCAATTTAAACTGATTGTTTACGAGCATAAAAACCCCACTACAAGAATAAGAGTAAGAAAGACGTCATAAGAGCTTAATACCTCATATCAAGTTCTTTGTCACCTCTGTGTTCAGCTAGACAGAAAGAAACGTAAAAGTGCTTAGACCTTCTTGGGTAGCTGTGTAATGTACAAATTTTTCCTTTTGTATCTGATTGGCTGAAGAATCGCATCTACGTGAAGTCTTGTGGCGTTGGTTGCTGTCCTACCATGAATAGCATAAACGATGCGCACATACCAAGTAGCTAAAAGTGCATGATATCACCTTAAAGAAAAAATATAGATTGCTTTTCTTTTCTTTTTCTTCCTTTCTCGTTTTATTCTTTTCATCAAAAACAATCGGTTTATAAATTTAAATGTTAAATAGTATCAAGCATTATCTGACTGGCCATCACTACAGTAACCAAGATCAATACTCGGATTACGACGACGCTATGAGGTCGAGTGATGTCAATTGGAGGCAGCAGAGAAACGATCAGGTTAGGAATTGGCTTAATGATGTTAATGGGGTACCTCATCAAGATTATGAGCATCAGAAGAAAAGCTCTTTTTGGAAGCGTTCAAAGCACCGGCATTACATGGAGGATCAAACAAAGCTGTTTCAAAATCAACCTGATCGCCTAAATCGGGTTCGAAGTTTGTCTTCTTTTCTCAGACCTCAGTATGATGAACCACGTCGCCAGCGTCGTAACTCTTTACCGGGGAGTCAATTCTTTTCTTCAGGGAATCGCCCTTATGGGTATATGCAAGAAGGAATAAGAAATCATGTGATGTATCCTTTTATCGATGCTATGGCAGGTGCTGCCACTCATGCTATGAGCGACTTGGTTGGCTATAATCAATATCAGCAAAACGGTCCACATACATATCCTTATGGTAACCATAATGGAAATAGTAATAGCAACTATATGCCACACCATAGACAATATAACGCATATCCTTTCTATCAAGATGGCCCGCAATCCTATTATCAGTCTGATCCTTACTTTGGACGATACGGTATGCTAAAAGATCAAAGGTTAATGCAGCCCTACGATAATTTCAATGGATACTATCCCTATAATCATCATAATCATCGTTCAAGCTTAGGAAGGCTGTTTAGATCATAATAATCAAGAAAAAAGTATATTTTTTTACTCATTTGAACTTTTTTTTTCTTTAATATACAATGGATTTCTTTTTTTTTTATGTGTATTAAATGGGCTTGAAAGTAATAAGGGAAATGGCACGGGAAATATTGATGAGAATGGATATGCATAGATGAAATTAAGTGGGTGAATTTTGCAAATTTGTATAAATGTGTGTATGTGTATATGTATTCTTGTAGTATGCTACATTGTATTAAAGCTCCTTGCCGGAAGCGAGTTGTAATCTTTTAGAGGCTCTTCTTTCTATTTCTGCCTTTTTCATGTATTTCTATGTCGTACATTGTATTAGTACATTGTTAGAGAGTTGAGATGTTGTTTTCCTTTACCTTAAATTCAAATGTAGGATCAGGCTGAACAAATGGATGGTTCAATAGCTGTTCTGCAGTTGGTCTATCTTCTGGATTGCTATACATAATTTAAGTAAGGGTGAATTGAACTTAGCTTTCTATCAGGAAGTACTTACATGGTAAAGCATTTAGAGAGGAAGTCTTTGGCATCATCATTAAGGTCTTCAGGAATAGGGGGCGCTTGGTATTTGCCAAGACTGTAGAGTGCTGCCAGCATATTCAGGTCAAGCCAAGGATGATTGCCTGTTAGCATCTCAATCACTGTACAGCCCAAACTCCAAATATCCACCTTAGCGTTGTAGTTTGTTCCTTTGACTACTTCGGGTGCCATCCAGAACACAGTACCACGCATAACAGAATTGTTTGAATGAGGATCATATGCTTTTTCTTGCCCACTCAGCTTGGACAAACCAAAATCAGTGATTTTACAAACACCGTTCTGATCTAACAGGATGTTGCCTGCCTTGATATCCTATACATTCAAAATTTCTTTTGTTAGATAATGTAGATAATTCAAACAAATCCAGCTTACTCTATGCAAAATATTGCGATTATGGAGGTAGGCCAAACCCATCAAGATTTGTTGTGTCAAGAAACGGACAAGAGGCTCTTCAAACTGACCTGTCTTGCTTAAACAGGAGGCTATACTGCCACCAGGTACATACTCCAAAAAGATATTGATATGTCCTTCTTCTTCATCCACATCATAACCAAGGTATTGTACAATATACTCGTTATCCAGATCTTCCAATAAAGAAATTTCTCGGAACAAGGCATCTTTCATTTCTCGTAACTGAGGATTGGCATAATCTGCTCTTGTTGTTGGTAGATCCACCTGTTTGACAGCAATCCATTCACCTGCCTCAACGTTCAAAGCATGATAAACACGACCAAACGAGCCTTTACCAATCAGCTCACCACGAATCCACTGCAGTTTCCTGGACTTGGGCTTGCTGTTGTCAGAAGACTGGACAATAGGCTTCATGCCTGGTTTTACTTGTTCCACTGCTCGGTGCCACATCTTTGTGCTACGGCGACGCATCAAGTTGTTGTTGGCTCGAATGACGTTTACTGCATTTCTCCAGTTACGATGTGCTTCATTGGCCACATAACGAATTGACTTCTTATGAGCACCAAGTCGTCGTCCAGGTGGTAATGCGGTTACCATTGTTGCGCCATCAACGCCGGACATACTAGTGACCGCTTGGTTATTAACATGGGCTGCGCTTTGTGAAGTAGAGCTAGTGGTTGTGCTTGAGGATGAAGGCACAGGTTGAGGTGCATCTACAATAATTTCCTTATCCAAGTCATGACCAGGCAAATATTTGTCGATGTTCTTGTAAAGACGCTCTACAGTAGGACGCTGTGCCCAATTCTCTTCATCGCTTGTTGCAGCAGAAGGAGAAGATAAAGGCGTTGTGCTGCGATCATCTGAGGAAGAAGTATCAATTGTCAATTGTTGCGCTGATTGAGGATGACGATCTATGATAAGCGAAGGTGGGGGAGAAGGTGACGATGAGAGCTCGCCAGGATGATTTTCGATGCCTTCTTCTACGGCTGGTGCGCTCACTACACTTTCGTTGTCATCGTGATCTACAACCAAACTACTAGCAAATTCGACACCACGTCCATTGGATTTCTTGTTGTTCATGATACTCGGATGCAAGTCGAGGTTTTCAGATCCAAATGTGAGCCCGTTTTCATCCTCTTGTGTCTGTTCTTTTTCTCCGTTGTTTGTCTCCAAGAGATATTGTTTCTCCCTTTCTTTCTCTTCCTCGTCCTCTTGTTTGTCTTCGTTGGAATCTTCATCTACATTTCCTAGCTTTGCTGACTGACCATGACTAGCATGAATATTGCCTGTCCCTTCGCTTTTTGAAGATTGTGGTGCAACAGCCCATAAGGACACATTATCTTTCTTGGTGGATTCACTTTTGGATGACTGAGGTTGAGGCTGTTGTGGAGGAACGGCCCAAAGAGATGCAGGCTCCTTGGTCATTTCGCTCTTAGAAGAAGTGGGTTGGGGAGCCACAGCCCAGAGTGAAGGTGGCTCTTTAGTCGTCTCACTCTTAGATGGTTGCATTTGAGGTTGCTGTGGGGCGACAGCCCAGAGAGATGCAGGTTCTTTGGCTGTCTCGCTTTTGGATGGTTGAAGTTGAGGTGGTACAGCCCAGAGTGAAGGCGACTCCTTCTTGACAAGCTTTGGTGAAGGTGTAGAGGAAGATTGCGATGAAGAAGATGGGTTAGGTGTGTTGGATGGTGAAGAAGAAGGCGGCACTGCCCAGAGTGAAACTGTTTCTTTCTTTGGAGGTTCATTTTGCGATGTATGTGTGGGTGGCACTGCCCATAAAGATACTTGCTCCTTCTTGGTATGTTCACTTTGAGGAACAGAAGGGGGCACTGCCCAAAGTGAAGGAGGATCCTTATGTGATTCGCTTTTTGAAGCAACTGATTGAGGTTGTTGCTGTTGGGGAGGCACTGCCCAGAGTGACACAGACTCCTTTGTTGACTCGCTCTTGGAGGTAGTAGGCTGTGCTTGAGGAGGCACTGCCCAGAGTGATACCGAAGGCTTGGAAACCTCACGCACCTGTGATGAGGTGGAAGATGGAGAAGAGATAGTAGAAGCTTCTTGATGCACAGGCCATAATCCATTGTTGGATTGATGACCGATATCAATTGAGGAAGCAGAAGCAGTACTTCGATGCAGAGATGGTTTACTGGTGCGTAACCGACCCATTTCATCTGTCACATCCATTGATGCCTTACGTGTGCGGTCAAAGTAAGGACGCTCGTTATTTTCTTCTTGAGGTGAATAGGCAATTCGATTGTTTCCATCCACAAGCGGAATCGTACTGGTATTGGAAAGGGGTCGATTGGTACTCATTTCTTGCTTTACGTTGTAGCTTGTACTCATCGAACGAGTTGGCTCTGGATAATAGCGTCTATAAAAAAGACAAAAGAGAGAAGAGTTTAGGGGCCAAAGTGATTATACTAACCAAGACTTACCTTGTATAGCCTGTTCCTTGCACTGCAAAATCTTGGAAAGTGGTACCATCTTGTGTATATGATCGATAACGCTCCAATGGCTTACTCTCACTTTTGACTGGCTTAACTAAAATGCGATTGGTAGCTGTATGATCTGATATTTGACAGAGATGCGAAAGCTCATTGTCTGTCAAAGGCACTACTTTCCGAAAACAAATTTGATTTTTAACTATATGTATGTGTCAACCTAACGCAAACATACCTGAATTCTTTCCGTTTTCATGATAAAACAAATATCGCTCACAACTGCCTTCAAGACCCAACTTCCTCAGTATCGCGTTCTTAATTAAGCGAGGATCATGCATGCCTGATACTTGAAGACTGTGAAATGTATCTGAGTCTTTGGTGACATGAATATTCTGTTGCGGTGGTTGTGGTGGCAATGGCACTGGATGATCCTATTGTTAAAATTTAGCCCCTGAATTGTTATTCTTACTTCAATCCAACAATGACTTACCATGTGTTTAGCAGAAGCTACAGGCGGTCTTCGCCTGACAAACTTCCATGCACCGTCAATTTCAGCTGTTCGAGGGCTATTGGTGCCATTAGGATTATGTCGAGCATTTAGTGTGTTTGCATTAATCGGATATCGACTGCTGCTTGTCATACTGGCGCTATTGATTGTATTAGCGTTGATGGTGTTATTAGCAAGTCCAGCATTTGTCATGGCTGCATTTCTCCCGGCTGTAACATTGGGAGCTACAAAGGTGCGTGAAGGTATAAATGTCTTCATCCAATCTAGCACTTGCTCATTATTAGACGAGGTTCTCTCGGGTATAAGTGGAACAGAAGAGTCTGAAGGCTGACGACGATGTGTATGAGGGTGATACCGGGAATTTGTATTGTAGCGAGCATTGATACTACCATTGTTGTTTACATTTGGTTGTGTACGTGATGGGTAATTGTAGTACGGCTGCTGCTGATATGATTGTTGTTCATCGTTCTAAAAATAAAACAATTGTCAGTGTCATGTACCTATAAGGATATGGGGTGGATTATTACTGCTTTTAGTGCCCTAACAGCATGTACTAGTCTACGCTTTTCGCTATAGGAAAGTGATATTTCGTTTGGTAATGACATCAAAAATGGTAAGCTAAGGTCTAAAAACACCTTGCCACAAATATGGTTTGCTGTTCAAAAAAAGTGTTGAGTTAGCTAATGTAGAAACAGTTAATGTGAGAGAGATGATACCTCGAAACACTTCGATGACAGCTTTGAAGTCGTTTGCATCAAGCCAACGAATCACCTTGTCCATCGGCCAGTCATGTCCATAGTAATCTGACTGCAAGGGAGGTGCTTGGCTTTCATATGCCATCTTAGCCAAATGGGACGGGGATGGTTGAGATAGAGCTATTTTTATTAAGTTGAAAGAGTTCGAAGAAAAAAAAAAGAAGGGAAAAAAGAGGGGTTAGGAAAAAAAAAGAAACCGACAGAAAAAATAAGGGAAGTAGTTTATTTCAGTCACCTCTCTCTCTCTCCTTTTCTTTCGAGTCAGCTTATGTTTTGCTTAAGCAGTATGAGCTCTTACTGCGTACTGTCCCTTTTTCTCTTTACCAACTGATGGTAAGAGTCAACCAAGTTAGCTAGTGTCATTTTCTATGATGTATGTATTACTCTTAGGCACAAATTCTGGCTACTCTATTTATGAATACTAATCACGCTGAAACTGGTTGTACAATGCCAACCAAACGCTCAGCCATATTTCAATAAACATATATGATTTGATGCTTTGACGGATATTTAAAAATCAATAGCAAAGGCATCAAAAATTGATTGACCGAATTGTCTTCAATCTAAAGAGGTCTAACAGACCCAGTTGATTCAAAACATATAAGGGCAAAGAGCAAAGACGTCTTGATAGGAACGCAACTGATATGTTTCTCGAGCCAAAGGCTTTTGGTGCTGAGTATACTCAATTAAGAAAGCAAAAATTTCTATCTTTGATGCTGACATTTCTACATACGTCTCTAATTTGACAAAAGGGGTGTTTTTCTTCTCTTTAATATAGGTTTGTCATGGAAACGCTCTTAGTTGGTCTTACTGAAAAGATTGCGATAAAAGCTCGGAACTGAATGGTTTTTGTCGATGCATTTAGACAGCAACTTAATGCTGATGAAAACTGTTGCATTTTAAGAAAAAAGACATAGCCTAAAACTCCCTCAATAAACAGCATGACCTGCATGATGCAAGTATTTAGGTCTCTGCGTTTCATTTTCGAGGCTAGGCCATTACTATTGAAGCAAACACTCGTTTTGACTAGGCCAAAAGAATGTATAGCTTCCCCTTTCTTTTCTAAGCTTGAGGTAATTCTTAGTCATATTTCAAGCAATTTAAACATGAACGTCTTCTATATTAGATGAACGTACGCTATGCAAAAGTATAACCACGCTGGTATTCTTGAGGCTTTTTTTTATGCAAGCTGGTAATTATAGATCAACAATCATTTTACGTCAGATATACATATTTTCAACTTGCGATTGGAAGATCGATTACAGTGACAACACTATTGAGGGCCATTAAACTTGAAGTGCAGTGGTTGCTTGATTTAAAAGTATGCTCAACACAAGAGTACAATCCTATGACCTGAAAATCACTTCAAGCACTAAAATACCATTCAATCCAAGAGTATGCTCAACATAAGAGTGCGTTTCTCGAGGATACAAACACTTTCAAGTAAAGCGGCTATTGTAAAACCTTATACTGTTCACTTGGGAGTTGTTGTTTCAATCTTATTTCTAAGCTAAGGCCCAAACTGATTATTTGATTATGCTCTGGCTCTTTTTGCTAGACACAGAGAGAGCTCCAAGACAGTAAAGGGGAATAGCCTCAATAATGACCAAAGTAAGAGCAAGAAAGAACCTTTGTTTTTTATTGAGTATTACATACTTTCAATGTGTCTGTAGTCATTAACTGACACTACCTTTGTTAAACATATTTCTTTGTCCATTTTTCTGAGTAAGCTGAACCAATCGTATTTTAGGAAAAAAAAAGAATGGACTGGAACTAGGCCCAGTGAATTTTGGTCCCTACCAAAGCAACACTTTGAGGTATATGATTGTACTCTATAGTATATTTAGTCATCTCAATATACTCTTTATCCATACCAGATACTTCTCTTCGACAGCCTGTCAGTTATGTTGACACCCTTTATTGGTGTAACTTTTGTTCACACCAAATAGTTCTATCATGGGATGTGCCTGTAAAAAAATAAACGTCTTTAAATAAAGCCCAATGTATATGTCGTTCTAAGCCCAAAAATAAATCTTAATCAAGACAGAGTTTTACATTTGCATAAACACTTGTTAAAAAAAGCCTTAATTTGTTCTGCGCAACATTATTTGTTACCAACAATCCATTGTTCGTTATTTTAAAATGTAACTGTAATTTATTAATCTAATATGGCTTGTGAAAATCCAATTCGTTTCATAATGAAATCGAATACAATGAATCCCATTTTGAAAGAAATTCTGCAATATCAGATGAAAACAAAGAGAAATAGGAGGCCCAGTAAAGGAGCTGCAGGATAGAAAGACTTTACGGTTTTCTCTTTTTTTTAAAAAAAAAAAGATCAGAGTGTTGTGTTACATTTGTTTAATATAGAGTGTCTGATTCTGAAATGTAGAGTATAAATAGCAGCTCTTGTGTAGATCTCCCTTCTTTTCTCTCCTTCAGTTTTCCTCTTATTTTATTTTTTATTTTTACATAAATGAGATCATTGTCAATTGTTGCTAGTATCGCCCTTTTCATTGGTACAGTTGTTGCTCAAGAAGGTGCAACTGTCCCTGTTTCAACTAGTGCTGGCACCAGCAGTTATTCTTGTGATCCTAACAGCTGTAAGATCGAAAACAACTGTCTTTGTGCTTCACAGAAGCCTCCTGGAGGCCTTTCTCCCAGCGACACACCTCAGGTATTGTTACTTGACTGCATATAGACAGAGTATATTAATTTATAGTCCCAAATAGTTTGTCACAGTGACATACGACGATTCAATCCAAGCATCCTTAATGGATACTGCCAATGCCTTGATTAATGTTACGTAAGTGGATTATCAAGCACTATTTTTAGACTTCCTTTTATGGGTACTAATTTGAAGATTAATAGTAATCCTAATGGTTGTCCTGGTCACGGTACCTGGTAAGATCATTACTATTTTAAGAGCTGTTTCCAAAAATACTAACATCTGATTTTCCAGGTTTGTTTCCATGCAATACACCGATTTCTCATTGGTTCAACAATGGTATGCCGCCGGAAACGAGATTGCCGAGTAAGTTGAAGGATTGAAACCAAAAATTTGAAAGTATCTCTCCATCTAAGCCAATTGTACAGTCATACATTCTCCCATGTAGGTTCACCTTCATCTCAAGAAATTGCCAGCTGTAAGACAATGTTGAATGCCTATGGTGGTATTCCTTCCAGCAAAATTCAAGGCTTCCGTGCACCCTTCCTCAACTACACCAAGGATACTTTGAACACCTTGAATCAACAAGGCTTTTTGTACGACTCTAGTGCAAGTGCTGTTACTGACGACATGTACTGGCCTTATACTCTCGACAATGGTATGGCTAACGATTGTTGGACTGGTATCTGTGCAGCCGGTCAAGTCAAGTTACCCGGTCTTTGGGAAATCCCTATGTACTCTGTCCTTGACAATGCCAGCATTCCTCAATTGATGGATGTATACCTTGCTGGTACTCCAGCCGATGTTACAACTTGTAAGTGGCTGTGAAGCAATTCGACCCGCTTGTATCTAACCTTCACACAACACTATAGGGAGCCAAGCTGCTTTCGATAAACACTACAATGGCAACCGTCAACCTTTTGGTATCTACGTTCACCCTAGTAAGTTAATCACCATCTCAATCTATAAATCGTTTATCTAACAATACATGTTAGCTCACTTGACTACATACCCTGGTGGCGCTGATCCAAAGGATTTGTTAAAGGGCGTCGTTGACTTTATCCAAAGCATTGCTGCCAAGCCCAATGTCTGGTTCGTCACAAACCAACAATTACTCCAATACATGAAGAACCCCGTCAAGGCATCTGAACTCGGCAAACAAGATTACATGCAATGTAAACAACCTGTCATTCCTAAGGAAATTTGTAATGGTCTTGATGATGACCACAATGGTACTATTGATGATGGTTTAGTAAACAGGTATGTATATGACTAGACAAAAAATCAACTTTGTGCTTACCAAGAGCCTTTTTTCTAAAAAAAAAAAAATCATAGCTGTAACTTTGGTACTTCCAGCACAAAGACCTGTTTCAACTGTCCTGCCACAGCACCAACTTTAGACAACCCCACCCCTAGCTCATCTGTTCAAAACGGAACCACTGGCTACCGTTATCCTATTGCTGATACATGCGAGTAAGTTGATGTTCAATCCCTACTATGTACCTTTAGCGACTAACTTTAATCAATAGTACTACTTGGTGGGATCCTATTGGAAACACATGTCTGTGCTCATCCTCTGACTGTCAATTGAAGAGCATTGCTGTCAGCAAGCCCAGCAGCAGTAACGCTACTACTTCAGGTTCATCAGGCTCATCCAGCAGTGATTCTAGCAAGACTAGCAGTGCTTCCACACTGACCCTTTCCACCGGCCCCTTGATCGTCGGTCTTGCCGCTGGTATTTACCATTTGTTCTAAACTCTTTTAATTTAATAGATTCCTATATTTTTTTTAGTCTTTAATATAATAATAAACTGTTTTTCTCTAGAATAAGGGCTGATAAATGAGATGAACATATGTTGTTTTGTAGTCCTAATTAAGCTTCTTGTAGGCAAAACAAACTGAACAAGAAAGCATCGTACAGAAGCGTGTTCTAGCTTTTCTATTTGCATCAAGCCATATAGACGAGACACAAAAAAAAACAATAGAACATGAAACTAAGACCGACAGCATTTTTTGATTGAAAGATATAACAATATTTATAAGTGTAACACTTGATCTAGCTTGAATATGCTACAAAACTTTAGGACCTTATTCTTCTTGAACGAGTTGACTGTTTTTAAACACATGTTTTAGCAAGTAACGGAAGTCAGCGGAAAAAAAATACATTGTAGTTGTAAATCGTTTATTTCAAAGCATATCAAAAAAGAAGAGATCAACACATCTTGAGGCCCATCTCCCAAAACTTGATTTCTAAACGGGTAGCCTGCTCAAAGGTCATACATACATCTTTGAAACGAGTAGCAGATGTTGAAATATAGGTTTCAGCTAACAATTCCAATTCCTCTAAAAAGTGACAAAACAATTATGTTCTTCTGTGATTACAATCAAGTCATTTGAACTTACGAAGACCAACTTTTACAGCTACTTGGTAATCATCTGCTGCATATTGGCAGATCCAACTCCAGTATGGATTTCCATCTCTCTTGGTCTTTGGATCGTTGAACAATCTTAAGCCAATTTCTCCATAACCTAACAAGCAAGGCATCATAGCAGCCTTCAGGTCAAGAATATCGCCTGATTGACCTTTGTCAAGCACATAACGGCTATAAGCTGAGTTAAATACACTTTCAGGTGTGCTTAGAACATCATCTTTAGTGACACCCCAACGCGCACAATAATCGAGATGGAGCTGAGATTCTTTTGCTATGTGTAACGCAATGGATGCGTTTCCACCAATGGCCTCCATGGCATTCGCTTAAATAAACCGCTCAAGTTAACATCTCTTCTAATTCTCCCCCCTCTTCTTTTTCTTTAAGGCTTACATTTGTAAGCAGCTAATGCAGCTGCTCTTGCATAATGTTGGAGATACAAGTAGTCTTGCTTGAGATAATATACGAATGCTTCTTTAGGTAGAGAACCATCAGCAATACCTTGAACAAACGGATGATAAGTAAATTCTGACCATAACTTTTCGGGAAGAGATTCCTTGGCAGCCTCGATAAAGGTTTTGCTAAAATCAACAATAATAAGGAAATTAGATATGGAAAGAACGGGTTGTCTTCACTTTTTTTTTCTTTAGCTTTACCCTTGATAAGGTGACCATTTGAGAGGATGAAAATGATTGACAGGGCCATTACCGTTGCCAATGCCTACTAAAGAGTCAGCAATAGCTGATTTGACATATTCAATAGCATCTCGACAAGCCTTTTGTGCTACAATGATTTAACAATTAGGGAAATCCAAAGCCACAAAATAGTTAAAGATTACCCTTTTCTCCCTTGGCTAGTTCGGCAGCAATAGCTGAAGATAGTGTACATCCAGTACCATGGGTATTTTTTGTGTCAACATAATCATTGACGAATTCATGCCATACAGAGCCATGGCTATCATACAGAACGTCTATCACTTTTTTCTTATCCTCGAGTGAAAGAGGCAAATGTCCACCTTTAAGCAAAACAAACTTAGGACCAAGTTTGCTTAATTGCTCAGCAGCATCTTTCATGTCTTGCAGAGTTTTTATGGATCCTGGCGATTTATCCAATAAAAGTTCAGCTTCGGGTACATTAGGCGTGAGTATGTGGGCCAATGGTAAAAGTTCTTTCACGAGTACATATAGCGCATCCACTGCTAGTAAATGGGAACCGCTTGTGGATATCATGACAGGATCCAGTACAATATAGCGAGAACCTTCAGGGAATTGCTTTAGGGCATCAGAAACTGCCTTGATAATGCTGGCAGAACAGAGCATGCCAATTTTGATAGCATCTGTGCCAATGTCACTAAGCACAGAAGCAATTTGCTTAACAACAAATTCAGCTGGAACTTCATGTATTCCATCTACACCCAATGTATTTTGCGAGGTCAAAGCAGTGATAACCGAAGTTGCATAAACATGAAGCGAAGTAAGTGTCTTGATATCAGCCTGCACGCCAGCACCACTATATTGAAAAATATATATATGATTGTTCGCGTAGAAGTTGAATGCAATTGACTTACCCGCCACTATCGCTACCAGCAATTGTCAATACTTTGGGTAAAGGAGTCTTTACCGTTTTGGTCATAATGGAAATACAATTGAAAGAAAGTAAAAAAAAATGAACTCATTAAAAAATAGATTTCATGTTGTATCATCAGATGAATCTCTCGCTCTTTTAGGTAATACTATTATACAATTTATTTGCCGCTCATCATAGCCTTAAACTCTTCAAAACTAATGGTACCGTTACCGTCTATATCAGCTTCTTGAATCATAGCATCAAGTTCTGCTTCACTCAAGTTTTCGTTTAAAGAAGACATCACTTTCTGTAGTTCGCTACGGTCAATAACACCATTACCATCTGCATCAAACACTCTAATAATGGTATAGTTTAGTGTACACATCCTTCTCAATTATGACACAATGCAGTAATACAATGGCTTGACTCACTTGAACGCCTCATGTAAATCATCTGTATCGTTTTCTGATTGTAGGTTCTTTACCAATCCCAAGAATTCTTCAAAGTCGATAGTACCATTGCCGTCTGCATCCACATCGTTCACCTTTAACGAAAAATGATCACATTCAGTATACGATTTGTTTTCTTTTTGGAGAAAAAAGGACTATTCTCAAACACAATAATATCTTACCATATCTTGCAATTCAGCATCGCTTGGATTCATACCAAATGAACGAAGGACAGTACCGAGCTCGGAGGCACTGATGCTGCCACTACCATCGGCATCAAATAAATGAAAGGCTTCACGATATTCTGCAATTTGTTCGGGTGTGAGTTGGTCGCTCTTCAAGAGGATGTGAGTCATAAAGACGAAAGAGGAAAATGCAAGTTTCAGTTTACCATTCTTATTGTATGCTTAGTTAAGGGAAAAGAGAAGAAAAAGAGAATAAAAGAACAGTTGTGGTTTGTTTCTACTTCAAAGGCTGTGGAAGTTCGGCTCGATTTCGAAATAGAGAGAGAAAGGTGTACAAATCTTCAAACGGCGCTTTAGTCTCTGTTTTTTTTTGTCAACCAAAAATGATACAAAAATAGACTTTCAGTGTGCTCCAAATCTAAGTTACACATAAGTTTTTTAAATCAACTGTTCTTATTGTTTTTGTAACGTTTTATAGGAGCAGTTGACTAATTTACTTAAAAAGACTTTTTATGTAAGCTTCTGAAACCAGCTAATTTTTGGTTTAGGAAGTAAAAAGGCAACAATTATCAGGTCAAAGTTTTTGGTCATTGAAGATCTGTGCAATAAATCAAAATCACTTATCGTTTTAAGATCTTGTGCATCTACATAAAATAAAGGAAGTTTTGGCTCAATTTCTCTGCTGTCGCAAGGAGTCTTGACGTAGTTTATTTTTGAAGAAGTTATACGAAGAGAAAGACATTTATATAGCATATCTTATTTGATATCCATTTTGAACACGTAACCATGCTGCATAAGATGAGGATGTGCTTTAATGCCTTGAACTTGTTGCATTGATTTGGACAATGATTTCCAATCATCTTCATGGCAGCAGTAAAACAGTTTAGCGTAGGCCTCTGCTAAGCCTTGTAGGCAAGCCACTTCATCTTTCCAGTTGATCTAAATGTGTTGTCAGTAAAAAAAAAAAGGTTAACAGATAGATAACCAAGATCAACCTACCTGTGTACTTAAGTCACACAAGAATCCGGATAATCGCTCCATTAAGAAAGATGGTATATAGTCATTTATGAACAATGGGAGACTTTTGAGATAAATCTGATCTTCTTTCACTTCAATTTCAGTCTTGAAACACTCCGACAATAGCTCTGCATGCTCCAGGATTATCGGCATGTTGATAGTAAGTATATCATCAGGGTCGTATTCTTTACAATTCGAAAGATATTGCATAATATTAAGAGGTGTCGATAGCACTAGCTTTCCAAATTGAGGAAATTGATAAATGATGCGTTGATATATATATTCCTCACTAAAAAAAAGTTGAGTATGCTATTGCTCTTTCTATACTACACTAATCGATGTATTTACCTCAAGACTTGATATTGAAATATATAGAAAGCGTTTTTGTATTGACCAAGCAAAAGAACATCATCTATTACACCAATGCATTTATGGTGAGATATTACCTTACTAAGCTCTGTTTTTTTTGAGATCAACATATGTTATTAAACTCATTTCCCTTAATCTTTATGCAGATAGAAATACTTACGTTTGTCCTCTGACTGAATGATTTCTTTTTGCAGTAACTGGATACTTTCCAATTCATCAGACTGTTCCTTTTCAGGTGTTTGAATGGTTTTGTTTTGGTTGAATGTACTTCTCTTGGGTTTGGAAGGAGGCTGTATGGGTCTTGTTGCAAGGGTCAGCCTAGCTTTCTTTCTCTTTACATGAGCCATATCGTCTGTAGCAGCAGCTTGCTCAAGAGTACTACTATTGTTAGATGATTGATGTATATCAACGCTTGGTGTAGTTTGATTCCTAATTACTGGAAACGAAAGATTTTGTACTCGCTTCTTGAAGAAGGAAGCCTATATCATGATTTTTTTTTTGGAAAACAATAGGCAAAAATATATGCAGTAACTTTTTCTTTTAGCTTACATCAATTGGAGAAAAGCCATTGGTAGGAGTGCTTGGAATTGTTGATTGACTGTTGTCACTTTCTTCACTATCTGATGTTTTAGGACTTATTTTAGGTGCCACAAAATACTGATCAAGTGTTGTTTGCGAAGATAATAAACGTCTTGACTTTGGTTGACAGAGAGCTTTTGGTGAGACACAAGAGGGTCCTAGAGCGATTGCATCATGAAGCTGCTTTGTTAAAGCTTCAATTATCGCATCTTCTTCCAAAAGGCGAACTTGGTTCTTTGTAGGATGTATATTGACATCCACATGCTTAGGATTTACTGTGATATCGATATAGGTAAACATAGAACCCTTTGCACCGTTTCCATTCATAGTGTAGACTTGTTTGACTTCTTTCTTTATCTTTACATTCTCTACCAATCTATCTGAATTGCGCCTTAGTGGCTCTCCCTCCTTTTTTTTTACTTTGTTTACTTACTATTGACAAATAAAATAAAAACATTTGGCTTTGTGTTCTTGTAACGGTCAACATCTGAGAAATATAACGTAAAGCGCCATCTTTCTTGCTCATGGCTCACTCGATTGATTGTATTAGGCTCATAGCCATATATGTCCTTGATCCTCTTAACGACACTGTTGCTTTGGTCATGCTCAGTTTTGATAGGCTCCAAGGGATAATACAGTGTTTCTGACTGAGCATCCTGTAGAAAAAAAAACAAGTTAACACAAATACCATCATGTGAAAGTGTTGATTTTTGACCTTGGAGAGACCAAATGTTGCTTGTACATTATGAATGGCATATTTCTGTATGCAATCTGTGATCTTTTGCGATTCTTGGGAAATCTTTAGCGCTTTCTTACGCAAAGGCATGTTGTCAAATAGATTTTGAACCTAACACAAAAAAAAAGTGTAATGATAGATCAAAGTAAAAACAACATGTTATATTGTGAATGAACTGTATCTTACTAAAACAGCAGTGCCATTTCCAGTATGTAGAGATTTAAGCCAGCCTACTAATTTTTCTTCTTTTAAGCTCTTTGGCCAACCTACTAATTGACCATATTTATATCCTATCCTTTAATCAGTCAATAAATCAATTTGTTAGTTTGTGCATAAAAGAAAGAGAATCTTCTTAGTGTCGTCTACTTACTGAAAGACTTGTTCAGATTTAATGTCCTTAGAAGTGATGGTTACTTCAGAGATATTGGCTATACTAGCCATAGCCTCTCCACGAAACCCAAATGTAGTCAGTTGGGTGATATCTTGATAATGCTCAATTTTACTGGTTGCATGTCGTTCACAGACAAGTTGAAGGTCTTGTTCCTTTTTGAGCTTGTTGTTAGCAATGAAGCTAAGTGTGTAATTTCAACTTACAGAAATGCCATGGCCATTATCTATGATCCTAATTAGCTTTAGACCTCCTGATAAAGCACAGATTCGGATAGAAGTTGCACCCGCATCTAAGCTGTTTTCCATAAGCTCTTTAACTACGTTGTAAGGGTAATGGATAGTCTTTTTTTTTTAAAGAATCAAAAGATTTAGTATCATTGCTTTTGTTTATTTATCTTGTATAATCCACCTCTCCAGCAGCTATCTTGCTAACAACAGTTCGATCTAGTTTTTTTATATTCGCCATAAAGGAAGATGGGAAGAAAGAAGAGAGAGAAAATAAATCAATATAAAATATTAAGAAATTGAACACATTATTCATGCAACTTTTTTTCTAGCACATTACCTCAGTTGTTGAAGATTCTTGGAAATATATCAAATAACTTTAAGATCAGTTCTTTGTTGGGTTACAAAAGGGAGGATGTGATATTCGAATGGTTTGATAGCTACTAATAGATTTGAGGTCTTAGTATTTGTAGCAAATGTGAGGATGGTTTCTTTTTACCATATCAAAAAACCATGTGGAACACTACGTCCACTCCAATGTCCACTCCCTTCAGACATCCCTTTCCTTATTTGGGCTATGATTTGCTCACTCCCTTCGGGCACCCTACCTAATTTCCTCGCCATGATAGTAGTAATCTTCCCCCCCCCCATTTTCTGCTGTCCACTCCAACACTCCGTCCACTCTATTCTCGCTGTTGATGAAGATGTAAGTATATTGTTTATTCTAAAGTTATGATTTCAGGCGATGTTTTGAGACTTTTTCTCTTTGGAAATTGACGCCATTTGTTCCAATAATTGTTGTACTCTTCTATTTTTCCATCAATCGTAAAGAAATAATGATAAACAGAAGGAAGATTGCTTTGATTGACACCTAGGCTGATAGCATACCAGTGTAGATTATGACCGTTTTGAAAATGGATAGCAACGGGCTTTGACTTGGATTTTGGTAAGTTGAGAGGAAGAAAAGTTAAGGGTGGGTTTATGCCAGGAACATGTTTAAAGTCTTTGTGCTTTCACTTTAGATTTAGGTTTTTTTTTTCAATCAAATAACGACGAACACCCTCAGTGTAGTACCAAATCATCCAGTATAGACAAGATTATATATTAGACTCTGTAGTAAATAAGTGTGTTAGAGGCATTTCTTTTAGGGCTAATGAGGCAGATGAATAGTTTTGCAACTATCATACGTTTTTTTCATTAACGTTTATAGAAGCCGTTTGTTGCGCAACTTATTTGGAATTCTACAGAGTGGACGGAGTGTTGGAGTGGACAGCAGAAAATGGGGGGGGGGGAAGATTACTACTATCATGGCGAGGAAATTAGGTAGGGTGCCCAAAGGGAGTGAGCAAATCATAGCCCAAATAAGGAAAGGGATGTCTGAAGGGAGTGGACATTGGAGTGGACGTAGTGTTCTACAAAACCATCACATACGCTTGTCAAATAGAAAGTGATAATTTCAACCACAAAAGAATAAATACAGTTTGCCTGTATAGAATGCAGTTATGCTTTGTAATTATTGTTTAAAGGACAAAGTCGACTGGGAGAGAGAGAGAGAGAGAGAGAGAGAGAGAGAGAGAGAGAGAGAGAGAGAGAGAGAGAGAGAGAGAGAGAGAGAGAGAGAGAGAGAGAGAGAGAGAGAGAGAGAGAGAGAGAACACATACAATCAAACTTGATAGGCTTGATCTGTGTCAAACAGATTATATTTCAAAATAAAGATCATTTCATCCAAATTTAAAGTAAAAAAATTAAAAAAAAAACGCGTCTGGATTTTGAAGTAACTTAAAAAAATCTTTCGCGTCTGAGCTTTTTCTTTATTCCCTTGATCCCATGAGTGACCGTCCAAAAAGAAAAAGAAGACAAGCTCAACCTAGAACTAAAGTGAGGTAAAACAAAGCAACATGAAGCACCAAAAAAAGAAAAAACTCACGTTAAACAGTAATGCTCACTATGTAGGTTATGTTGAGGATGGCGAATCAGTAGAGGCCATCATGAAGAAATTCGAAGAATTGGAACGCATCCAAAAGGAATTCTCTTCACTCAAAGTAGAGCAGCCCGCTGAAGAAGAGACTCCAGATACACAAGATACAGTGATGGAACCTGTATCTGAATTTACTCAGGAGCAATTAGAGGAAGTATTCAAGCGTACCTCTGCTTTCACTGTAAAGAGTGCCACTATCGATACAAGTCATGTCATGGATTTAGATGCACTTGATCTTTGGCAAATTGAATACAATGATAACAGTACAAACGAAATAGTAGAAGAAGAGTAAGAGAAGCTAACGATTAGTTTAACGAAAAAACACTCACTCTCTTTGGAATAGTGAATATTATTATGTGGATGATAGTTTTTGGGAAGATGAATTTTCAGAGACAATCAGTAATATAAACAAGCGTACCAACAGACGAGCGAAAGAGCCAAGACAACCTGGAGTTCGGCGTGGTGGTGTGGATCGAGAAAGTATCATTGCTAAATACAAATTTATGCAGATCAAGATACAGGATCGAAACGGCAATTATTTCACTATCAAAAAGAAAGTCAGCAATATGGATCCTTCATTACCTACTTATGTTCGAATTCCACCTAGACCTATCCCTGCTTCTTGGGCTAATTCCATTCGACCCATCTCTTCACCTATCTCTATCCATGGATCGCATTATCATGAAGTCAACCAAATCTTATCTACTGATCTTACACAATATGGACAAGATTTCAGCGCAGTTTATATGGATCCGCCCTTTCTATTACCAGGAGAGCCACCTAGTCCAGGCAAGATAGCTATTGAAGATTTTGTAAGTTCAAAGAGCTGATGGCAAGCTATGTCTTACTTATGACTTCTCAACAATAAGGCACAACTAGGTGTATCTAAGATAGTGAAGGCAGGATTTATTTTTATTTGGTTAGAGAAAGAATGGCTTCAGAAAGCTGTCAATATCATTACTAGTTGGGGATTCAAATACGTTGAAAATTTTTGTTGGATTAAGAAGAATGTGAACAATCAAATCAACCGAAGTCAATATACTTACTTTAACAAAAGTAAATTGAGTCTGTTGATCTTTCGAAAGGAAGGTGAAGTCGAATTGCGCCACCAACGTAATCCTGATTGTGTTTTTGATTTCATTCGTCCTCGTCTACCAGGTAAAGAGACTTTGACAAGATACAAATGAAAAAAAAATGAATAACATTGGCTTAGATGAAGTAACTGAGAAGAAGCCGCCTTTTCTATACAAAGTTATTGAAACTTTACTTCCAAATGCTGTGTATCACCCAGAGAAGAATCCTCATGGTGATAAACTAATTGAGCTGTAAGCACAAACATAATTTTTTTTTGTTACATTTATTCACTATGTTGATTTTCTAGATGGGCTAAAAGAAACTCAAGAAGAGAAGGCTGGACATCGGTTGTAGAATTGATATAAGATTTACACATAATTTTACATTATCATTCCCCCATCTTATATCATGATACAATGCACAAAGAGAAAAATTCTATAATCAAGCATTTTTCTTTTTTTTTTTATTCTTTTATGTACTCATATCTGGCCTGAGGCGCTCCTTCAATCCTGCTTCAATTGCCTCCAAATCCTTTTCATCCGATTTTAGTATACTTGTAATGTGCTTTATGCCACGTTGTTCATCACTCAAAATCTTATAGAAATAAAAAAAAAAATGAGTTTCTCGCTCAAACCACAATAAATCAATGGGACTCATTACCTTAGCAATTATGTTTGTATCTTCTTCACTCACTGTACGCCAGACTTCATATCGATTATCTCCACCTTGACTCATTTGTGCCTTTAGACTTTGGAGACGATTCCATAAAGCATTCATCTTGGCATTCAGTTGTTCTGGGCTTTCACTGCTTTCAGCTAATTGAGCTAATTGTTGTACGCAAGTAGATTCTTCACCATTCAGCGGGAAGCCTTTATAGCGAAGGACAGAACTATATCTAAGGAGCTAAAAGTGAACTAGTGAGATTTCCTGACTTATTTTTTTTCCTTTATACAATTGAGGTAAACTTTTACTTTACACGCAATAATCTTTGAGTCAAATCAGTATGACGACGTTTGTGTTCTTCAATCTTGACCAATGTGCCCAGAGCATATTGACGTTGTACAGACTGCAGTCTCTCAGAAGTTTCTTTTAATTTCTCTTGGTGTAATTCGACCTGCTTTGATTGTACTTCCATACGCTTTAAAATGTCATCAAATCCAACAGCCAATACAGGGACATATCTAATGGGATTGTTGAGTATATGCTCAACTATTCAAAAGATAGCTTACTTTTTAGGATCAGGGTTCTTGCGCATGGCTTCGTTCCATGCTTGTTCTGTTTGATTTTCGGGACGTCGGTATAGATGAATTTCGTTTTCAGGTACCATATTATAAAAGTAATGCTACATTCTTATCTGAGTTTCCTTTTTCTTTCTATGGCATATGAACTTACTCTAAAATAACAATTGGCTGAAGTAGGATCAAAGCGAGCTCGAATAAGAGCAAGTTCTTCCCATACTTTTTCTTGCACTTGTTGTTGTTGTTGTTGCTGTTGTTGTTGAAGGCCGAAGCCAGTGCTAGGTTGTCCACCAAATCCTGTTGTCTGATTGTTAGCGCCAAACATACTGTTGTTTGTTGTGTTGGTTGCTCCGAATCCACCAAAAGCAGGTTTAGCTGCTGCGTTGCCAAACCCGCCAAATCCAGTAGTAGCTGTGCTTGTTGCGGGTGTTGTTCCAAATCCACCAAACCCACTTCCTCCTACTGTACTTGTGGCGGGCGTCGCCCCAAACCCACCAAAGCCAGTAGAAGCTGTGCTTGTGGCAGGTGTAGCTCCAAATCCGCCAAAGCCAGTTGTAGCTGTACTTGTTGCAGGTGTGGTACCGAAACCTCCAAAACCAGTAGCGGCTGTGCTTGTGGCAGGTGCACTTGTTGCTGTGTTGCCGAATCCACCAAAGCCAGTGGAAGCTGTACTTGTTGCAGGTGTTGAACCAAATCCACCAAAGCCAGCTGCTGGTTGTGTTGAGCCAAAACTGTTTGTAGTTGCAGGTGCTGAACTAGTTGCTCCAAATCCTCCAAATCCTCCCGAAGCTGTACTTGTTGCAGGCGTTGAACCAAATCCACCAAAACCTATAAAAAAAAGAAAAGAATCTGTTTTTCAGTCATTGAATATAAAAAAAATTTTTTTTTCTTCTTTACCTGTAGATGCAGGTGTTGTAGATGCACCAAACAGTGTGCCTGCTGAAGAGTTATTAGCGTTGGCGCCAAAGAGAGTTCCGGCAGCATTGGTGTTGTTGCTAGCACCGAATAAACTGTTTGAAGGTGCTGTAGACGTGTTGGCAGCTGAACCTCCAAATAATGTACCAGCTGAAGTTTGCGTGTTTGCTGTTGAACCAAACGAAGGTGCTAATGAACTACTAGTTAAACACGACTTTTTTCTTCTTCTTAAAACAGTGCATAGACGTTACCTGAAGACCCAAAGCCACCAAACGAAGCCATAACTATATTGGTATAATAAGAAATAAAAATATAAAAAGAAAACACGTTCAATGGATATTTAATGGACCGATTCTTAGTTCAAAGTTTTTTTGCAGCACTGAAGAATTGATTTGAAACACTAAAATGAATGAATAATTAGCTTTCTAAAGCATGAGTGTCTCAAGTACGAAGCTCATTGACATATGTACTTTGGCTCCTGTCAACTATATTCCTCTAATAATAGAATTGTCCTTTTTATCACTATCTCCCTTATGGCGAATTTTTTTTTGCGACAGAGTTGACTTTGAGGATACTGAATATCAGCCAAAAGATGCTACGGATGGAACTTTGCAAAAACCATTTTATCGATTGGATAATCTTTCTGATATTTCTATATTGTCTGATAAAGAAGAGATAGAAACGTTAGCACAAGCTATGGAAGAGCTTGATTTGGGCGGAATACCACTTCCAGATATGGTGTAGACATCAACTAAATACAAACCAACCCAAGTTACTCAATTAATTACATTGATGCAAAATAAGAGTATGAAGCTTCCTAAACCTGCTAAAAAGACTGGAATTACGGTCTATAGCTTCTACAAAGAACGAAACCTAATGAAGGAACGGTACTACCAGGATACAAGCTAGCATTTGAAATAAAGAAGAAAAGCAACAATATGAGGCTTACGGAGGAACACTCTTAATTCATTGAAGACCACATCCAAGAGCACCCTACTTGCATCGTAAAAGATGTTACAGAGTTTCTCCTTGCCAAATTTACCGGTCGACTCATTAACTGTTTAGCACCACATAATTGAAAAGCTTGAACTTGTCCTCCCCTTAAACCACCTTTTATACATTAATCCCCTCTTGATTGAATATTTGGTAAGCACCGTTTTAACATAAGCACAGCCCCGTTGTAAAAGAATAAAAAGTGAATTAAGCACCGTTTTAACATAAGCACAGTCTATTTAACCTCTGTTGCTTATCATTTCAATGCTTCTTTCAAATATCTGCCAAACTGAATGAAATCGAATGTGTTATTTGTATGCTTATTCATCTACGTTGATTAGAAAACATTGGGGTTAGTGACCAATATAATTGACTTATACCTGTTATTTATCTCAAATCAATCACTCCTATATTGGTGAGCCTGTCTACAACCCTCAGAGTAAGAGATTATGATAGCCAATTGAAAGATGATACATCAGCTATTGTGTTTTTACCTGATCAGTTTACAAGTCTCATTTTGGATAAGGTAATGGATATCTATTCAACACTCTACTGAATATGATCAGCTTTATTCAACATATAGTGAAGATTATCAAATATTCTAGATTTGATTATGTGGATCATATCATATAGCTTCAAATGAGTACTGAAAGTGTAAAGGCAAATGGTTTTCAAATAAGCTTCATGTTTAGGGAGGATTTGGGAATTGGCTTTGGATATAATGATAAAGTTGGATTTCAACAAAAGACAACCTTATACTACCTATCAATCTTATGAACTTTGTTTGTCCAGAGTGATAGCATATTCAGAGATGACGGTAGTATGCATTTATCGCTCTCCATTTGAAGCCACTTTTAAGAATATAAAGTGTCTTAATCACTGTAAATGTGAGATATTTAAAGAAGGTGCAGTCTTGATTTAAAAGTGATTTGTCTATTTGGATCCGGTTTATTATCTTGTATATGTGTCAAGTTAACCGAGCTTTGTCTCTTGTGTCTCTGTTATCAATTGAAGGCAATCCTAAAAAGGTCAAGAATTGGATAAAGAGTTTTAATTTAAGATGGCTTGGCTTTTGTTGTTTACTTCCTTTTCCTTTCCCTTTTTCTTAATACCTTTATATTCTGCTTCTTTCTAACTTAACAGCTTATTGTTTGCACCTTCAATTGAATACCTTTGTCGTAAAAGTCTTACTGATGCATAACTAACTGGTTATACCTTTTAATATAATTACACGAAAGGATCCTTACTAACTCTATGCGTTTCTTAAAGGATAGTAAGCACAGCAGCAACTCATGAGTACGCTTTCAGCTACCTGATTTGAACCAGTTATTCACGAACAGAAAAAGAGAGTAGTGCTTTGAATTCAAGACGATGAACAACAACTTTTATACTGCAGCAAACTGATGATTCAAGTCTCAGCATGATTAAAAAGAGAGTCGTAAGCTCTCTTTGTGCGACTTGTCGTTCTTATATCTTTTTTATTTCATACAAAAGATAAACAGTATTATCCTATAACTTATGCTTCACTTGTTAGGACCACTCATCCTGTTGACCATAACATTCACTTCTACCTTCTTAGTTAGGGTGCACAAGCTTCAATAAATAAATATTCTCCGTTTCACCCTTAGGCTTATTGCATCTGCTTCTTCTTTACTCAACTCGTTGCTTATTTCTATTCTTTTACATCACCTACACTTAAATCCTCAATATAACCATCCTTCTAAAATTGCCTCTCCTTTAAAATTTGGACGCTATCTAAATCTCTTTAAATGTTTCATCCATATGGAAGTATCTTGTCCCCCCTTTTTCTTTTTTAGGATATCATCCGTTTCCCTTTTCGTAACTATCCCCCCCATCTTAACTCTTTTTGAGAATTCACTGAGAATCAATTCAATTTCTCTCATCTTTTTTTCAATTCAAGTAAAAATATTCTCTCACCCGCTATTTCTCTTTCTTTGTATTTTTTCTTCAAGAAAATCGACATGGAAAAAAAACCTGGATCACTTTACCATCACCAATCGTCTTGAAACTTAACAGAGTGCTTCCTCTAACTCACCAAATAGCGTCGAGAAAAAAAATCGACACTTTTAGCTTTCAAACTGGCTCTTTTCTTTCTCTACTAAAATTCTGCCCGTGAGAGCAAAATATTATGTAAGTTTTCATATAAAAAATGTAAACTGAGTTTTAATATGCGCCGTAGTGGCATTGATGTTTGCTGATTTTTATGACGCTGTACCTGTCGCAATAACTGACGAAGATGGTAACGAAATAGATGTAATTATGTCTCCAAGTCACATTGAACAGTTCCAAACGATGCTTGCAAAACCCACGAAACTGACTATAGGGCGTCCAGTTCAAGATTCATCTCCTGAAAGTGCTTTTAGAACTTGTGATACTGTTGATAGTATCGGTGAACTTGGAGCAATGTCGCAATACCTAAAAAAGCGACATTATATCGAATTGAACAAGGACATGATCGAAGTACTGAATCAAGACTGAGAGATCAAGCCAAGACAGCGTTTTGTTGTGGCAAGAGCTTTGATTGGATCTGTAGTTATTGATACTGAAAATAATCGTGGTCTTCTTATTTTAGCCTTGGAAGTTTATGGCCGTGATCCTAGTATTGATAACCACGCCGAACAACGAAGCTCTACTGGATCCACTCGGCAATCAACTTCTGTGCCGTCTTTCGGTCACAATGATTTGGAAATATGTACTATGTACCAAACAGAAGGAAAAAATGTTTCCATGAAGCTTATACTTGGTGCCCACCCCTTTAACGCTAGTGCACGTATTGACAACTTGGTTGATCAGCCAGAATGCGGACCCAACACCGTAAATTTCGTTGTACCTCCTCATTCTCATTCAAAATACAAGCTATACCTCGACTCGCAATCATGGTCTGACTCTTTGGCGCTCGGTGAAAAAACAAATTTGGATTCAATTTATACTCACTCACGCCTTATGCAACTTCGACAGCTTAAAACACGATTTCATGAAATTGATACTTACTCTTCTTCACGCTCTACATTATTTCATGGATATCTACAGCAACCTATGACAGTATTCACATATGGTAAAGGTGCCACATCTATTAATTCTGGGTCCTTATCTTCTAGGTTGCTTGCTACTTTAGCTACCTCCGTCATGAGGGATGGTGAAAGTGCTCGTTTAGCGAAAAAAAGTGTTGAAAAACTATTGTCCGAATTTACCAAAGAAACAAAGGCTAAAGTTGTTTTTCTACGGATTATTCAACTATTTGACGACAATGATGATATTGCTATTATTGGAAATAGTGGCTTGAATTCTCTTGCTGAGGAATTGGCTACTTTATTAGCACCATACATATCAACTGCAAACAAAAAAAGTGTTGTCCCTTCCCTCGCTGACCACTTAAAGTCCTATTAAATGTATTAAACCACCCTTCTCACTAAATAAATACCTATTTCGCTTTCTCTTCCACCTCATATGTTACGATACCTTTTATCATCATTAGTTGTTATTTGAGTACTTCAAAAGGCAGAACAGATGTGAATATATCGTACCTAAAATGTTGATATCCAAGCTTTCTTCATCACAATTATCGGTGTAATCAGGCAGCTCAACACAATCTTCTTCCATACTCTTTACAACAGGTGCAACAGCCTTCAAAGTCAATTCATCTGCATCAATCGAGAATTGTGACATAAAGTGGTTGCAGCTGCTGACATTGTGATCACAAAAAACACTCGACTTCATCTGGAATTTCTTCGCCCTTATTGGGGAAGTTCTTCTTGATATCATCTATGTCTTCTTCAACTTCATAGTTTCTCCTGACTTTCACAATATCAGTCAAATCTACTACTGCATCATACTTCAAATCTCTTTCATCTGCTATCCCAAGATCTTCAACTTCTACGCCTGCTTTCACTTCTTCTTCATCATCATCTTCTTCCAAATCTTCAGTTAAACTTTCTCTCTTTTGACTTTGCTA
The DNA here is from genome assembly GCA_025331435.1 of Choanephora cucurbitarum. Taxonomy (NCBI): domain Eukaryota; kingdom Fungi; phylum Mucoromycota; class Mucoromycetes; order Mucorales; family Choanephoraceae; genus Choanephora; species Choanephora cucurbitarum. The sequence goes on along the minus strand of JAIWNI010000010.1, from coordinate 222,472 downwards.
AGAGAGCGACAAAGTACTGTTCTTCTTTTTCTTGATCCTTTCTCTTGTTTTGATTTGTTTGAGAATCAAGACTTCCAAAAAGTGCCTCAGAATTGTCTGGGGCACGACTGTCGCTTTCTTTGTAGAAATTGGCGAGTCGCTTGCTCTTTCTGAATCGCTTCTTTTGGCCGTAGCGAGGTGCAATTCCGTCCTCGTAATAACTTGAAAGGAGATGCAAATCACCTTGGGCAAACTGCATTATGTGTCTCAAGGACACAGACAAGCTCAATTTCTCATTCATAGTACGGTAAAGGGCACTATGGTATGCTTCAACCGAGTTCGAAGTTCTTGTAGGATGGGTAGCAAGCGATTCCATCATCAAAGATTGGCAGTTGAAGATCATGCTGCTGACAGCGTATCTCATCCACCATCTGAGCCATCTACGGCAGTTGGGGAACTTGCTGTGAATCAGTCCCACTGTTTCCAGGAAGGTAGATTGTGCCTCTGCTGTTCTTAGCTTGTAGGCGAGAGCCAAAAACTCATTTTTCATCTGTGGAGGTACAGCAGAATGATTTTTGAATGCTCGCTGTACGCTCTGCATCCAGTGCATGTGGCATCCTTTGAGATAGCTAATCCCTTCATTCAATTGTTCAGGAGTACCGCTGCCATTGGCACTGTTGTGGTAATGATAGTTGAAGGCATGCAAAAAACCTAAACGTTGTGCTGCAGAGAAATCCATGACAACACCAAGAAAGCGATCCTTTGCAATATTTATGTGCTCAAACAACTTGATAAAGTATGTAGCAAAAGTACTTGCTTCGAGACTGCCAATGACTGCTTGGAAAAAGACAATGCTTTTCCGCATTTCAGGAACGTAAATGACGGAAGAACACAAGTACTTCTTGTCATTGGCAACAGCTTTATATGTAACATCTGTTACGATAGGCTGTGTTGCAAAAGGAAGGTTGTATTTCAACAAGTTAAAAGCAGAAAAGACGATCATGAAGTCCTTGTCATTGGCAACCTGTGCATAGGTAATGTAACCTTCCTATTCTTTTCTTATCTTGCTAAGATCACCCAAAAAATCACTACTCTTACTAATACCTAAGGATGCCTTGGTGGCATTCAGTTGATATTTTGCTCTGTCTTGGTTGCCTAATGCAGAGCTTATCTCCTTGGCCATGCTGGTAAATTGTCCAGGTAGAGAAGTGACACCGATGCTGAAACTCTTTGGAGCAATGAATTGGTCATTTTGAACCTTTTCGTGTAGAACTTTGTCTTCCTCTCCCGAAAGATGGAGTCTCTTGTATTTTTCATGAGAGTGTATGCCTTCACACTTAACAACGCAGCTAGTCAGATCACTAATCTCGTCGTAAATCAGAGTAAACTTGACAGCTACTTTGCATTCCCTATGCTTCAATGCTTCTTTACAATGAAAACAGGTCTGTGTTTTTATTTTTTCTAAAGTATAAGAAGGTCTCATATCTTTATTAAAAAAAGGACAGATTTCTTGATCACAATAGACTGCACCAAGGCATTTATTGTAACGAGTAGGGCAACCTTTGATGTTCTTTTTTGAACCTCCTGTCAGTGCCCAGCCGATATCAAGATTACACTTGTTGAATGTATCTTCTAGGCCCTTGCGTGGCTCAATAGTAAATCTTTCGAAATGTTTACCATCTGGAAACTGATTCTTAAAGTAGTTTTTCTTGCAATATTCTTTATCTGTCAATTGATTCATGACTCGAGTGTGGTTTATTATAGAGCAAAAAAGATGAAAAAGTGTAAAATGTAATTTCTGACTCAGTACTATTCAAACTCCGGGAACACAGGTTTTAGTACACAGGTTTTATCTCTTGAATAGATCTGTCATTTAATTTTCTTTTTTTCTTCATTTTGTAGTATGACTCAATCATCCACATCGTATATACCTTTTGCAATCATTTCAGGGGCTTTTGCAGCACTTTCATCTGTATTTGCCAAACTTTTTTCGGATGAACGTACCACTGTTTTTTATACTGATATCATGTCTGCATATCAATTGGTACCTGAAAAAGTAAACAATCCAAATAAGTCTACGCGTTATCACCTGAACTAATTGTTCTAATAGACGGCACTTATCTTGATCCGAGGCATATGCTTCGGTCTTATCTTTGCCTGTAACTCTATTATGTGGACCACATTTACTAAAGCGTTGAATCGCTCTCCTTCTTCAGTTCAAGTTTCTATTGTCAATGGTGCTGTCAATTTCAGTACTTCTGTAAATCATAAATACATTAGATCAATAAGCATGATCGTTTGACTTTCTTGATTTGTTTAGGCTATCTTAGGCTATGTTGTCTTTCAAGAGCCATTGGCCTTAAGGTGGTGGATAGGTGCAAGCTTTATTTTAGCAGGAACCATTCTTCTATCTCAATCTCAGCAAAAACATAGTAAGCAGAAAGATGAGTAGGTGAAAAACAAAATGCTTCTCCTATTCTTCTTCTCCCCTCTCCTTTTTACCCCAAATCTCCTAGTTCCCCTTCTTTCTATCCATAAATATAAAGAAGAAAAAAGCACTCAATTGTGAGACAATTTGGCTCTTGTTCTCTCCTTATCTTCTTCATTACATGGGATTCCCTATTGCTGCCTTCTTTTTGGCTGCTAGCTATTTCACTTCTCTATTGCCACTATCCAAAGAATTGATGGTGACCTTTCCCAACAAGGCATCTGAGATCAAGAGAGGCAAACTTTTGAGAATTACATGGTCCACAAATGCAACAGAAGGTGTTGTCTCTGTTTCATTAATGTCTAAATCCATTCATACGGCCAATCAAAAAGTACTGTCTCTAGGCCAGCTAAATGTACATCTAGAAGAACTTGAATGGATAGTTCCGTTTGATATTCCACCCGGCACTCAATGTATAGTAGACTTTTGAAAGAGAAAAACCCCTTATTGAATGTGCTCTTATTTCTCTTTAGACTATATTATGATAGAAAGCCAACAGAATGTATTTTGTTCTGAATCATTTACCATTGATTCAGATCAAGCTTCCTTGCTTGACAACAAGCACTGTCTCTTTTAACATGGCCAATCCCACTCTCCCCTTTTTATACACTCTTTTTTTTTTGTAAGCAAAGAAAAGAAAAACTTGTATATATATTTAAACATAAGCAATTTCATCAATACCTAAGCTACGTCTGACCTGCATCAACGCCACTAATTCCTTGATGGATTCTTCTAGAATGACTACATTGTTTAATAAAGTTGACAAGGTAATTTCTGTACTCTTATCCAGTCGCTTTTGTCGGGAAGGATCAGTCACCTTGGGTGCAAATGTATGTTCATCTTCATCATCCAAATCCAAGATGGGCTCTTCTCGCTCATTAATGAAGTTGGAAGGAAATAGGGGTTGAATGCGCGTATTGGTCTTTTTGATATGCACCGTAAGGGGACTCATGGGATTGTTGAGGATGGTTGACATGTTGGTATTCAAGCGCGTGGTTGTGGTTGAGGTAGAGACAGAGGGAGTGAGGGCAGGTGTATCTAATAGAGGACGCAAGACAGAAGGTCTTCGACCAGAGGCAAGAGGGGCTGGAGGAGGGGGAGACGAGATAGTCAAAGTGGCCATACGTTTAGTTCCCTCTTGTACTTCACCTGAGATCAAGGCATTTCGACGTTCTTCTAATAGCTGATCAAAGGCTTGGATCTCTGAACGGTAATAATCTACCTGTTGTGTGAGTGTACGTAACAAGGTGAAGAAAGGCGGGTATGACTTGAAGAAGGTAGGCATGGTCTTCTGACTGGATTCCCTTTCTACACCAAAATCAACCGATCGATCGTCGTCTTCATCCTCTGCTTCCTGTGTACTACTTTTGGTCTTTGGGTTATCCTGACCCTGTTGTTGGTAGGTAGTGTCGGATGGATTCAAGACAAGGATATCGTCACGATGCGTACGGTCTTGCTCACTGAATGAGATCCAACCCTCTAAGCTGCGGTAAGGACACATGGCCAGAGCAGCGATCACACCTGTCAAGGCCAAGTTGAGCTCAGAGGATTGAGTAAAGAAATGGCTGAGAAGGTTCAACAGGATCTGCAAGAGACGATCTGTGGATCGTACACAGTGTCGTGTCATCTGCTTTCTGTGCTGTTTCTTCATCTGCTCTTCCTCCAGTTGTTCTTCATGATGACGTTGACCGTATTTGAAGCTGCGTCTTTTTTTGGCCTTGGAGGTCTCTTTCAGATCAAATTGTCGTGTAGTTTGGTCGTAGTCGGATCGCATGTTCTGATAGCATCCATCCAAATCCATCGACAGTTCAACATCACGCAAATACTCTTCATAACCGCAATTCAACACTTCTTGAGCATGCTGAGCGTCAATTGCGATAATCAATGAAAAGTAGAGTTCGACTTCTCTTAGATGGTGAGAAATGATCATAGAGCTCTTGTTGGTATCAGGATAGATAGAGAGTAAGCTGAGTGAGTATTGGCAATGCTTTGTGACCAAGGTCTTTAATAGCTTGAGAGTAGCAATCACAGTCGATTGGGAATTGCACTCAAGACGACCAAAGATCAAATCCTTAAGAGTGATATGAGCTGATGTACTTGGTCTTCGTTCAATCTGGATAGGATCTGTCTCTGATGCCATCTCAGTTGTTGTGTTTATGTCTTCTTCATCATCTTCGTTCATCAAGAATCCTACTACTACTTTAGCCAGGTCGTCTTGTTGAATGGTCTGCAAAATCAGATCAATGTAACTAATGACAGCTACAGAAGAGCCATCGAGATCATTACATTCAAGGATAGATGGGTACAGGATATTTTCAAGAAAGTTGGCACGTATGTTGGTCAATAAGGATACCAAGATTGCTTGGTTAGGACAGCGCATCAGAACATCTTGACAGAATTCAAGTAACTTTAAAAAGGAATCTAGCTGATAACGGAATTCAGGTGAATTTGAGTATTCTGCACCCAGAGTAGAGGGGAACCTGCTGGTGTTTGTCTCTTCTTCTAGTCCATCTTGACCCAACAGATAGGAAGTAGTGGTAGCGTAAATCTGCTCTGCTTCATCTTTCACAATTAACTTTCGAGGCAGCTGAGAATAGAGAGCACCTAAGCCAGCTGATAGAATTGTTGCAAAATCAGAGCCCAAAATGAAATCTCCCAATTGGTCTGTAGCCATCTCAACAAGGAACAAGAGACCGGTACGAGCAAAATCGCCCGATCTTCCTTCACGATGCACAAACCGTAAAAGATAAGTGAACAACAAAAACTCATACTCATGTGCATCTTGTTGTTGGTGTTGTTGCTCTTCGTTTGTTTTGATGGCTACTGCATTGTTCTTCTGAGGAGTAGTTAACCAATGCGTATCATGAAAGAAGATGTTAAGAAGGGCTGGAAATCCATGAATCTTTGAGCAGATAATGTACATTAAATCCACTAAATCATCGCTGTAAAGTTCGCTCTGTCGATCATCTAACACACAAAATCGAAGTAATTTGATGGTGGGCTTATGCACTGCATTATGCACCAAGAATCGGTCGTCTAACAAGTCAATCATGCTGGCTATCGTCCGAATGGCTTCACCTCGAATGCCTACAGGATAATCCTCCTTTTCTGAAATGGTCACCAGGTATTGGAGTACGCCATTCTTTAGAAAGTATTCCATACATAAGCCAGTTGTGTTGTCCTCTTGACGAGCTTCTTCATCGACAAGTAAGTCGACCATTTGGCGTAGTTTGCTGGGAATCTCAGTCTGTTGCACATGCATGTTGGCTTTTCTGTCGTCTAACACAAATATATTCTATGTACAGTCTTTACTCAGTCATATGTTGAAATAATGAATTATCTATTAATTACATGAACATATTCCCAATATTTGTGAAATTTGGCTAGTTGCATAGCACTAGTAGGCTGTGCTTTTGGTGGAGCAATGCGTTTCTTGAACTTTGAAAAGTAGTCCATCTCTCAAGGTTATGTATTGTTAGAATAATAAAAAAAAAGAAGAAAAGAAAGCAAGTTCAATTCAGGTACCGCAAGAGAAGGAGCTAACGTGTGTGTGTGTAACATGATCATGATTAATTACCAAAGTAACTTATATCTAGTAATAATAATGGTGTTTTATGAGGTATAATTTAAAAAGCTTGAAGAAGTATAAAGTGATATCTTAAAAGGCCTTTTTATGAATAACATCAGGATCCTCTTGATATTCTTCTGCAGAAACCCACATCTTCTTGAAAGTACTGAGACTGGCCAGAATAGAACCACCGATCCAGGTACTGTATTTACGCTCAGGTGGAGCATAGATCTTGATTTTAATGTCCTTTAATGCAAGACGCTTGATTTCAGACAACAGACGCTCACCAAAGCCTTTACATAAAGTAGATCCACCAGATAAAACCACGTTAGAATAAAGCGATTTTCTCAAATCGAGATCTGCACGACTGATACAATCAACAATGACTTGGTGAATACCAGGATATTCTTCACCAATCAACTCAGGTTGAAACAGAATTTCAGGGGCACGGAAACGTTCAGCACCAAGCTTAAGATGAAAATGAGATAGGGCTATCGTTTGGGATAAACAACAGGACTTACCTTGATGATATTACCATCGGGTAACATAAAGTCATCTACTTTGCCACTTGTTTCTTTTTCCTCTTTAGCGGGATTCAAGGCAATATAACATGTCTTTTCTTTGATGATACGAACAACTTCCTTTTCTGCTGTTGTATGGAAATTATAGCCTGACTTTCTTAACAACAACTGCAGGTATTCTGTGACATCTCTTCCTGCAATATCCACTCGACGAATGGCATGGGGAATAGCAAAGCCTTCATAGACAGGCACTGCATGAGTCACACCATCACCAGAATCAAGCACAATACCTGTCGTTCTACCTGAAGAATATCTAAAATGATGCAGGTTGAATGTTCTGTTTCCTCCTTTTTCTCCAGTACATATGACTTACAACGAAAGGACAGCTTGAATGGAAGTGAATAGTGCAGGCACGTTGAATGTCTCGAAAAAGATTTGTGCAGCGGCGTCTCTATTTGCTCTAGGATTTAAAGGTGCTTCTGTCAATAAGACAGGGTGCTACAGAATTAAAAAAAAAAAATGAATAAAAAGAGGAAAGAGAAACGCGTATGAAACTCATTACTTCTTCGGATAATGTCTTGAGTTCATCTGTATAGATGTACTGCCAGATACGTTCCATATCTTCCCAATCTGTGACAATACCATGTTCAATAGGGTATCTGATTTTCAATAAGCCGCGCAGCTCTTGTGCCTTTCTACCGATAAAATTGTCGCCTTCTACTGCACCTGCCATGATACGAACATGCTTTGGTCGACCCACCCTATTTAAAGATTGTTCACTCATCAGCCTCATTATCTTCAACATATAACATCTCTCTTACATGGAAGGAAAGAAGCATTTGGGCTGTTCTTCACCAGCAAAACCGGCTTTGATAACACCTGAACCCTATTCAAGAACAAGAGATGAGAAGGATGAACTACCATCAGCTTGATGGTCCTTCCTTACGTTGTCAATCACTACAGGCTGATTCGTCAGCACCTATTCGTTTGAAAAGTAAAAAGTTGTCAGCAACAAGCTATTCATCTTGTAGATGATATTACATCGTCAAATTCAGAATTCATCTCGAAGCTTAACAACAAAAAAAGGTAGAAAAAAAAAAGAGAGAAAATTTTAAAAAAAAATTAGCCTTTCAAAAAAAAAAAAAGTTCCTTGTCCCTCTCAAAACTCTCCTTTTCCTTTTTCATCATGGCTGCAAAATCAAAGAGTGCATTCTGTTGACTGCTTCTTCTTGCACTTGAAGCATTATAGTTTTTTTTTTGGTGAAGAAACAAGATGATGAAGGTCTTCAATTTCATAAAGAAAAATGAAAGCTTTAGCATATATGTACACGTCAGAATCATATAGAAGACAAGGTACATCCAATATTATCTTGCATCACTTGAAAGAAAAGCTCGACATGACATTTCGGAGCCCTGTGACAAATGATAGATTTATTCATTTAACTTTAATTTGTTGCTAAGCACTTGACTTGATTCAGCTTCGAGGGAGGGGGGGAAGGTTTGGCTTTAACAACCAACAGAAGAACAAACTATGCATGTAAAAATTAAATGCCAGCTTCAAACAGAAGCGCCTTTCATTTGATCCAGATGTACAAACACAATTCGTCATCTTCACAGGTGCCTTTCCTTGTTACTCACTTAAATTTACCCATCTAAAATCAAGGTACAGCATTTTCATTGGACAGATTTTCGAAGCCAGTTTGGACAGCTTGAGATGACTGTGGCCACATAAGAAGAGAAAACCTAGCTTGTTACAATGGCACTGTTCATAGAGTCTTTCTGATGTATCAAACCAAAGATGATTTAGTGTATACGGCAGAACGACATTTATTCATTATTCCTTGAGACAACATGTTTGTTTACTCTGAGTTTAACTCGAAATTTCAATCTCCTTTTTCTCCTGAGAAGTACGTGCATAATAAGAAAGATAGTAGAGCAGTTAAAGTTATGATCTATTGAAGATCTGTAAGGTTCATTTTTGGAAGCCCATATCCAGAATCTTATTGGATTAGAAAACTACTGACTTCACTACTAATCAAAGTTAGAGGCATATCAAATCAACCTTCGCTCTCTTTCAGGTAAACTATGTTCATGTTGCTTAATTTTTCTTTTCTGTTTGGGCAAGACAGAATGTACGTGTTTAATCGATCAAAGCATCTTCTCGATGTTGTCTATACAGGTATTAAAGCAAGTATCACGGACAATGCTATCAATGTGCTTGATTTTGGAAGTACAGCTAGCAAGTCAGCTTTTGAATTGATAGAATAGCAGTAACTAGTAAGCTTGAATACAAAAAGAATCAATATAATAGCTCGACAGTTATGTCAAGCAGTTGATGGCGGACACACTTTTCTTTCAATGAAGAACATACGGTATACTCCTAGTTATTTGACGAATTCTCTCCTCGTTTATGACACTCAATTAGCTCGGTAGCAATGGTGAAAAGTTTTCTCTCCCTCTCTCTCTCACTTAAAAGTTTTGACATTCAACACTAGAGTCAAAACCCAAACGATTCATAATACGCACATGAAAACTGATCTGTTCCAAGACTACTGTAATCATGTGTTCAGTAGCTTTGGGCGTGTAAAGAGAGAAGAATAATAATGTAGTGCTTGTATGGACTCTGCGCTGTCAAGAGAACTAAATTCTGTCAAGAAAAAAAAAACAATTGAATTTCCGGAAAAAAAATAGCCGTGAGAAGTGAACCTGATCACAGCCTCTCTCTCTTTCTCTTGTACCTTTGTTCTTTTTTTTAAAAAAAATTATCATTGTTGTCTATTCTGTATCTATTTTACATAAAGATGGCTCGTGTGCATATGTTTAAGCCTTCTTTGGAGAAGCAGAACAGAGATGTGGTATTAGACCAACAAGATCTACCTGCTTCTCCATCCATTCAGAAAACCACTATAGAACAATCCCAACAATTAGATTCAACATCAGATTTTACAGCAAACAACACTCCATCACCATCAATCGATAATAATGGATCTACCTTAGCAGCAGCACTGCTACATAAAGCTTCTAGTAACATGGACGTTGTAGGCACAGTTGCTGCAGCACTCTCTGTTAAACCAGGTGTGTATAAGTTCGACACATTTTTTTTCTTCTTCTTCTTTATTCATTCACTCGCTTGGTTCAATAGGCTTATTAAACGAAGCGACACAAGAACAGCTTTTGGCAACCTTAAGAAAAGAGGCTATACAGCCACAACAAGCAGGAACATCATATGAAACACATTCTTCGAAAACCAGCCAAGAAAAAAATACCAGTACTGAATTCATGGATCAAGCTGCTGCTGCTACTGCTCTACAGTTATTAGGATTAGCTCAACAATCGAGCGACAAGAAAACCGCTAAGCCTGATTCACCCAACACTACTTCTAAAGAACAACAACAGCAGACAGAGCAACAACAAAAGCGAGGTGCTTGGACACGTGAAGAAGACGATTTGTTATTGGCTGGCATAAAAAAGTTTGGCTATGGAAGGTGGAAAGAGATTGCGACGATCATTCCCGGTAGAAAAGGAAAGCAACTGAAGCAGCGATGGGATAACACATTAGCTGCAAAGTATGTGGATCAAGAATGGCTCAAGAACAAGATAAGAGACGAGGGCTTAAATGCTTCATCACCTGCTTCATCTCGAACCAGTCCTGTCGCATCAGTCACACCTCGTCCATCAGTTCAACATGACATGACTTCTGCAGACTGGGTCAATTTTGCTCAGAAAATAAGCGAAAAGCTCAAAGAGGGTGATCAAATGACACTAGAGACCATCATTTCACAAGCCTTACTCAGCTCCATACAATCTGTAGCTGCTTCAGTCACAACAACAGCAAATGCCACAACTGTAGTCAACAACCAAAATGTGACTAACCCATCCCTTTCCTCATCCAGCACACATACAGATATACCTCATACTAATAATGACACAACAACACACACTACTTCTTCTAATCATGACACAAACACATCAACACATACTCCCTCATTAAACTATGCAGATGCAGCAGCCCTCTTACTGTTTCCTCATGCATTTCAGCAAAAACTACAGCAAACTAAAGTATCTCTGACTAGTGCCACATCATCTTCTGTACAAACAAATTCATCCTCTCTATTTATACCATCATCCAACACAATCACAAATGACACAGAAAACCATGTCAAGGAAGATCAAAAGGGATCAATAGCATTGTCTTCACATGTAAGGAAGCGAAAACGGTCGGATCCTGCCTTAGCCAATACCCAGAGTGCTGCCATGTCCATCTATGCTTCTTCAACGCCCATCACTACTACAGTCGACAATCAGACACAGACCTATTATCCTTGCTTGTTTCCTGGTTGTACAAAGACATTTGCAAGGCTCTACAATCTCAAGAGTCATTCACGCACACACACAGATGACAGGCCATTTGTCTGTCATGTTTGTCAAGTGGCATTCAGTCGAAATCATGACCTCAAGAGACATGGAAAGATTCATGGTGGAGATAAACCGTATCAATGCACTGGATGCAATAAGAGTTTTTCAAGGTAAACACACATATACATTTCTTCAATCCATAAGGTTAATTTAAACACTTATAGGCTGGATGCTCTCAAGAGACACAAAAGCAATCAAAGAAATAAGGCGACATGTATCAATGCACCTATCTTTCCACAATAATTTACCCAATAAATATTCTCTTTATTATTACATGTCCATCTCATGCAAGACAAGGCGTTTGCCTACTTTTTTGCGTTGTGTTGATGAATGACTGCCCATACTGGAGACATCAGATTCATTTCCACTATTTTCAGTCTTTTGTGAATCACCATTATCAAAATAACTGTATCCATCATTCGCTTGCTCTGCTGCTTCTTGTAGCTCAAGCACACGCTGACGTTGAGAAAGACCTGTAGGGTATTTTTCTTTCAAGAGTAAACCTTGCACATCAGTCAAATATTGTTTAAGAGTATCTAAATAACGTTGTGTTTGTCTATGTTTTGACGATGCAACAAACTAATAATAATAAGCTTAGACATTGTTTTTTTTTGAGAGTGTGTTAACTTACAGCAATACCATCTTCTTTAATAATGTAACCTATACCAAATCCATTGGATACCACTGGACCAAAACCAAACAATCTTAAAGCAGGATTACCACAGTTGGAAGTGCTGATGACAGTATGGTTAAGCGTTTTCCATCCACTATCAGTAAATATACGAGGTTTCTTTTGATCGGGATAGAGACGTTCCCACAAACAATCAAGTGCATACAAATGACGGTCTTGACCTAACCCCATGGAGCATTCTTTTGTCAATTTGCTATGATGCTTAAGAGCCGATCTCAACGCCTGTAGCTTCTCATGACTTGTGGCCTTTTTCGAATAGAACGTCTTGACAAAATGAACAGATTCTTCAGATACACTTCGAATAGCTTCTGTACGACCATGCAAGAAGGTCTTTGTCATAGCAGGTTCATATGTACATTCATTTTTGCCATAAAGACCATAATAAGCAGCTTGAAAGGCCATCTAATGTGATGTGTTATTCACACTTTTTTTTTTTTAAAAAAAGATCTATTTTTTTACCTGAACAAATGCATCTGGACTCATTTTCATGTCAGTGATAAAGTATTTACCGTATTTTCTGAATTCTAGCACCTTGACTTCATTCTGTAATATCAAGTCGCTCAGTCGAGTCTCAGCAAATCGAATACCCAAGCGAAGTGACTCGGTTAAATTCCATTCAATCTTGCGCGGGTTGATATCAATGGATTGTTTGTTAAGGTGGGTCTGTTCGCGTTGATAGGAATGGAAAATAGACTTGGTCTGACTGTTGATTGTTTTTGCAAAACGAAGAATCGTCTCGGTATAGATATCAGATACAAAGCGAAGTACTGTATGTCCATCTACACCTGTGTGCTCAAAATTAATACCTGCATTACCATTTTTACAGACAATGATCTATAAAAGAATGAGCATAGGCATAGATTCATTTCATTTCATTTTTTTTTTTACCTGAAGTTTATCATACCAACGATTGGTACATGTACCCACTTGCATACCATCCACAAGGCGATATGTACCACATAACATATTGGTACTCAATTCATCAGCATCTTTAGGCTCTTCATGATCAAGACAGACGATAAATAAAGCCGTATCCACCACACGCAAACTGTCTGCATTTGTCTGATCTGAATTCAATTCATCTCTCAATCGAGCCCAATTCAGACGATTTTCAGTTGTCAAGACGCCCATTGCATGTTGAGAAAGGGCCTCGACAGGTGTGTTGGCAGCATCCTTCAGGATGGCTTTTAGGTTGGCAGCAATGTCTTTTTCTTTAAGGAGACCATTGCCATGTTCGTCAAGTACATCAAAATGGTAGAATTGAGAGCGTGCCATCACAACAATGTGGCGTGCATCATCTGCTGGTGCGATGTAACACCCATTTTGACTAGGCACACGTGCAGTACCAAACAATCGGGAAAATTGTGACATACAGAGTGGAGTGCCTCTGAATACGTCGGGCTCTAATGTCTTGTTGCGTAAGGCCTCAATGAACTTGACAGTAGAGAAGATGAGGGAGGAAGTACGGACGACTTGATCGTTTCTCAATGGTGTAGGGTCGTCTTCGAGCAAGAAGAATGGATTTAGATTGAGAACAACAGGATCTGTGTAGCGTAGGTAAGAGTCATACCTAAAATGATTTGTCATTCAGTAACACGTCTTACTCAACCGAATTCTCATAGTTACCAGAACTCTTCAATGTAAGATGATTTATCGGTAGCATATGTCTGTAATTTGGCTTGAAGTAGAGGACCTTCTTGATTCAAGAATTCTTGTACAGCAAGTGTTGTCTCTTCATGTTCTTTAGGTGACTGAAAGAAAGGAAACGATGAGTCTTTATTAAACACTTGTTTCCATCACTTGATAACATTACCTGCAATGGCTTGAGAACAGACAAATACTTTTGTGCAGTACTCTCTAGTTCCGGAATAGGTAATTTAGGTAGTTTGTCTTGAAACTTAAATGTCTCTCCTCCACTAGGTTCGTTGATAGGTAAGCTTGCTTTTTCATCTCTAGGTGAGCTATCGGGTGAAATCAATCCAGTTGGGGTTTTTATCATTGCTGTAAGGTAATGGAAGAAAAAAAAAAGAAAAAAGAATGAGAAAAAAAAAAGCAAGGAAATCATATAAATGCGGTCATGGCTTAAAATGTTTATGCGAACATCATTGTTGTCACACAAAGTCCTATGACAATGAGAAAGAGGGTTGTTAATCTCCGGTTATCCTTTTTTCTCTCTGTTTGGTTGGTTTCAAGATTGAAGAGCGCATATAAAATGCTGATTCGCGTTTCAGTTATAAAGGAAGTAGAAATATGTCATTTAGTTATCTTTGATATACTTTGTTGGTTGAAGTGTGATTGTCACTTATTTTAAGTTTCTTACCCCACATTTTAAACCTACACGAATCAAATAAGTTTCTCACGACCCATTTTTCTCTCTTTATTGTTACACCAATCCACAGATGACGTTTTCTCAGTGATAGACAACTGTTGTTTAGAGTTAGGATCGTCCACGTATAAAAGAAAAGAAAAAAAGAGCTGACATCGGACTTGTAAAAGGTGAATACAATCCATATGACTTGTAAGCATAACATTCCTGTCAAATGGACCATAAAACATGTTTTAGGAATACTTTTGAAACAAGTATGATATAGTCATTTGTTGGTGCATTATCGTATTTAAAGTAGTCTTTGAAAAGAAAGATATACATAGCCATCTATCAGTTTTCTGGGAACAGTGATGCTGTAGTAAGCCATGAAATCAATGTGTTTCTTTTAGAGTTTCAATTCTATCTTAGCTGTTGTTTTGTTTGGAGGACACTAGATCAGAACAGATGTTAGATCGAAACCCAAGGTGTAATGATGATCACATAAAGTCAATAGAGCCCCCCATATAGCCTTCTTTCTTTACCGGTGTGTCTAAGATAGAATGCTGTTTTAGGGCATAGCCTACACCCATATGAGCTACTATTATGGCTGAGTTAGGGCTGTTTTGTTTGTTATCAAACCATGTGATTTATTATCTTTGAAAAGCACACTGAAGTCATTCAATCGCTTCTTCCTGAGCATTATTTCTGTACATGAAAAGTGATTGACCTGATATACTTTCCTATTGACGCTCAACGAGTTGAAAGATCGACACTATCCACAGTGCACCAAAAAGATAGAGAAAATCCAGTAGAGTAGAAGAAAAAGCTTATCTTTGGAAGCAAACACGTATCTGATTGCAGTTTCAACTGTTTTCTTTGATACAATCAAAGTAGTACAAACCATGCTTTTGTTTGAAAGGGAAAGGAAGGAACCACAAATGATTGAAAGCAGAGAGAGAGACAGGACACTTCAAAAGCTTGTTATTCAACTTGTGCTTTGTAAGCATTGTTTGCCAAGATAAAAGTGATGGAATATTGATTATGTTATGGTGATCTCGAACAAACACTAGTTATAATAGCAGTGAAGGCTTAAGTGTAGCTATAGTTCAATTCAAGCTAAACATTACTGTGTCAAGAAAAGAGAAAGAAGAGAGAGATACATTTGAGTTTACTTAATAGATATGCTTAATAAATCATTCAGATGCTTGCTTCATTCATCTTGTAACAAATGCCTCATATATCTTGCAATGTTTTAGATACCTTTAATGAATACATTTTGGCTTTACAACAAGGATAGTTTATTTCAAAAGCATCTTGTTCATTCAACAGTAGTGGCATTCTGTAGGTGTCGAAAATCAGTTGGCTTGATCTGGCATCTTTGTTTTCCATCATCAACAAGTCATCTTTGTACTTTGCTGCTCATCATGTGTATTTCAGTACTGCTTACTGATTCAATAGTGAGTCTCTTAAGCGTCCTATAGATCCTAAGGGTTTTGTGTCAGAATTCCAATCAATGAACCGTATGCAAACCAGACATTAACAAAACCAATGTCATTCAACTAAAAAAAAAAAAGGATATTGAAAAGACAACATTTTCTATTATTGACCTAACTTGCCAACAAGCAAACTTTAAGTATAACTGATAGAATAAGCTCACCTTCAATTTCTGCTGCTTTGATTGTATTTTTCAAGGCTTTACCTTTACGTGTGTATAACAGCTCTCTCTCTCTCCTTTTCTATTCTAAAACATCAGGAAGAAAAGTGGTTATCATCTGGCGGGATGTAACCAAGATACTGCCATTGGATATCAGCATCAGAGAGTCCAATAAAGCTGACAGCCTCAGGAACTGATGTCCTCTTTTTTTTTTTTTAAGTAGATGACACATGCCAGTCTCCAACTAAGTTTTACAGTGTAAGATAATGATGCCCAGAACAATACATTTTGACCTTATGAACACTCTATTTCTCAAAAAACTGAGCATAATAGTGGAATCCTTGAGTCCCTGTTTTTTTTGGGTTCGCTTTTAACAACGAACAAAGATATCATACACTTCATCTCAAAGCACCGGTCTAGAAGGACGCTTGTTGACTTTAGCTTTTTTCCATCTTTCTTATTATCTTTTGAGCCTTTACAGGCAAGTCATAACCTGCATCTTGGTTCTTTGCTAAACATACACTCATTTTCCCAAACCTCTCAGTGTCTATCATGTAAAACAGAGTACTGTTTGTATGTGAGTATTGGACAGGTTCTCTGACCCCTTTTTTTTCAGTCAAATCAGCAGTATCCTATTGATGTTTTAGTGACATCAAAATCACTTTTCAAAGATATGTTCAAAGTCAACTTGGTTAATCTGTGAAAGACATGCGTATATTTTCTTGTGCTACATACAACATCTTCCTGATTAGAGTAGGGACAAGTTTTCTCTTTTTCTTTAGAACATGACATCCAAACTTCTTTATCCAAAAGATAACTTGGCCAACTCATACTTTGCTTTGTAGTGTTGACAACACCTATCCATTCTTCCCAATGCCAATGGTTTTATTTAACATAGACAGTTCATTTGAGCTTAGTATGCAATCATTGTATTTTGAAAACTATCTTTTGGTCATCAAGATCAACATCCAATGAAGAATCTGTAAAGAAAAGAGAGAGGAGCTTTGAATTGTGTGGTTGCAACACTCATTTAGCTTAAGCTACTGTAATGACACGTTTCACTCGTCAAGCCTCAAAGAAACTCTCTTCCTAGTTCATCAATGAACTCTGACCATAAAGAAAAGAAATGCTCCATATCAAATGAGACGGAATTCCCAGCCCTTCTAAATCAACCTTACTTATGGCTTGGGTTCACTAAAGGGAACTACATCGTAATTTCCGGAAATGGGTGTAAAACAAGTTTTTCTTCATGTGTATCACCCAGGGTTGAGTTTTGTTTCAATCTGTTGACTATTTCTGACATCAACCTCAGCAGTAACTGAACTATCTCTCCCCCCTCCTTAAACGTATTCCCCCCTCTTCTAAAAAATAGTGCTACTAAAAGCACTTGTTTCAATAGGATGAATTCTTCATTGACTCATTAGAGAAGATCGACATCCACTCAAAGTAAAGCTTCGATACCGAGACTATTTAAACTCGGAGCGCATTTCCCTTTTTTCTCGAGAAATAGACAGCCCAGTCAGCAGATAATCAACGAAATGCCTTCCTGTTGTTTGTTTTCTTTTGATCATCTTAAGGTACGTACGGTTTTTTTTTAGAAAAAAGAAAACAAACGATCCTACTCTTTTTTCTGATCTTCAATAAACAAGAATAGCTGCACATATTTGTGTCGAAAAGCAACTCCGGATACGAAAAAGTGCTACAAACCTTAAATAAACAACTTTCTCCTTATTCCGAATAGGTGAATTCTCTATATAGTTAAAGTAAATAAGCTAGGATGAGTGGCATCGAGGAAAAAAAAAATATTCAGGAGAGAATGAAAATTGAGTTCTGACCAATCAAAAGTGCTCCATTCATAGTTTATCATGTGTACTTGGATAAAGTTTAATCTATACATGTTAAACATTGTTTATTTTCTCGAGAAAAGATCGTTTTTCTTTTTTTTTTGGCGCCAGAAGCAAGAAAAAAGAAGGGGGGGGGGGGGGAATAAGAGCATAAAATGATATTACAGATTTTTTTTTTAAAAAAAGAAAAAAAAAAAGAAGGGGGGGGGGGGATGAAGTATGCAAACTATCTTTTTTTTTTTTTTTTGTGAAATACGCGCGCGTATGTTGTTCTGGTATGAAAAAGTAGCAAAATAAATAAATAAATAAATAATAAAAACGTTTTAATCCCAACAAATGGTGAATTCTTGATGACCCACAATGACTTTGGAGGGAATGACAGAGGATTCCATTGGCCGAAAAGGTCTCTCACCATTATCCTGTGAGAGTCTCTGTAGGAGGATGGTGGCGCTGATGGTATCGATGATGTCCTGAGCAACATGTTGTGCAGGCCAGGTGTCTGTAGACTGTTTAATGGAAGGTAATGCATAATGCTGAGAAGGGTTTTGTTGAATGGGAGGTAAGAGAGGACTGTCTTGACAGAAGCCTTTGGGCCAACTTTCTTCATGATGGGGTGGGTATGTCTGGACGACTCGGAATGTCGGAGAGGGAGTGGTGGTGGGTGAGTCAAGAGAGGATAAGGAAGATGCGTCTGAGAGGGTCATCATATCATCATCCGTGTCTTCTTGCTTGGATTGATTCAGTAGACGATTGAGTGACATGGTATCGTGTTTTGGCTTCTTTTTCTTCTTGGATGGCTCAGATCGTTTACGTTTCTGACAGACAGATGATTGGCGCTGTTGTTTAACATAGGGTTTCTGTCGCATGGTTGTGTTACTCTTCTTTTGATGGTTTGGATTGGATTTGGGCTGAAGTAAGAGACATCCATAATCCTGATGCTCTGGATCCAATGCTTCCATAGGGAATTTAGGGCCAAAGATAGGTACCAGTTCATGTCGAATATGCCATGCTGTTCTCTTACAGAGTAAATGTGCATAATCATAAGGAATCCTGTTATAAGTGTCAATAGGGAATAAAAGAGATTGAATAATAGACTTACCATGTACCTTGAATTCGAAGGAATCCTCCTCGAATCTTTTTTGTACCCAATTCAGGATTAGAATCAACCATCTTGACAATATCAGACTTTGAATTGCCTAATGCCTTCCAAATACCCGTGAAATGAACATATCCTGTTGAAATCTGTCAATCCCCTGTGATTTCATTTTGCTCTCTTCTCTTTTTACCTGTCTCTCTATCCCACATGACAGGTGCATTATTGATCACATATTCATAGACTAAATTCAATAGTCAGTCTAACTGTCTCTCTACCTGAATCATATGTAATTTACCAGGAATGTAACCTCGAGGATCAAGTGAGGTAGAATAATGATCTCTAGTGATCGTATATTGATCTGTTTGAAATGGGCGATACATTAAGCTATCATTGTCTGTCAAATTCTTTTTGTTTTCAATCATAATAATAATAGTAGAGAGAGTGAAAGAAAAGAGTGAAAATAAACAAAATAAAATAATACATGTTATATACACTATGATGTTCTAAAAAGAGAAAAAAAAAAGGGGGGTGGGGAAAATGAGGAGATAGGGGACTCTGTTTTTATTATGATGATGATTATCTTTAAAATGGAATAAAGTCTTTAAGGATAGTATCATTATCATCTATATACAACAGACACTATCAAACAGAATTTCTTTTTTTTTTCTTTCTCTAAAAAAGAAAAGGGAAAATCATACATAAAGAAATTAAGGAGAAAAGGCAAGGGGCAACACAATATTGATTGTTTTCTTTTTGTTAGTAAATTCGAATTTAACCTTTTTTATAGTGAAATGCAAAGTTGTATGTTTGTTATTATCCTCTCTCTCTCTCTCTCTCTTTTTAATAAATACGCCAAGTTAATTTGTCTATAATCATCCTTCCTAATTCTTCTTTCGTTTTCTCTTATTCACAAAATACCATTTGGATCTATAGGCAGGCTTCTTCTTTTTAGTTGTTCGTTTTCTCTTGGTTGTCTTTTGTTCTAACTGTTGAAAGAATGGGTTAAATTGAGCATCTTCTCTGTTTTCTTTAATGTTGGTAAAGCCTTCTAAGGGTGATAGATAACCATCATCATCATTGGGTTTACTACTGTTGTCAGGATCAACAAGATCAATGACACTGCAGTCTGAGTCTGATATCACTGTTGCATCTCCTTGCCAATCTAATCTTTCTTTGGCAAATGGCTTATTTTTATATATGAGATTTTATATGTTGATTTACTTTGTACTTTTTATACTTACTACATCATCATCATCAATTAGAATAGAAGAGGTAGGTGGTAGGAATTCAGATAGATTGTCTACTATTTCTTCTTCCGTATCCGATGCATTTAGAAAAGCAGATAAATCAGCTATTTCCAATAATGGTTCTTTTTCTTCTTGTTTGATGTGCTCTGATTGGTCATCTTCTTCAGTTGTAGGTTGACTCACTTGAAAGAACTGTGCTAGTAATCGTCTTTGTTCATTCACATGTTCCTTTTGGCTTAGTTCAAGTGCTTTCTGTAACTCTTTTTCTTCTTGATCGTCTGGTGTGGATCGTTTAGCTGCTTTTTGAAATAACTCTTGAAGTGTCTGAGGTTTCTTTTTGACCATAGTTTATAGAAAGAAAAAGAAAAATAGATTTGATGAACCGCTCTACTATTTTTTTCTCTTATAAAAAAAAATGAACTGGATTCTATGGATCTTATTCAATAGGATTTATCATTCGCCTATCTTATTGGCTATCTACAAAGGCTTAAAATACATCACTTATCTAACAACAGGCACCACTGAAATCTATCGTTTATGTCAACTATCAGATAGACCCAATCCTACCATCATCTATCGTATTGACCAATCCATTCTCTATTCAAGCCAACTGAGAGAAGAACGAATGCAACTGACATCAGACCAACCTCTCACCACTGTCTTTGAGACACTCTGCCATAAAAAACTCTTTTCATCTACTCAATCCTCTGCTGCACAGGCACTTGAATACAGTCTTCAGCGTATCTATCAATCCAATCAACTCTTGAATACAGTAGAAGAACGTACTCGAACCAAGTATGATTCAACCAATCCAGAGCATGAAACATTACTTTTGTCAGTAAGTTTATTTATTTATTTATTTTTTAAAAAAAAACTAAATAGAGAGAGATAGCTCTGGTCAGCCATGAAACCCAATGAGCCATTGGAGCATCGATTGACTAAACAATGGGTTGATCTTGGATTTCAAGGGAATGATCCTGCTACTGATTTCAGAGGCATGGGTCTTCAGGGCTTAGATGATCTTGTGTACTTTAGTGTACATTATCCTGCCTATGCACACTCTATCCTTCAACACAGTGCTCATCCTGTCTATTGGTATCCCTATGCTATTGTGGGTATCAATCTCACTCAATTTGCCTATCAGCTACTTGAATCAAAGCAACTTCAACTCTATCTGTTTCAGTATGGACCTGTCTTGACAACATTTCAAGATGCCTATTGTTATCTATTCTATCAGTTCAATCAATTCTGGATCACACATGAACCTAAACTGTCTGTCATGGATTTTGAAGTTAAATTTATAGAATTCAAGGCTAAGATGAAATATGCATTGATTCACAATCAAATCATACCTTTATCTCTTCTTGAAAATAAATAATGAGGAAAAAAAGAGAAACTTGTATTAAGATGTCTAAAAAAAGAGGGGGGGGGGATGTATACATAAGAGATAGAGAGTATATATAATACAAGAATTAGATAAGAATGCAAAAAAAGAAAGTAGATGAAGTTAATAATAATTGGTTGACATCATTGTGTCTGGATTGGTAAAATGAGATGAAGGATAGCCAGTAAAGGCAGCTGCCACTGCAGCAGATACATCCTCACTGATATTGTCTGAATGGCTTAGGGTGGGGAATTCAAGGCACTCGTTGTTTGCATACATGGACTGAGGATATAACATCTCCTCCATTCGACTGGCTGGCGGTGATGGTTCAGGCTTTGATTTCTTTGTGTTCTTTCTACCTGGTGTACTGGAATTCACGTTACTTTCATACCGTTGTCGTTTCTTGATGATGTCTGTCTTCATCGATAAGGGTCGTCTTTCATGATGAAGTTTGAGACTAAATGAAAGTAAGTCAAATGTTGATTAAGGTATAAAGATAACTTACTAAAGACCACATGCGTTGCACAAGGGTGCACCTTCATCATCCCTTCGCCACAAAGGTGTAGTGGTGGTAGAACAGTTGGAACAGACCAG
The DNA here is from genome assembly GCA_025331435.1 of Choanephora cucurbitarum. Classification (NCBI taxonomy): domain Eukaryota; kingdom Fungi; phylum Mucoromycota; class Mucoromycetes; order Mucorales; family Choanephoraceae; genus Choanephora; species Choanephora cucurbitarum. The sequence goes on along the minus strand of JAIWNI010000010.1, from coordinate 200,685 downwards.
TTGTGAAGATTCATCATCTCTTGCTTCCTTTCTTGCATTATGTGGCTTCAATGTCTTTGGTCTAGGTGCATTATGTAGTTTTTGACTTGAAAAAGAGAAATGAGTTTCTTTTTGGTGATATCCAAGTCATCCATATATGAACTTACTATAAACCACATGCATTACATAACAATTCATCCTCAGCTGATCGTCGCCAGAGTGGTGTACTGGTAGCTCCACAATTGGTACAGATAGGTCTATCCTGATGATCGAGATGAGAGGCTGTTCTGTTGTTTGATTTGGAATCAAAAGAAGGTGGTGAATTGGGTGCTGATACAGGTGTAGGTTGATTGAAATGAGGTGGATTGAGCCTTCATAAGAGAGATTAAAAATAAAATCCTAATGAATAAAAACAATTCACTTACAGAGGATGATCGTCCACTAAACAATTCAATGGAACAGAGGGATTACTGCCTGCAGTAGAAACACTAGATGAAGTTGACATGGGTGGTGTTTGGTTGGTAGGATAGAGTTGTCCAGAACTATTGAACTGCTTCTGTTGTTGAATACCTAGAATCTTATTTCTTAACGTGGCTGTGGGTGGTGGTGGCATGGTAGAGCCTGAGACATACATGGCATCATTACTACTGTTGGTCGGTATCTCATTAGAAGAAGGTGCCATCATATCAAAATGAAGCAAGGCAGGACTGGTATTGCTCTCTTCAACTGGAAGAGAAGGTGCCTTCACCTGAGTGGAGGGTGAGTAATAAGGATTGGTAGGTGAGGGTATACCGAAATCCCAACCATCTGCCATGTCCATAGGCGCAGTAGGGATAGCAAAACTGTTACTGAATGCATGAAAGAGATCGTCCAGTTCGTTGTGATTGAATTCAGGCATGTTAAACTGAGTGTTCTGTTGACTGTTGTAGAATGAATCAGGAAACCGTAAGGGTTCGATGGCCTGTTGAGTGCTCTCGAGAGGATGCATGGTTGGTGGCTCAGGTTTTGGTTGTGGGCGGATAGATTGGTTGCTTAGTTTCCTGGCTGTGGTTGCCGAGAGTGCTTTGAATGAGGTGACTGTGTGTTGTCGATGCCATAGTCTCCATGATAGGTTTTCAAGACGAGAGCCTTGTTCTAGAGAGTCTCTGACTTTAGAACACACTCGCCATGCTTGAGAGAGATCTTCTTCTGATGCAAGTGCTGATAATGATGAGAATGTCTTATCTCCCTTTATTTTCAATACAATAGGTGCCATAATCAATTTAATTTTATAGAAAGAGAGAAAAGAAAAGGGAAACAATCACCGACAATTTGGCAGAAAAAAATAATAATCAAAATTTTAACATATTCTAAATTCCGAATTTGAGGTGATTTAGCCAATCAATAAATAGAATACGTTTATCATTCGTTTTTTTTTTAATAGAGTGAATCATGATAAAAGAAATAAAAAGCATGTTATTGCATTTTAAAAAAGAAGTGTTATTGAGTCACCAAGTAAATCTATAGTTATTTGTATTTAAGACAAATGTCATGATTACACACATCTTATTACTATTTTCGATCATCACTCAGCAAAAAGACATTTTAAATGAACACACACATATCATAGGTTATGATCAACAGGGTCTATTCTATACCCCTTTTTTTTTTGAAATTATCTAATGATCACTCCAAAAGTCATTTCCAGAAATGGCATATGTCAGAACCCTTATTTTCAACATGTAAGAAAACCCTGTTGTCTGGAATTCATTTGAGAATACTATTTAGAAATCCCCGCTATACGATGAAAGATGTACTGTAGCAACAAAACGCCTGTTTATTTAATCCAGCCTAGTTTGAAGAATAGGTGCTAGAATCGAATTTCCATTGATCATTTGAGTGGTGGCCACAAGATAGTCTCGGCCTAAGATAATCAATTGAGTATTCATAGCTAATCTACCTTTCTTTTTGTATTACCTTCATCATGTTGTGCCAAAAATCGAACAGCTGATACTTCTGTATGTGTGCAACCACCGAGAAAGAAGACGATGGTTGTCTTACCGTGTTGAAGTCCGTGGCGTTTCGCTTTGGCCATCGCTATATTCGTCTCTGTACCATACTCTACCGTCTGTTTGATATCAAATGCCTGTCCAGGTAACAACCGCAAGATATCCTCAGAACCCCGCCATCCACCAGACTCTGTGTTGGTAATGATCGTGTTCTGATTGGGTTGATGATGATTGAAATTACTTGTGATATGATTCGATTTTTCTTGAATGAATTGTGCTGTACTGTTACCGACATAAGAAAACAGACTAGCAGCACTCGTGCCTGTTGTCTGGACTGTGCCTTGGTTTAGCTTTTGCATGGCAGATTGAATCAGACGGATACTGAGTGGCGCATAGCCTGAATAGACATAGGAAATATCGTTTGGATGGCGTTCATCCACATCATCCACAATAAGCTTCAATAGACGTCTGCATTGAGCAAATGTGCTGCGGGAAGCGGCTGAATTTGTTCTTTTCGTCCAAAGCCCGAGTTTTTCCAGTCTGTGTAACGTTTCAATATGTTCATAACCATAGGCCTATATATTTTTTTTATCAGGTTGTTTGCTCTCTTTTTTTTTATTGCTTACCTGAACAATTTCCCTTTCAAAATGATCATAGACCTTTTGTTTTAAACCACCTTGAGCAAGAGACATGAGACAGAGTAAACGAAGGACTTGTACAAGTGGCTTCTGTTTGTTGATCATCTCTTCAATATAATCTGGTTCTCTATTACCATCTATACCAGCTACCACATCTAAATAAACAAAATTTTAGGAATCATGCTAGTAAGTGTTGTATTAACTTACTTTGCTGTACTTCAAGTATTTTATTGAATTCATCTGTCACTGTATAACTAATGATTTCTTCAGCAATGCCCGTATCTACACGATGCATTGGTTTTTTTTTGTTTTTTATTAATACCTGTCATTACTTACGTATCTTTAATGATTTATGTTCTTGTTGAAGTTCATTGAGACGAACTACAAAATCTCTGATTTGAGTTACTGTCTTTGCATTATGACGTTCCTACAAGACAGAATTCAATATATATATATATATTTTTTAAATCTAAATTACCTCGTAATTCTCATTGATTCGTTTGGCAATCTTATTCAACATGTTACCAACAACAGCAAAATTCTGATCTCGGAGTTGACTGAACAGTTTATCAGATGAATTCAGTACATATTTCTTCTTCTTGACAGGTGCAGCTGGTGATGCATTCAATCCGGCAGAACCCGTACCGACAACAGGAGAGGGGACACCTGCAATACCAGGTGTTGTCTGTGGTGATTTGGCTGTATTAGCAGACTGAGCAGGATTGACAAGGGAGGCATCCAACTCAACAAGACAATGCTTGATGCCCATGGTTTCATCAATCAGACCTTCATACGTCAGTTCTGTACAGAGTGGTGTCACCAAATCTACATTTCTGTCAATAATAATAAACTGGTCAATATGGTTGGAGACAGTATTCAACAAGGAAGGTGTCTTGTAGGCTGTTGTCGAGATTGGGTCGATCACTGCTTGTTCCTTTCGCATACGTAATAACATATCTGCTAATTGCTAACTCATTTCTGATGAGATACTTTGGATTGAATGAGAGTATGGTCCTTTTTTTTTTTTTTACCTTGGCTGCATCGCCTTTACCGAGGATACGAGGAAATAGACCATAGATAGATTGAAGTCGCATTAATGATTTAGCTGCATAATAGATGGATGTTTGATCTCCGTCCTATAGATCATTTTTGAGAAAACAAGGCCTCTCTGTCTGTTGTTTTTTTTACCAAATAAATCTCTTTCCAAGTAGAAGCATCTAATTCCATAGAAATCAAATCATCTTCATAAGGGATCCAGTCCATCGCATAATCGCCAATGGTGATATCACCCTTCACGCCTTCTTCTTCCAAAACGCGCTCACATACCATCGTACGCTGTGGCACAAAAAACAACCAACATTCAATCTTGGATGTCTTTGAAAAGTGTTTGATATGATCTTTATAATAAATTGTTTAATACTAGTGTCCAACGCTCTCATTCCAACTTACTGGCTATATAGCGCATGTATTTCAATTTGGGTCGACAAATGTAAATCAAACCAGGGCATTCTGGTTCAAGTGTATCAGATTCAAGATGATAGATTTTCTCTACGCCATGATCCTATAGTATGCTGTTAAGGGAGGTTCAAATATAATCATTAACTTACTTTCAATAGTGTGAATTCAGCAATTAAGCCTAGAGGACCATTGATAGTAGGATCCAACACAAGCCCTTTTTTGCCTCGAACCTATACAGTGTGAGTTCAGGGTGTTGAGAACAAACGTTGGCTTACTTTGTCCAGTATCTCTGGTAGTTCTTTTCTCGAGAGTTCTCGAAGTTTGGCAAGATTGAGTGGAGTATTTCCAAGATGAGAGCCACTACTACTCATGGAAGTATTAAAAGTGAGTTGAAAAAAAAAGAGGGGGAAAAAAAAGGATATAATTCCGTGTCGAGTGGGTTACCTTTTATGGTGATTTTACGATTATTTTTTTTTTTTTTGACAATTCATTTTAAGAGATTTTTTTTTCTTCTTTTTCTCTCTCTCTCTCTTTAATAAAGGTAATATACTTGACTATTCTACATGTCTATTTGGCCCTGCTAACCTTCTTTCAGGAACCATGTCTAGAAAGGACGCAGTGATAGATGCAGTGAACACAGTTGACCTGTTACAATCAATCTACTTTGACAAGGAGTTCGAGTTTAAGACAGCCGAGGATGAAGCCAACTATCAACACTTGCAATCATGTATTGAACAAGAAGATTGGACAGGCAATACAACACAACTGGAGTTTGATATCAAAGCACCTATCGATCTTCCCGAGAACGAAAGAGAACAAGGTGGCTATCATCTCTATCTTACTTTCTATTGTAGACTGTCCACTACATCACCAACTGAATATGGTCTTACTATACCATCAGCATCGAACCTATGGCTTGCAAGAGAAGATCATGAAGCACTTGTCTATGCTATGACACATGAAGTTGATTTACCAGATCAAGAAGAACGCTCAACCTGTATTGTCGAAAAAATGCAGCAAATGCAAATCATTGCTGAACCTTATGCTATGGCCTGGCTCAAAAGAAAACAAGAGCAGACAGAGAAAGAAAGGGCAGCATTGGCAACAGAGAATGGCCCTGTTCGGTTTTTGAGAGATTGGATTTGGTAAACCTAGACTCTTTCTGAACCCCCCCTCTATCTTATTGACTTACTATCAGAAAGATTAGGTTTCCAATGATTTACACAAGAGAAAAGCGTGGTGATATTGTGAAATGGGCACCCAAGTATGGTATCACAGGATTCTTGTGTCCTGGCAAACCTGGCTGTATGTGTCTTGAGGGAACTGAACAAAAGATAGCCCAGTTCATTAATGATATCAAGACTATCTCTTGGGCAGACATTCCTGCGGGTCATAAGAAGATGACATCTCGATGGAAACAGGTGGTAGAGTGCCAGGACAAAGCTGGGTTTGAGTCCCAGCGTATCTTCAAGGACATGCAAGAAGTCAAGTTTGAAATTCATGGTGCATTTGCTAATCATAATAATCTTAGTATGTTACAGACTTGGTTAAATGAAAGAGGTTGTGGGGAAGCCTTTAGTCATCTATTTGAATATGAATAATACAACACAATCAGAGTTTCCCTTTATTTATTGTCAAATCGCTTACTTGCGTATGATTTACCAAAAAATATCTTTGTTATGAACATCGCATCTCCTTTTGATGTAGTTTACCCTATGAAGCTTTTTTTTTGTGGTTTGATTTGTCAATGTAAAGTGGAAGGGTTCTCTGAAGAGTATCTCTTACAGTCACTGGAGAACCAGGAAAAAGCCCTTAGCTATCTTGGGCTTCGATTTAGGCTCAAGTGATAAATGAGAGGGGGGAAGAAAGCTATCAAATGTTGATGAGTTGAGTTGTCCATTTTTCTTTAAAGAGACAAGTATATCGTCTTTTGCCTTTCCATATTTATGTCGATTCCAAAAAGTGACATAAGTAATATTTCTACAACCGTCATTCAAAGGATTGAGGTAACCTGTCACTTATTTTCAAGACTTATAGAAGAGGAAGGATCGGATTAACTACTAACACTTGCTTAGTTAACCTTACACTCATCAAAATAGAAATACTATCTTTTTCAACTTCTTTTTTTTTGGCGGCACAGCCAACAAAAAAGAATAGGACTTTTGTATTCTTCAATACAATGTCTGTATGGAAGACGATATGCTCTATTCAACCTACATAAGCATTTATTAATCACAAGAGCTCGTACGAAAGATAAGATCTGGTTTGGTTTTGCTATCCATACATACACTGGATCAATCTAGATCAAAGTTGATCCAATGCAAAAAACTGGCGTGATTCTTCCTTTCAGACCACTCACTTTGACGTCGATTGCATGAATGATCTCATCTTTCAGATCAAATGTGTACAAAGGCCCGCTTGACCTTTCATCTATTTTGATTGATTTACCTTGTCACATCGACCTGCCAATTTAGTGTCGATCCTATTGTCTTTGCCTTGCAATCCCTTCCACACAGTAAAGTATCTGGGCTGGTTAGCAAAAAAAAAACAGCTTTGTCTTTTCTATTTGTTGTCTCCCATTAGTATTAGCCCCAAGGGGGTTCAAATTACTTGGTCACAGACTCTACTAACAGAATGCAGCTTAAAATAAAGTTGTGCGATACATCTGGGGAGCGGAACAAAAAGCGTCTCAAATAAAATCATGTGTTGCCTATGCAATGTCCTCCATGAAATCTGTCATTCAAGCCAATGTTGTGACCACTTAGTTAGCTTACTACTCTCTTTTGTAGTTTAATCGTTCATACTCTTGACTCTAACAGCTTATTTTCCATAGTGCCTCTTCCATTGATGTCCATCAATTCTTTTCGTGAGGCATTTGAAGAAGAAAGCGCAGCCTTGTTCATCAAAACTCTTTCTTCCTGTCGTCCGTCATTTGGTGTTGATTCCGTTGTTTAGTTATCCATGACTGTAACTGAGCACAGCCCTCTTGCAATTAGGATGGCTTATTGGAAGCATCCCTGTCGCTGTGGCTTCCCTAACATGAACATGAACCATGTTATTCTTTGTCTTTTTCTTTTTGGACTTGAGATTGAATGTGCCTCACCATAGAGACAATGCACTGTCTTTGCATCCTCAGTGAGCTCCCACAAAATTAGCCGCTCACCAACAGTTAGTGTCTCCCTTCCCTAGTCCTCTTCCCTCTCTCTCTTTTTTCCATTCTTTTTATCTTTAGTCCCTTAAGCCTTTTAACTTACCTTTCCCTTTCTTTAACCAAATGATCTGATCTAAGCAATTAAGGCGACATCTTGAAATGTAACTTAAATTGATCTCACAATAAAATGGTAGTAAAAAAAACGCTGACCAAATTGCTTTCATGAATTTGACCAATCGAAACTACAAACAACTATAAGCGCAATCCCATTTTTCCTCTTTCTATCTTAAGCTCGATTTTGGTATGCTCAAGTCGTCTATGATTTGTCCGTCTGCTACTCTTTCTCACTTCTCTCTTTCTTTCTTTTTTTTTCTTCATAATATGCATTTTATTTTGGCGATTTCTTTTGAAAAAAAAAATAGGCTTATTGAGCATCTTCACGAGAAGCAATGTAGTCAATAGCTTGCTTAATGCTGTGGATAGCATCGGCTTCCTTATCGGGAATTTCAACAGAGAATTCTTCTTCAATGGCCATAACAACTTCGACTGTGTCTAAACTATCCAAACCGAGATCCTTAATGAAGCTGGAATCGGGTGTCACCTACATGTCAATAATAAAAAGTTCATGTTTAGCTCTGGCTCACTCATGACAATAAAGTTGTTCTTGGTTTCTCTCCCTCTTTCTGTTCTCGCTATTACTCGTTGTCTTATTTACCTTAGCAGCATCAACCTTTTCGAAGCTCTTGACAACATCAAGAACACGTGATTGAACGTCTTCCTTGGGGAGAGAAGCATACATACGAGAGAAGACGGCAGGAGCTACAACGCGAGTACGTTGGGTGGCAGCAGCTCTAGAGGCAGCAGACAAAATTGCGTTGGGACGAAGGAACATTTTTTTTGAAATATAAGGAATAAGAAAGAAGAAGAAAAAAAAATTCGTAGCAAATATAACCATACCCAATGTCCCTGCTTTTTTCTGCGCGCATTCTTCTGAGCTTTAATTTGTCATCTTATTTCTAATATGCTTTCTTGGTAAAAAGAAAAAGTCTAAAGTCGACCTGCATTTGTAATAAGTGCGCTACAAACAACTAACATATAACACATTGTAGTGCTGAACTTGATACTAGTTTTTAAGAGAGCATAAGTGATTCTTGAGCTTGATTTTATAGTTGATCATTTCGAGATGACGTGTTTCGGTATTTGAATTCAAAGGCATAATCACTTTACTGCAGATAACTAAGATTTGACATTTTCACTGATCTTTGAAAAAAAAAAAGAAGAAAAACTTCTTACATTTGTACTGAATGTACCTATCAAGAAATTCAGTATTTTTCAAATGGCAAGTTTGATTAATCTTTATCTTCTTCTTTTTCGAACAAATAAGCTCATTTTCTTTCTAGATCCAAATTGTAATAGTGTGGGGCATAAACTTCAGGTGCTCATATTATGCGCCAATTGATTGATTTTAATTAAAAAACAAGTAGTAGTATAGAATGTATGATAATGATAGGTTTTCTGGATTATGCTAATATATATATATAATGGTATTGAGCATTCTTTCAATACCAAGAACAAAAAAAAACAAAGGTATTCAAGTTTAGCACTGTGTCCAATTGATGTTGATTCTTCCTGCATCAATATCGCCCACTTTGTTGAATACAGCAGGTGTCAAATCAACAGATCCTCGCCCACATCCAGTTGAAGGGCACTATACAGAAGAGCAATGAAAGTAAATCAGCTATCAGTAAGCATGTTTATGGACAGTTATCCTAAACTTACGATATCTTGGATTTGTGCCTTCTGACTGCCTTTAGGTCCTGTAATCATCACGCAAATGCCGCACACAGGGCTTTCATTTGAATTTGCAGACTCGCCAAAATCATAGGCATTCTTGAAAATGATGAGCATTCAGTACTTTTATCACATTTTTTTTCCTTCTTACCATTGCGACTATATAATCTGTAGCAGTAAAAGATGTACCGCAAGCAGTAAGACCTACTCCTGGATCTGAAAGAAAAAAATAGGGGAGAAGGACAGATTCGATGTAAGCCTATTGATTTGTTACTTTATTATCTCTATCATTACCATAATATGTGCCATCCCCTTTTCCGCCCTTTGAGCCCTCAGACCATTCTCCCCAACTATCGCCTGGATATTTGGTGTGGCCAATAGATGATATACCCAGTTCATTTCTGTATCTCTGATTCTTAAACACACCCAATGTACCGAGTACAATGAACATGATAAGAAATATACTGAATATGCCTGCACCTAAAAGAATGTATTTGCCAAACTTGAATCTATCGTTAAACTTGGTCCATATGGTTGGAGGTGGAGTGATGAGGGGATCTCTTTCTGTAAATTTCGAGACGTTGCTGTTGCTGTCCTCCATGACGGTAAAGGGATGAGCTGTAGAATCAACTTCGGTTTTTTCTTGCAAAGAAAGATTTGGTAAGCTCATCTGCGAAAAGAGTCTAACATAAAATAAACTAGCATAAGCAACAAGTAAGCTATTTCATTTATAGAATTAGCTACTTTTCTCTAGAGTCTGTAGGACAAAATTTCCTGATGTGACACCTTACTGCTTTTTGATATCGATAGTTGGACTTGTCTGTTAAATAAGAGAGAAAGGTGCTCTTGTCTGATATGATAATAGAAAAAGTTTATTTATAAGCAATGCCACTTACTAAACGAAAGAGAGAGAGAGAGAGGGGGGACAATGAGCTTCATTTTGTCAAACAAGACAAGATCAATTTGTATTTAAAGATTTTGATTATTGTTCTGCCTTTGTGTCACGTAAATTTCGATCCGTCATTTATTAGCTTTTGATTTACCATCGTTGCGTAAGGTCTATTTGAATAAAGTTGATCTCTATTGATAGACTAGTATAAAATCACGACAAGTTTGAAGTAACATTGTGAAATAAGCAGGTTTATTTTTGTGAAATCTAGAAAAGTAGTATATACCAACAGCAATAAGGGCATAAATATAAATATAAATAAAATATGGAAATCTAAAAGTACAAAGAGCTTTAAAGCTCGTGGAAATCGGTACCAGTGATGGTCTTCTTGACATAGCCAGCACGGATGACAAAGTCACCAAAAGGTTCATCAGGGTTGCGTTCAAGAGCGTAACGCTTGATAATGGGGTTAATCTCGGCTAAGATTTCCTCTTCACGTAAACTTTCTTTGTAGAGCTTGTTTAAACGTTCACCCTTATGACCACCACCAAGGTAGACATTGTAGGCATTAGGAGCCTTACCAACAAAGGCAATTTCACCAAGGTAAGGACGAGCACAACCATTAGGACAACCAGTCATACGAATAGTGATGGCATCATCCTTGAGACCAGCTTCTTCAATAGCCTTCTCAAGATGACCGACCAAAGTAGGCAAGTAACGTTCAGATTCAGCCATAGCAAGACCACATGTAGGCAGAGCAACACAGGCCATAGCGTTCAAACGAAGACCAGTGAAAGCAAGGTTATCCATCTTGTATTTTGCCAAAAGAGCCTTTGTCTTTTCAAGATCAGCTTCAGGAACATTAGCGATGATGAGATGTTGGTTGGGAGAAAGACGGAATTCACCCTTGTGCCATTGAGCGAGTTCTCTGAGACCAGACTTGGGTTGGAAATCGGGCCAGTCCTTGATCTTACCGTTTTCAATGAACATACCAAAGTGCCACTTGTCATCCAAGCCCTTAGACCAACCGTAACGATCAGCATTGTCAGTGAATTCATAAGAACGTGTTTCTTCAAACTTAGTACCCATACGAGTTTCAATTTCATTCTTGATGAAGTCCAAACCGTAGGTATCGATAGTGTACTTGAAACGGGCATGCTTACGGTTGGTACGGTCACCGTAGTCTCTTTGAGTGGTCATGACAGCTTCAGCACATTTGACACCCAATTCAGCAGGAACGTAACCAACCACATTGGCGGGACGAGGATAAGTCTTCTTGTTACCGTGAGTCATACCCATACCACCACCAATGGTGACATTGTAACCAACAACCTTCTTGTTTTCAACAATAGCAATGAAACCCAAGTCGTGAGCAAAGATATCAACATCGTTGTTGGGAGGAACGGCGATGACGATTTTGAATTTACGAGGCAAGTAAGTGGGACCATAAATAGGTTCGAAGTCTTGAACAGCATTACCAGCAACCTGTTCATCAGCCAACCAAATTTCGTGGTAAGCAGTGGTTTGAGGAGCCAAATGATACATAAGATCAACACCGAATTGTTGAACTTGAGGATGAACTTCAGGGATTTCAGTTACAGGAGTGATCATAATGTTACGATTGACATCACCACATGCAGCCAAAGTTGAGAGAAGAGAGTGGTTGATGCCACGAATGGTAGAACGGAGGTTCTTCTTCAAGATACCGTGAAGTTGGAAGGCTTGACGAGTAGTACATTTGATAGCACCATTAGCATACTTGTCAGCCAACTCATCCATGGCAAGCCATTGAGCAGGAGTGGAGACACCACCAGGCATACGAACACGAATCATGAAACTGAAAGCCTTTTCAAGACCCATCTTCTTACGCTCTTCTCTGATATCACGATCATCTTGACCATAAGAACCATGGAACTTAAGAAGCTTGCCGTTGATTTCGTTAATAGCACCGGTAGATTCATCCTTGAGATCTTCAGCAATAGTACCACGAAGGAAGTTAGAGTTGATTTTCATTTGATCATCAGTAAGCTTGGGTTCATCGTCTTCGGCACCGACATCCTTGACACCAAGGGCTTTCCAGAACTCAGGCTGCCAGAGACCCAAACCGGTTTCAAAACCATCAGCATCTTGGTCATCACCCAAACCCAATTCGATAAGACGGTTGGCACCCAAGGTTTCGAGCTTGGCATCAATAAGCTTACCAGGACGGTTATAGAAGACAGCGTCTTCTTCACGAGGCCAGTAATGGCTATCACCCATACCAAAGACAGCAAAGTTCAATTGAGAAAAGTCAACATCTCCAGGGTTCAGACTGTTCAAGGCTTTCCAAAGTTCACGAGCGTTAGAAGGAAGTTCACCTTGACCAGCAGTGGAACAGATGATGACAACATTGACTTCATTTGCAAGCTCTTGCACATCTTCGTAATCGTCCATGGCCATCAACTTGACCTTCAATCCTCTAGATTTACCACGAGAGGCGATCTTTTTGGCGACACCTTCAGCATTGCCGTTATCGGAGCCAAACAAAACAACCAAAGGAGGACCATTAGCAGCGCCCATTCCAGACAACAACTTGGCAAAATCGTCGCGGGCCTTCTTCTTCATTTCACTGTGTCTCTTTTCGACATCCTAATATAAATTTGGTTAGCCAGTTATCCTTAATACAAGACAGAGATGGTTACTTACATTCTCCAAAGAGCTAACAAGGATTTGAGAGATATCAGGGTGTTGAGCAACAATTTGAGAAAAGTGGTTTTCACGCTCCAAGAACTTCTCAAGATCCTTCTTGATACGTTGGGAGTCCAAAGAGAAAGCTTCCTTGCCTTCAGCTTCCATTGCAGGGTTCCAGCGGTAAAGAGGCCATGAGCCATTGTCAACAGAGACCTTGGTTTCCTTTAGGGTATAAACAGGATTGACAGAACCTGCAGTAGCTTGAGGTTCTTGAGGCAAGTAAGCCAAAACAATAGAAGGACCATTATAAGCATCAGCTTCCATTAAAGCATGCAAGACGCCAGTGTAAGAAGAGTAAACAGCGACAGATGCAACATAGGCACTACCAAAGTTCATGGCATAGAGACCAATATCCTTCTTACGTTGTTCGCGAGCAACTTCCGATGAGTAAGGCAAGGTATCGACGATCAACATGTTGACATTCTCGCCTTGAGCAATTACGTGGTGAACACCAGATTGACCAAGATCATAAGCCCAACTGTCAGAACCAATCAGCCAATTAGACTTGGCAAATAAGAGATCCTTGTATTTAACAACATATTCAGTAGCAGGGAGATGACCGGTGGCAGCGACTACAGCCTCAGCGGCCTTGTTGATAGCCTTCACATCGACCTTCTTTGACTTAACAGCCAAAAGCCATTGAGACAATGCCTTGTAGGTTTCTTCAGATACTTTGTTTTCCTTAACCAAGACTTCGACGGCATCGATCAAACGAGTACGTTGTTGAATCTTGTTCAGGATCTTACCATAACCAAATTCAGGGGCAGCTGCAGAAGCGTTCTTTTCATCACGAGACCATACAGAAGCGCTGTTGACGGCATTAGCAATCTCAAGACGATCTTGGAAAACTTGGTCTAACATCTTCAAATAAGGTGTTTCGACAGGAAGAGTTTCTTCAGCAGCCTTGGGGGCTTCTGTGGTAGATCTTGATTCAGTTGGTAATTGCTTCCAGCTTGCAGGGGCGGAAACAGTTTGAGCTTTAGCCAATACACCAGAGAGATCAGAAGCGATCAATTCTTTAAAGTCAGTTACGCTAGCAATCTTGGCACCATTAGCAATAGCACGCTTAGTGGAGGAAGCTAATTGTTCAATATCGCCTTGCACAACAATGCTGCCGGTCTTAGCAAGAGCATCGATGGCAGCAGAGGCATCGACACTAGGCTTTTGGATAAGAACAGCTTCGGCTTTGTTAATAAATGAAGGCAATAATGATCCATTGGAAGCAGAGATACGAATATGAGATTGTTCAGCAACGGTGTATACTTGAGCGTTCTTGCCAGCAGTAACAGCACTTTGAGCATAATTCAAAGCTAAAGTTTCATCACCAATCAAAATGAATTGCTTGACGTTAGCATCTAAAACTAAATCATTGGTTTCAGCTACTGCCAAGTTGGCAACTTGGAACTTGCGTTCGAAATGAGCTTTAGACAATTCAGCAAAAACAGCTTGAACTTGGGCAGGAGAGAAATCTTGAGCATCAACACCATATTGTCCACTGATGATCTCAACTTCATTGTTTTGAGCAGTTTGATAGGCGGCAGCAACATCCAAGAAAAGAGGATTCCAGGTTGAAGTGAAATCATGAGAAGGTTCCAAGACAGCAATACGCTTTACGCTAGCACCAGGCAAGGCGTTCAAGAAATCTTTATCTGACCAAGGACGGTATAATCTGACCTTAAGGGAGCCGATCTTGGCATCCTTATCTTTGGCAACGATAGCCTTTACTGTCTTTTCAACTACGGTAGCACCAGCACCCATTGCCACAGTAACATTTTCGGCTTCAGGATGACCGCTGTATTCCAAAGGAGCATACTGGCGCCCAGTCAAAGTAGCAAACTTGGCCATGACTTCTTGCACAATAACACTCACATCTACTTCCTTCTCACTATCTTCTTGCTCCTTCTTTTGCTTGTACTGGATATAAGCAGATACAGATTGTTCTTGCTTGTGTTGACGGAATTTCTCGAGGTCTTCTGCCGAAACAAGTTGATCCAATGTAGCTTGATCAACGGATTGGATAGTAGCATATTCTTCAGCAATACGCTTTGAATCAAAAAAGTGCAATACAGGTGAGTTTGACTTAATAGCAACGGTATGAGCAATAATAGCCAAATCATAAGCTTCCTGAACAGTACTAGAACTCAAAAGGGTCAATCCACTTTGACGTACAGCCATCACTTTAGAAAAGTCGGCAAAAGAAGAGGTTGTTTGTTGGTTTTGAGCAGACACATGGAGGACAACACCTGCCTTTGAGGATGCCAATCTATAGAGCTGGGGAATAGCAGCAATCAACGCATCGGAGGAGACAAGTGCAGCAGCATGAATGCCATGTTGCAAGCGATTAGTAATATCTTGTTGTGTATAGACAGTTTGGCTTGCTTTAGATCCCCAAATGCTTTTTTCATGAATTGGCGAGTCAATTGCTCTGTATGTATAGATGTGTTCACTCAGAGCTTGAGCAGCCTTGACAGAAGCGCTTTCACCATTTAAAAAATGTGACATTCTAGTAGAGAGTGGGGACTATCTGTAATTAAATTTATGTTAATGACAATACAAAAGAATGAATTTGAATTACAATGCTTTACGATATGCAAGGAGATAGAGGAGTATATGTACAGGATAGTTTAAGAAAGAAAGAAAGAAAGAAGGAAAAGACAGAGTATGAGTCCCCAGTTTGCCTTTAGTATACCATAATTTTGCGAACATTGCGTCTTTAAGCACACAATTTCCTGATTTCCCCATTGGCTTACAACCAAACTCAGAAAAAAAATCTCATCATTTTTTATCTTCCAATTGGACATATGTCAACATAACTTTATTATATGTTTATTTGTGCGGTATTGGTTCTTCAAAAACCATCATACTACTACCACTGCTGCTGGTTGTCATGTAGCTGATACGGTTTTTTTGTTGCTCGGCTTGTTTCTGTTGCTTGATTTCAGCGTCTGAAACTCGGCGATGTGCCATATATCCCATCCCGCTTTGACCACTCAGGTTCAGTAGATCAAGCAGTGTATGATACAAGAATTTGAATGCCCAGATGTTACCTCGAGTTCTTCGAATGTCAACCACATAGAGGCCAGGTAGATTTTCAATCTTGGACAACTCTACTGTAAACTGAACCTCATCTCCAGAATCAATGCCTTGTTCGCCATAGAGAACATTTGCCTTTTTGTCTTGAACAGGATGTGATCGTTGAGATGGTTTGTTTTGTCTTTTTTGCTGCTGTTGTTGTTGCTGCGTAGTATTAGGATGGAAAAACAGTTTGAATGGCACTGCGCTTATCTTACGAGTTCTCTGATAAGTAGACTGTTGACGGGCTGGCCGAACACACTTGATCTTGAAGTCGTGCGATTTCTTCATGTCGATCCCCATCATATTCAATGATTCAGTAATTGTCTGTAAAACTTCATTGGGTGCCTTAGAAGTAAGTGCATCTTGATCTACAGCCCCTTTGTGTAACCGGAGTCTAGAATCATTGAAATCTGCAGCATAAGAGCCAAGCGGCTTGCCAATTGGCATAGCACGAATAGGATTAGGCAATGCGCTTATAGGTCGTTCATGTAGTGGAAATCTATCAGATGATTCGGCAGTTGACAGCTTATTTTGATTGGCTGCATTTGATCGAGGAAATTTAGTACCTAAATGATGTGATAAATTTAGTCTCATATATCTCAAAAGAGATTTCTCTCTCTTTTTCTGGTGGTATATATAAACAATTACTTTGAGAGGGTTTACGTTTAAACCAATCTATGAATTTTTGTCCTTTTGTCTTTGTCTTGTTTGCATTTGAGCCACCTACAACAGATTGTTCGGAGACAGAGGGTACGACCTTCAATGAGTTTTTTCTACCATTACGAGCAGCAGCTTGTTGAGCAGTTGTAGTATAATATTCACTGACTGTTCTCTCACGACGTGTCTTTTGAGGTTGAACGCTTTGTGAGCGATCGGGTATCTGGTCGTTGAGAGCAACATGAGGAGATTGTTTTCTCGAAGCAACTGAAGATGATGAATGTGAATTAGTAGAAACACGACGTTGCAGTTTTAAGAATTTGTCATGAAGGAATGATGTAGGCTGTAATTTTTCTTGCTCCACAATCGTTCTTGGTTGCTCTTGCTCCACAATCGCTCTTGGTTGTTCTTGCTCCACAATTGTTCTTGGTTGCTCTTGCTCCACAATTGTTCTTGGTTGCTCTTGCATTATCTCAGCATGTTTCTCATCATCAAGTGAGACCTGTTTGACTTCTAGAGAAGGTATCTCATCATCTTCTTGAACAGTTGTACAGACAGGCTGAATGACAGACTTTTCGCTAAACTGTGGGGTTTCGTCGGTCTCATGTTCAATTTTTTCTTTTTCAACAACAGGAGAAAGTTCAGGAACAGACTCGCTGTCGATACTGACAGGCTCAACATCAGACTCAGCAGTTACTGTAGTAGCATTTTGATTCTGCTCAGCAACAGCGGGTTGAGGATCCGAAGTAGGCATGTGATTCATTTGTTGTTCTAACTCTTCAATAGACATGTTGAGTAACTCCCAGTGATCACTTAACCATGGATGTGATCGGATTTCGTCCATTGTACATCGTTTGGCAGGATCTGGGACAAGCATACGACGAAGTAGGTGTGTTGCATCTACGCTCATTGTGCTCGGTATTTCAAGTGGAGTACTAACTATATACTTATATAATGCGTTTATGTTGGCTCCCTGAGGATTGCTTGGATCATCGTCAAAAGGCAAGTAACCACATAGCATTGCAAACAAAATAACGCCACAAGACCAGATGTCAACAGCTGTGCCTACATAATGGCTATCATCGTTGATAACCAATTCAGGTGCAGCATAACAAGGGGAACCGCAAGAAGTAACCATTAGGTCCTCCTGGGCCATTTGAAAACGGTTTGCAAAGCCAAAATCAGTAATGAGAATATTGCGATCTTTACTTAACAATAAGTTTTCCTATACATATGTAAATAAACAAGAAGACAACTTTTCAATATAACAATAAACCAATACTTACCAGCTTAAGATCTCTATGAACAATGTGTTTTTGGTGCATATAATGAACCCCACTTATGAGTTGAGCAAACAATCGCTTTGCTTCAGATTCTTGAAGGTAGTGGTGTTTTAATATGTAATCGAATAATTCGCCGCCTTTTTAAAAAGGAAAATGATGGTAAGTCTTAAATAACTATACAGATGTTTTACCATTCACTTGTTCCTGTATTACCTGCTGCACGTTGTAATACGATTCCAATATAGTTTTTAATTGTCAATACATCAAAGAGCTGAACAATATAAGGATGGTGGACAGACTATAAAGAAGTTGGGTTTAGAAAATGATGTGGTGAGTTTAACATGTCGACTGATTATTTTTAAATTGATATTATAGGAATATGAATTCCTCTCTCTTTCTCTCTCTTTTTAGTCAATGTAAAAACATTACCCTTAATACAGATATCTCTCTTTCAAGCTTTGTTTCAAGCGAAGCATGCTTAATTAGGTCTTTTCGCATCAGTTTGATGGCAACCTTAACAAATAAACATATTATATGAGTCACATAACACATGGCATAAGTGCTCATTCTTGTATACCTCTTGATTTGTATGAACATGAACGCCAGCCTTAACTTTAGCGAATTCACCTTCACCCAGTGTTTGCAATAGTAAATAAGGTCCAAAATAAGATGGAATTTTGTGTCTAGGCTCGTAGCCATACTTTTTATAAATCTCTTGATGCCAACTTAGATCAGGGTGATTGGTTCTATTGTTGTATTGGTGGCGTTTATTATGGCGGTGTTGCTCTAGTTCGCTTGGAATTGCCATTACAGAATAAGCCCGTTGATGTGGGCTTGCTGTGGTTGCCATTGTCATATTAGATTGGTTTACTTGTGTGGCCATAAGAAAGAGGATGATTTTTTTTCAAAAAAGATAAATAGTAATGATTGTAGTATACAGGTTGATATCAATAGGCTAGTGGAATGTAAATGTGCACAAATATCTATAATAAATGTAAAGCGCGGATACAAGTGTCTAAGTAAGTTTGCTTGGTGTCTATACAAACAACAATGACGCTAGTGATAATATATAAAGAGAAAAAAGTAGAAGAGGCTTTTTAAAGAGAAAAGTGATAAGAAACAAGAGAGAAAGAGAGAAAAAAGACAAAGAGAAAGAGAAGTTATCTGTTTCTTAATGCTAGAAAAAAAAACGTGACAAGAGAAAACATAGGGGTAAACAAATCAAGTGTAACATAACAAAAAACATGTAAATTGGATTATTATTTTCTTTAAGTAAAGCATGCTTACAAAGCACATTACAGCAAGTTTGTTTAGAGTGTAGCAAAATCAAGAAGCGTTTCAAGAAAGACTGAACTAAGCTGTATTTACCAACATTTGCTATCACCTCTTTAAGATAGTATGTTGTTTGTTACACACACTTCTTGAGTTTGAAGCTTCTTCAAAAAATGATTTAATTCATTCGACTTAGGCCCTGAAAGTCAAGTTTGAAACAAGTCGGTTAAATGTCAGAGACAAAAAAATTAAAACTAATGAGGTTAAAAGTAAACCCGGCCAATCAGAATGCTGTTGTAGTTCATCAACAAGCAAATCCTTACCTCCTTTTTTCTGTATGTTAAAAAGGGAGGGAAACTCTAAAGCATCGTGACAGTTGAATATCTTTTCTGCAAACAATAAAGCACAGTTAGATCAACCGCTTGTTTTCTGATATAGTTCCTCAAATATCATAAGAGAAGAAGCTTTTTTTTTGGCTGTAACAATATCAGTTACATGTTGCCTAATTGTGTAAGCTTTCAGGTACCCAAGTGTTACCTAAGGTCCACATACGAAAATCCGGATCGGCACATGATTCTGCTCTGTTATCTCATTATTATAGGCATCCTGTCAAATATAGACAAATTTCGTCATAATCCTTAAGGTAGGAGTTGGAGGGAGACGAAAGATGCAAGTTAATGACTTTAATGACATTTAAAGTCAATATCGGTTCAATGTATGGCTTTCTCCAAATCCATGCTTGTTGTCATTCATTGTTTAGAGAGAGATAAAAAGCAAACATTTCTTTTAATTCTTTGAATAAAGTCAACATTATCCAAAGAAGAAAATTGCTAACACACATTCTTTTTTTTCGAAACGGTAAAGAAGTGACCTTAAAAGAAGCCAGCTTCTCTCGTATACATACATATACAAAGAAAAGGAACTTATTATTTTGTTAAAAGAAAGAGAGCAAAGAGAAAAGGGAAATGAAAGAAGAAAATCTTACCAGGCCCAGAGGTAAATGAGTAGTGTTTTGTACATAAAAGTGGTAACATATATATTTGTATATGCGTATATATGAGTGTATTAAATAGATCAATAGACTTTATGTCTCTCTAATTGAGCACGTTGTTCCTCCTAACAATAGAATTCATTATCAGTATCAAGTCGCTTCTTATATTGATTAGCGCACTTACAGGTGATATGTCATTGTTGTTATATATCAGCACAATCTTGGTTGCCTTTTTCTTTCCTCCAACACTTGCTGTAGCTGTTCCTGTATTAGTAGTGTTACTTATTTTATGATTACTACCGAGCTGATCGGGTAACAATTCTGGTTGTGCTGTAACATGCTCATCTGTCACCTGCGGTTCGTTTGTGGCTAATGGAGTAGGTGGAGCTATCACGTTTGTATCATTGGATGTAGGAGCAGTAACGACTGGAATATCAGAACCTGCTGGTTGTTGTTGTGATTGCGAAGCATCTGGCATAGGTGGCTGTTGTGTAGTGTTGGGCATAGGTGGCTGTGGTGGCATACCTGGAGGAGGATAATAACCCCATTGACCAGGAGCGCCATAAGGCATTCTATGTACAAAAAATGAAAGAAATGAATATAAGGATATATACATTAACAGGAAAAAATAAAGAAAGGGAAAAAGGACATATTGTAGTCTATACAGTACTTCCTTTCCCCTTCCTATGACAAGATAGAAGCAATACAACACACACACACACACACACACACACGATATGCTATTATAGACATAGTTTCACAAATCAATTCACTTACCCTGGTGGAGGATAGCCATAGGGTTGAGGCATACCATACCTACCTTGTGGCACTGGAGGATAGTATTGGCCATAAGGTTGTTGATAATATGCATTATATCCAGTGTTGCCGTAATACTGTTGTGATTGAGGATCCACAGATGGTGGTGGTACTGTAGGACCAGTGGGTGGTGCAGCTATGACTCCAGTGGATGCTACTGGCGTTTGTGCTGCCGCTGTTGTTGTTGCTGCCGCTGTTGTTGCTGCTGTTGCTGTTGTTGCTGTTGCTGCCGCTGTTGAATCTGCAGTAGGACCTGCTTTTCGAGCAGCCAATTGTTGCTGAATTTGTTCGAGTGTCAACTCACCATACTGACCAGACCCACTTGATTTTGCCTTTTTGTTAGCATTGCTAGCACCCATTACTTTCATCTCATGAGCAATCATATCTTCTTCGGGAATGCCTTCCATGCCGAAAATCTCAACGTCGAGTTTATCTCTTCCAGGTAGTGCATTAGGTACTCTATAAAATGATGAGCAAAACGCGTATAATTTTTTATACAATAAAGTTGTCTAATCTCATACTTGTAAATGGCGATCTTGTGAACTTGTTGAGCATGAACAACCATACCACCTGCAGTAGCTATTCAATCTGTTAAATGCATGAAGTGATTGGAATATTCAAAAAGAAAAGAGAGATTACTTACTTAGTTTCTTGTTACATTCTTCACACTTAAAGTGCTTAGCCTAACATATAAAACCATGAGCTCATGAAGACTGAATCAGACTAAAATATTTACCCTCTGATGAGTTACTAATACTTTGTCATCTTCAAAGTCCTTTTCACAATACCAACACCATGGTCTCATAGGCTTTGACTTTCTCTTTTTACCCATTATTTTTTCTTTACAATATAATAAAAATAAACAAAAAAATCTTTATAGAGTTAATATGTGCGCCACTTTCAATAACTTTTAAAAACCGAGCTTATTTGAAATTGGCAGTGAGATACGTCATTTTAAGATGACAACGAGAACAATTCAGTCTCTATCTTCGAGGTGCATCCTTACTTTAGGGTTCATTTGTTGCTCTCTTTGTTTCACGGTTTCAAGGGAATTGTTCCGTTTATTAGAGAAAAAGAAAAGAGACTAAATATGTATCTTGAACAGAAGTGTTGTTATTGGAACATTGTCTAGAAAAAACCTGATATCTTTCAAATACTCTGCATTGCCGTAAAGTTTCCCTTTTTTTAGTACCTTTTGATCCCCTTTATTGCAATTAATGCGCGCGCCTACATAAGGAACCTACTAGTTTGTGCTTCGTTTTCTCTTTTTTTGCCGGCAATATACGTTGGTCTCTTAAGGCTTTGTTTAACAAATGCTTAATAGAATACTTATGCAGTTTCCTAGACAACACATCTGACAAAGGCATGTGAGTTGGGTTTCATGCAGTCCTAGTAAGAGTACTACAATGGTAGAGATGGTGGTAAAAGTAAATGGAATTTAAAAAGGATGATACATCGACGCAATTCTGCATGAGCTTCGTTTTAGCAAGTTTAGATTTATCAATGAGTACAAAATGACTCTATATTTGCAACATATGATGTTTACAGTAGATCCTTAGCGATCAGAGTTTTGAATGTAGATGCAGGAGTTCTAGCTTTTCATTTGAGAACATATTCTCATCTCTTCTAGTGTGTTTCTCAAGTGCCTTCATTCTCTTCTTCTTCTTCTCTCTCTCTTGTTTTCTTTATTTAGTGAAAACGAGTAACATTGTGGTGAACACAAAACCATACAAGCCAGCTGAATATAGACAAGAATGGGCCTTGGCAAAGAACTTCTCTACTGCCGCAGTACTCTTATCAAGACTTCGTGAAGTCCAACTCACATGCTTTTGTCAGATGTGTTGTCTAAAAAAGCTGCCCAAGTGCCCCATCATTATACTCTGTGCTTGATTTATGCATGTCGGTCAATTCGGTTGCATCCTGTCTTTAGACAAAGAATTTTGTTGGCTTCGTTTAGAGCATCCCTTTCTTATCTGAAATTAAACTGCGCTAAGCAAATTTTTGAAATGCGATAAGCAAGGTTGAACACACAATAAGTTGATGTAGAATGGTCTGTACTCTATTGTACACATGAATTTGGTCACAAAATCATATGCACTCACAACAGAAAGTCCGACAAACAAAAAGAAAAAATAAACTTGTGCTCAAAAGTTTAAAAGGGAAAGTTTAGTTGTGGCAAATACCAAGTTCAACAATGAGGGCAAAAAAGGGAGAGAAAATGTTTCAATATCAATTGACTTCTCTTTTTTTCTTTTTTCTTTTCTTTTTTCTCTCTCCTATCTTCTTTTTTACTTTTGGTCATTGGCAACCTCATAATGCTGTTTCCTAGCAAACATTTAAAGAGAACATACATAAAGCACTACAGAATTCATTAAATGTCAAATATCAGTTTTCTGGAATATACCATCTCATCATTAATACAACCCAAGGTACGGTTAGTAAAACGGCTTTAATTGAGGAAGACTCAAACCTTTTTCTTTTTTTCTAATAGCCGGAACAAAAGTTAAAGCATCACAAGTCCCTAGTGCATGCAAACCTCACTTTAAAGAATGACAATCGTCTAGCAGGAACTCCTTCTTTTTCCACTTACAGTGATAGTAATGCTTCATGCTGTAAGTCTCCTTTTCCTCCACCCCTCTTATTTCTACCTTTCTTTTTTCTGCCTTTCACTCACATATACTTCTCCCCTTTCTTTTTTGGATTATGTTTATTGTTGTAGCCCATAGTTCTTTATCAGGATATGATGACGAACTTGAATTAGCCAAATGTAGGCTGGATGATATCATTGGACTATATCAAAACATAACGAAAACCACGGTTAAACACAACGTAGCCAACTCGCACACCATCTTGCCCGAGCAAGAATGGCACAGACAATTCTTACAACACATGTCTACCCTGACACATCACGCCGAGCAACTAGAGAAGTTTTCAACAGACCTGCTGAATACTGAAATACAAGTCCGTCAATTACATCTGCTAGAAGATTCAATTGTTGAACAACTTCACGAACAAGAGAAATTGTACATTTCTCGTCTTGAGGAATGCCATCAAGTGCTGGGACGTCAGATTGAACTTATGAACTGCCTTGATGAAATCAACCATCTCTTGCAAGGCTCTCGGTCCTCTTTTGATTCTTCCTCTACTCTATGCCCTCCAAGACATCGTAGGAGCTCTTTATCTAATCTGGCTAGACTAGATGATGTGCAGGATAGAGCAGTCGATAGGTGGATACATCGCATACGTTGCCAATTGAGTCTAAAGATAGGTGGTAGTGTAAGCACTGGTTATGTGATGCACTCATATCAACATAAAAATGCAAGGGAATGGATCATTACTGGATTAGGGACAACAGTTGACTTTAAACCATGTCGATATGCACTTCATATACGAGCTGAAGAACACCATCTATTTCGGTTGTTACCAAAAGAAGATTGGATCCCGGACGATCAAATAGGTCAATGTCAATCAGAAAACTGTTCAACCCGCTTTACATTGTTTCAAAGACGCCATCATTGCAGAAAGTATGTTGCTCTAATGAAAGAGATGATCTTCGTATTAATTAGATGTTTTTTCTTAGATGTGGTCATATCGTTTGTCAAAGACACAGCATGAATCGTGCTCCTTTACTCAATGCATCAAAAATACCAGAATGGCATCGTGTATGCAGCCAATGTTTTGGAGAGCTAATGGATTTCTCAGTGATTGAGCACTCAAAAAACTCTTTAATAGACCATTGCGACTAGTTCGTTATTTGTTTGTAATTAAAATCTATATCATGTATGTTACAATTTTGTCTCAATGAAGACCTAGCAGTTCAACTGTACATACTATTAGTGGTGACCTTGTAAATGACTTTTTCTAAAGAGTCTTTTTTTTTTCTTTGTTTATTTATTTTGCTATGTAAACTTTAAAAGAGTAAATGCCTAACTTGTGAGCATTTTAGTGGTATCTTGGTTAGTATTTGTATCAAGCACTAATTCGGGAGTGTTGTTGGCTTCAGATAAAGGAGTGTCGTCATCCAGCTTATTTGTAGATGGTAAATCAGTATGATTGTCCAAAGTGGAGATATTTGAAGAAGACAAAGACGAAGAAGAGGAAGGTGAAGGTAAAGCGACTTCTTCCTCAGCTGGTTTTTGCTCAAGTACTGGTTCTTCTTTTTCTTCTTCTTCTTTTTGTGCCTCGTTTTTGTTGTTTTGTGACTTTTGGGCTTCCACTTTTCGAAGCATATTTGTAGTACAAACAGCAACAATGTCATTTTGTAAATTAGCTAATTCTTCATCTGAAGGCTATAATAATAGTTTAACATCTAACAAAACAACTTTTTCTTCCCCCCCCCCAATTTACTTTTTTTACCGGTATATTGATATCCAAAAAGGTCAGGGTATGATTCATTTTGATTGAAATAGCTAGTGCTAAGACACCCGCCATTTCAATATGTGGGTTTTTAGAGAGATCGAGTCGAGTAAGTGAGCGATTTTCGGGTAATGCTTCAGCAAGTGTAATGGTAGCACTCGAATCTAACTGCGTATTTGAAAGATTGAGACTCTGTAAGGAACTGTTGCGTGCTAAAGTAGTTTTCAGAGCAAGAATCTAAAGATCGAGGGCCATCAGCTGACTGATCTCTTTGTATATATATGCGCGTCTATATGTGCTTACTTACGCCTTCATCACTTTGTTGACTTAATGGATTATCAGAAAGATCTAAGGATTCTAAGGATTTGTTTTCTAATAGTGCATTAGATAAGACAGACAATCCCTCATAACTGATTTGAGTGTTGGCCAAATTTAGTTGTAAAAGAGAAGTGTTGTGGCGCAAGACAGAAGCAAGAGGAGCTATCATAAAACCAAGGTTATTACCAGACAAGTCAAGCTCAACTAAGCCATGAAGAGTAGAATCTGGATTGGGAGCAATCAAATTGGATATCCAAGTGCCATGAGGAGGAGCAAGTTGGTTATTACGCAAAGAAAGCGAATGTATTGATGTTGAGTGGTAAATGCCTTCTGAGAAGATTTCAAATGCTTCAGGAATAGGTCGGATCTGACAATGATCAAGAATAAGCTTAGAAAGTGATCTAGCATACTGAAAACCTTGAGACAGATACTGCATTCCTTTTCTGTCAATCATAGAATAAGACAGATTGATCGTTTCAAGCGTTTTAGACTATAAATCAGGAGAGTCAGATCGAAAAAAAAAATTAAGGAGAAAAAAAATGAAATACGCATAGATGTTACCTCTTTAATAAACAATGCAATGTATTTGTAGCCTTTGCATTTGAAGTTGTTTCTTGAGATATTGATATCTGTCACTGTGTTGCTAACAAGTAAACTACAGAGAATCATCCGAATAGCCTAAAATTTGGTGCATCTTTTTTAGAGGAATTGTCTTTTTTTTATGTCGAAACCTCAAATAAACCCACTGTTTTACCTCATCTTCTAATCGACAGTTGGATAAATTCAAACGCCTCAAGCCGAATTTAAGTAACAAAATATCAGAGAAAGGATATGCCTGAAGTTGGGTGATAGACTGTCGAGATAGATCAATAGATTCTAACTGTGTTGCTGTTCTATAAAATGAAAAATACAAAACATTATATAACTCAACATGATAATGTCTAGTTTGGTGTTTATACCTGTTTTCTTTTAATAGAGCACGAAACCTATCGATACACACCTCTTCTCTTCTAATACAAGCATGTTCATACTGGCTTGTTAACTCAGACAGAAGAACGGGAGGCTCGGGTACAGGTTCAAGTTCTCTTTGCTTCTTAAACTTTTCAAAAGTCTCATCTCTTGGTGAATCATCTGAATAGAAAGGAAACTCAGTTGCCATATTACTGATAGGAAAAGTCACTCTCTTTAGGTCCTGTTTAACAAACAACAGAGGGTTTTCAAGATCTGGTTCACTCGTATCTTCACTATTGCTGTGACTAACAAACTGTTGAGAATAAAGCTTGGATTGTATACGACTGAGCCAGTTAGAGCCACTTGCAGGCCTTGTAGGTGATGCCACAATGGGTTTCGGTACAGTAGCATTTATTTCTGGCCTGAACTTCAATATGCTTTTAGGATTGCTCATAGTATTAAAAAAGAAAAAAGGGACCTTGTATGTTAAAGTCCCAAGAAAAATAAAAAGCAGAAAAAAATGTATTTCCCCTCTTTTCTCAAGAAATCAAAAAGCCCGATGCTTTCCTTTTTGCAACAAAACAGCTGCAAGTAGTCTACTTCTGGATTACGAGCAGCCCTGTGGCTCAAACGTCCTATAAATATTGTACTCAGAAGAACCCTTTGTTTTTTTGGTATACTCAACAAGCTTCTTTGACAGCATTAATTTCTTTTGCTTGTGGTTCATTGTCTTGAATGTTTTATCTGATCATGCTGAATCATTGATTTTAAAGCGTTCTTTTAAAGACGAATTAGATATAAATGGCTTACATAATATTCCGGGCCGAATTTATGATATGTGCCTTTGCCTTAACATTGATTTTGCTGAAGCAAAAGTTTATTGGTAAACATAGCATCATATAGCTGTACAGGCAATGCCGCAATCAGTATTTTCCAGAAAGAAGAAAAAGGAAAGAGAGAGGGAAAAAAGGAGTGTGCTGTTTGAAAGTATGCTGAGTTTAAGAATGCAATTTTTTAAAATGAGAATTCTTCAAGTGCCAAAATACCATTTGATTTAAAAGTTTACTTAACACAAAAGCGCAAATTTCTAAAACATCAGCATATTCGAATAAAGCGAATATCGTATGTATCTTTAGAATTGGCCAATGAAGGATTTCAAAAAGCGCTTCAAAAAATGCTCTCGGTCAGTATGAAGCTAAGTAATCGAGGAACAATGAATTGGAATGTAACCTAAAGCAACGTAAGTTTATTCTAATGATATCTTTCAAGACTTGGCCCGTTCCATTGAACATACGAACTGACCCAAAGTTTTATCAAAAAGGTTTCTGTTTCTCTCTGTCTCTATATCAGTCTTTTTTGATACAGAGGTTGCTATACAAAGCTACTAACTTATCTAAAGCTATCAATAATCGTATGTGAAAAGATATTGCCATTTATAGCTGAAAAGGAAACAGGCCGTATTTTAATTAAAAGAAAGAGGTCCGGGGAAGCAGCCATACTCAGTAAAAGTTACATTCATTCATACAGGTAATTAACAATTGTAACGTCTGAATTAAAATTAGCTGGCCTTGGCGCAGGTACTTTGAATTCAATAGATAGTTGAGCCAGGCCCAGGCAATTATGGAGCATAATGGGTTCTTTTAAAAAAAAAATCTAAAAATATACCTGCATGTTTATTTCTTTTTCTTTTGTCCATCAAAAGTAGC
Source organism: Choanephora cucurbitarum (assembly GCA_025331435.1). NCBI lineage: Eukaryota > Fungi > Mucoromycota > Mucoromycetes > Mucorales > Choanephoraceae > Choanephora > Choanephora cucurbitarum. The sequence continues at coordinate 172,636 of JAIWNI010000010.1, read as the reverse complement.
TAATTCTCCCCTCCCCTCCCCTCCCCTCCCCCCAATTTTTTCTTTATATCGCAATGACCAAATCAAAAGTTTTGTTTGTATGTTGGCATTACACAAAAAGAAATTAGAAGATTTAGTCAAGTTTCCTTTTACAGCGAATAAAAGACATGGTGCTGTAACTGAGTGATCATGTTTACTGTTTACTTTGGCATATTAGTCGAGAATGCGCGACATCTAAATCTGGTAAAGCCACTGTCAGTGGTTTGTGATCAAAGAAAAATTAAAACAAATATTATCCTTTTAGGTTAGTTGATATCAAAATCCAAGGTCTTTTTTTTGTCTTACATTATGCTGTAAACCCAGGCTATCAGTTTGAAACTTTTGGTATACAAGACTTGTACCACTCATTTACATCAGATTGTTTATTTGAACATCTCAAATCAGCAGAGAGAATTATTTGCGCATAGCAAAATAACAGTTTGAGTACAACAACAGAGAGCATAATCTACACCATAGGCTCGTAACCAATACAACCATAAAAAAAAGAAATGTCATACTCCATCCAATTGAAGCATTCTAAAGTAGTACAGTCATCCCCCGATTTAGGGAACGGCTTCGGTTCCCTTAAGACCGTTCCCTAAATCGAGGGATGACTGTAACATATTTTGCTGATTCAATTATTCTTTGAATGAGACTATCATCCGTAGTCAAACAATCTCTTTTTACGACTGCCTTCAATTTTAGCCAGAATAGTTCTATTGGATTCATGAAAGAAGAGTACAGTGAGAGAAGAGGAAGCTTGCAGCCATTCTTTAGAATCCTTTGCTGAACTTCTGACACTTCATGTATGGCTGCATTGTCTATGGCAATGTATCTGCATTTTATATGATGCCTATCTAAAACATTCATCGCACCTTCAATACATTCGAAGAAATGCCCATTACAAGAACCAACCTTGACAGTGGTAGCAATTTTTTCAAACGTATCATCACTTCTTTTTCTCTTTTTGTTAGATGTGATACTTCTTTATACTGCTCTAGGCTTACGCGAAGTCAAGTCAATGATGCCCTTCTCACGAATTGCTCCAACAATAGTCACTGCTATACCTCAATTGTTTGAAAGCTCAACTTTGACAGGCTTGTCCCTCTTGGATCTCCCAAAATCACGCCTCATATTCAGGTCAAAGCCTACTTCATAGACAAAGACACAATTCTTCTCCCTATTTGTCCCTTTATCTGTCTTCCATTACAACACCTTTTCCCTCCTTTGCTCCATAATAGTATCAGCATTTCTGGCTTTGAATAGCTTTTCAACCTTTTTTAGAGTTAAACTGGCATGCTTTGTCAAGTGATAGTCCAATGATGATAAAGTAATACTATCTACCTCAGGAAAAGCAGATAACAAAGCATTTCTTACTTCCCACAAAACAGCAGCAGCACTCTTTTGATAAGAATCTATCAAAAAAGTTATATGCTGAGGTTCTGGTCTTTTGCTCGTTCCGTCTCTCTTTGTTCTCCCGACACCTGGTAAGTGCTTCAAGTTAGGCTCTGCTTCAGCCTTCTTTGGCTTAAGCTCGAGATTTTGTCCGGGTTGCCAATGATGCCGCTCCATAGCAATAGTGCTGCACAAGTTCTGCTGAAGTTCTTCGTTCAAGTTGAAGCAATATAAGTGTTCTGAAGAGACGTTTTTGGACGACACAATAAAAAGGTACTCACAAACACAGATATGAATTTCTCTATTTTCTTATGAAACTGATTTTGACATCAGTATAAAAACCAAACAAGAGCCTGGGATTCTGGAGAGAACAGACTGTAGCAACAATCCCTCTAACCACAAGTTTTTTTTTCATTATTGTGGGTTCTATATTTGCAGTAAGAAGTGATCAATCTTGGGAATTTGCGTACTGAAGCAACTCTCCAAAAATTTCACATCTATTGATGATGGTCAAAAAAGACACAACAATTGGCTATTATTTGCGATTTGTACGAGAAAGCTTAAACATTCTAGACAATTACTTTGTGCGGCCAGGTTAAGAGCCACTTGGGTCTCTCATCGGACGCTTGTTCTTCGAGGCACTTTTTTTCTGGAGTTCTCAATGGTATCCAAGATTAAATGCTTCCGTTAGGACAGCTTATTTTCTTAATTACTGATAAAAGTTGATAACTCTACACACACTTCTTTTTTTATTCCAAATATACATATTTGCTACATTATTCATTCCATCAAGTACTGCGATTTCTAACTCCAATGTTCTGGTAAGCAATGCAATATATGTTTTATCCCTAACAATTGAGCAATGTCAAAAACCATTAAGTAATTCATCACATAATCAGCCGGGTGCTGAGCTTAAACTGATTTTGAAGGTATAAGCATTATCGATTGGCATTAATCAATAAAAGTCTTTTTCTTTCCTTTTTCTCTTAAGCGCAGCTTCAAGATATTCTGATACCATAGATGCTTGACTTACACAACAAAGTCCCGTTACCCAAGAGCAAAGGATATGATTTTTTCAGAAACAACAATTTGTCTGAATGGACATTTAGTAGCTTCAAGCAGCATAAACTAAACAATGCACGCATTAAGCCAAGTATGAGTGCAATAATCAACCAGTACAAGCAGCATCTTACTGATATAAGTGGTACTATTAAGGACAAGGATCTCAAAAAATACATTGCTAGTTTATTAGAAGACGTCGGCGATAGAGTAAGAAACAAAAGACTGATGACTAGGTCTTGAAAATATTAATTCTTAAATATAGTCTACTGAGGAACAATCAGGCTTTACTCTTAGCAATTGCAGCAATGTCAACATTGCCTCTATAAACTATGGGACCCAAGTCTCTTCTCCAGAACATAGCAACAAGAAAAGGAAAATAATTGAAGAACCTGCTTCGCCTTTGCCCTCAACACCCTCCGTATCGTCACTAAGAAATCTTGCACAAAATGAAACCTTATGCTATGATACAGACGATGAATTTGTAAGTGCCCGTAATTTTTATAAAACAACAGGAGGAGTTTTTGTCTGAAAGTTATTAGGAGAGCGAAGAAGAAATGCAAGTAGTTGTAGAAGAAGATGTCAAGTTCGGTATTTGGGAGCTTTGGAAGAAGGTACTGGAGAATATGCAGGCACAGAATGATATAGACAAATACAGGTATTCCTAAACGTTATTTTGAGTTGTTTGTTGGTATATTGACAATTGATTATAGTTTAGAGAACTTGAACATCATACAACTAGGGAATAAAATTGGCTCTGAATCAACAAGAAAATATTATCCCAAAGACTTGATTGATAAGACAGACATAATTATCAAAAACACTCCTGACTTTTTTGTGAAAGACCAAGACTTCTACAACAGAATTTTTGATACAATAGTAAGTAGTACCTTTGGTTTAATCTCTTATTATAGATTGTCAACATCACATTCTTTCGATTGTAGATACTTGCTGATGAACAGTCATCAAATGAGTTGTTAGCAGAAGTATACCTTAAGGTACTTGAATCTAAGGATCCCTTCATGACTTTCTTCCATACAGTAGTTCAAGCATTGCAAGTATTTCAATAACTAGCTGAAATTGGTTTGGTACATGTAGCTTATTTTTCTCATAGTGTTTCTGAGTTGTTTATCAAGGACAGTGACGTGTATCAACTCGAAGTCATATATAACTATCGAATTGTTTGGCCTATTATTGATTGTCTGTCAAAGCTTATAAAAGCAACACGGTTCCGACCTGGCGAAGTTAGGCTTCAGGCCATTTGTGATGAACTGAAGCTGATGAACAAAGATACTAATTCGTTTTATAATGCTGATGGAGTTATTTTCAATACTGAACATAAAATCGAGGTTGCTATTATCGAGACAACAGGCCCCTTCCACATTTTAAATAACTCAAAAGAGACACAAGATTATATAAAAGCAGGATATGGTTTAGTATCCATGCTTCATTATATAGGTCGAAAATATACGTACGGTGATTTCGATATCTTCAAGAGAATTGGTGTATTCTTTGTTCAAGTAACACGTTAGTATCTTCAGTTTTTATGTACGTTCAGATTCATAATAACATTTGACCACTATAGCCACCAAATTGAGAATTTGGCGAGTATCTATGCCGCATAGCAAGCTATATGTAAAAAACTGTATCGGCTCAGTTAAAGTGCCAACAATGGCAGTTGATTGTGAAGAGAATCTGAGAAAACTAATCAATCTGTTATGGCTCATGAAGGTATACCGTCTATTTTTGTTATAAAACGCTTCTAATTCATATTCATTTAGAAAATGATACAAGAAAGTTATGAAGCAATAGAAGCTTTGAAAAACTCTCACATCAACAAGATGAAGATAAAAGCAAGAAAAGGACCCGGATATGAAAGCATTTGCGAAATTCAAGATAATTTCAAGAAGAATGCTGTCATCAAACTTCCCAATGTCTACATTCAAAAGACAGATAAGTTCAAGATGAACAGTTCCCCTCTGAGGCCTGACGATTGACTATCTTTTATGCCGTATAAAACTTCTTAAGAATTATCATTAGACATGATTCTGCCTATAATCACAGTGAACACAGGCGTCCAAAATATTGCGAATAAACAAGCTGGGTGAAACAAACAATCCACAATACAAGCTTATTTAATGATAGACAAGTGAGAGGAAGCACAAGAAGTGAAGGGAAATATGTGATGAGTTGAGATAGAGAAATGTTAGAAATAGAGTGTAAAGAAACGGAATTACTTTGAGAATATCTGTATGTTTTCTATCAGGTATAGAAGTGAGAGTGATTCATATATTATTGAGACAACAGTTACTTATACGTCTCCTTTACATATGGAAGATGTAATAAATTAGCGCACTTCCTCTACAGTTCTATTTATAAGATCATCTACTGTCTTACAGACTTAGGCGATAGGATGATGCGATGCCATCTCTTAGACTAATTCTTAATTACTATGAACCTCATAGGCTTTGTATGAATTATTCGCTTAATATGGATTTATTGTTTATATTCATCGTTAATGTTATTACTGAGATGACTTGCTTGGCCTTATTGTCACTGTGAAGATTAAACATTATCAGATCACCGCAAAATGATAAACAACCTACAATATACATGACAGTTAGTGCTTCGTTTCTCTTGTCAATTACATTTGAAAAAGTAGACAATATCAGTCAACTATATTTGAAAAAGTAGACAATATTAGCCAACTAGCCACTGATCAGACGAACTGAAGAGCTATTGTCGAGTCGGAAAAGACCCCTAGCTACGAAGACTAAGCAGACGCGGGAGTTTCTATCTTCCAAAGTTTCTCGATAGGCTTGCCGGGTTGTCGACGTGCACATGATGCTCGCCCTAGTCATTGGTCTACTAATCATCAAGTGATCATCAATTAATGACAATATTAGCCAACTAGCCACTGATCAGACGAACTGAAGAGCTATTGTCGAGTCGGAAAAGACCCCTAGCTACGAAGACTAAGCAGACGCGGGAGTTTCTATCTTCCAAAGTTTCTCGATAGGCTTGCCGGGTTGTCGACGTGCACATGATGCTCGCCCTAGTCATTGGTCATTAAGATGAGAGAAAAATAGGGAGTCTAGGTTTTTAAAACTGCTTCACAATTTCATAAGCTTGTAGAAAACTCCACTATTACGTAGGCATTATTGAAAGTCAGCATCCAATCAAATACATTATCGGTCTTTCTTTGATAATAAGAAGAAGCATTTAATAGTGATCTTTTGAGCACTGCCATGGGCAAATCTAGAAAGCTTTACTCAGAGCCTCTTCTACGCTATACTGTTATTCAATAATAAATACACGAAGACTACAACAACAAAAAAGGTCAGTCAATTGAATCGTAGGATATGGATGGTTTATCGCAAGTCATCATATTTATACATATCGAGCAAGAAGTCATTTTGAAAAGATGCCAAACAGCCAAAACTCTAGCAACAAGAGAGTTCAAACGCAGTCTTTTAGGGTGAATTAAAAAAAAAGATTGAATGATGTGAAGCAATCTCTGTTGAAGAAAGGCAACAAAACACAGAATCACAAGCAGTCAGCGGTTTTCTCAATCCTTTCATCATTTTGTTCTATTTGTCACAACAAATATAGCTTGAAGAGCCAATACTAAGAATATTTTTCTTTGAGTGCACTATTGAGAAGAAAGGGTGGAGCAAAGGTCATAACTGGCAAAAGCGGAATGTGTGTAGTTACATAGAAAAAAACTAAATCCGACTATTTTTCTAAAAAAAGAATGGCCATTTGCAGAATTGTCTACATTATCTGTACAACTTGACAAATATCCCAGTTTTCTATTTATCGTAATATGTCAATTTTGCTTACATTTTCATTGTCTAAGTTTAAATTTTGTTTCGATATCAACAACAAGCACTAAATTTAACTATGACTAAGAGAGAATTCTGTGATTTCAAAGAACACAAAGTATTACAGTGGCTAAATAAGAAGGAAGTTTTATTTCAAATTAAATACGGATATCATTACTGTTTTGTGCTTGGAAAACATTAGGTAAAAGTTGGTTGATGAAGGAAGCAGGGGTTGTGTTTTCGTCTCTTGGAAAGAAGTAGAAAAATAGGAAGGTGACAAAGTAACAAGCAAGGCAATAATAGATCCAGTGGCTTCCATTCTGGCTAGGCTTTTCAGGAGCATATTTCTTGCGGTTGTCTTGTAATTTTCTTGGTAAAGGAGTCTGGCCAAAGCTTTGACAAACTTGATCTGAGGTGAGCTTACTTCCAGCAAGGACAATGGGAACACCAGTACCAGGGTGTGTACTACAAACAAAAATAAATATAAATATTCACGTGCATTACTCGATATGAAAAGAGAGATGACGTTACCTAGCTCCAACAAAGAAAAGATTATCGTAACGGTTTGTTGAGTCCTTAGTACTAGGTCTGAACCAAAGAACTTGGAAGACATCATGAGAAAGACCAAGGATAGAGCCTCTCCAAAGGTTAAACTTGCTTTGCCAGACACTAGGATCATTTACTTCTTCGTGTTCAATCAAGCTTGAGAAGTTGCTAACTCCTAAACGGCGTTCAATGATTTCTAAAACCATCTTACGTGCACGGTTTACCAACTCGGGATAGTTTTCTTCGGTAGCATTGCCTGTCTTACTCTTCATGTGGCCGATTGGGACCAAGACAATAACTGAGTCCTTGTTGGGAGGTGCAGCAGTTGAATCAATTCGAGATGGAACGTTGACATAAAAGGAAGCTTCAGAAGGCAAACCAAAGTCGTTGAAGATTTCATCGAAACTTTCCTTGTAAGCTTCAGCCAAGAAAATGTTGTGAACATCCAATTGAGGAACCTTTGTTGACATGGACCAATAGAAAGAAATTGAAGATGAAGTGAGCTTCTTTGAGGCTAAAGTTTTCTTTGTCCAATTACAGGGAGGTAACAAGTGGTGGTAAGCATAAACAAGATCGGCATTACAGACAACTGCATCGGCTTCAATTACTTCTCCGCTTTCGAGAGTTACACCAGTTACACGCTTGTCTTTATCAGCAGTATTGATTTTAGCAACAGGTGATTGATACTTGAACTGAGCACCATATTTCTTGGAGGCAATTGCTTCAAGTTTTTGAACAACCATGTTGAAACCACCACGAGGATACCAGATACCTTCGGCAAATTCAGTGTATTGCAACAAACTGTAAACTGCTGGAGCATCATAAGGTGACATACTATTTTTTCCAAAAAAAGAGAAAAAGAGAACAATGAATATCAAATCCCTCTCTTTTTTCACTTTCCCACCAGTTCTTCTCCCCCCTTTTTTGTGCCCTCTTATCACGCGTTGTATGTGCACTTACCCCATATACATTGTTTGAAAAGTAAAAGCCATACGCATTTTCTTGGTCTGGAAGTATTTGCTTGCCCGGTCATAGATCTTGCCAAATAAGTGCAAACGAAAGATTTCAGGAACATATTGAAGGCGAATCAAATCCCAAATGGTTTCAAAGTTACGCTTGATAGCAATAAAGACTCCTTGTTCGTAATGTACATGTGTTTCCTTCATGAAATCCAAAAATTTGCCAAACCCAAGAGGTCCTTCAATACGTTCGAGCTCAGCCTTCATCTTGGTTAAGTCAGAAGAGAGTTGTACAGCATCACCATCGTCAAAGTGAACCTTGTAGTTGTTGTCACAGCGAAGCAATTCCAAATGGTCTTCAATGCGTTCATCCAAATCATTAAATGCATCTTCAAAAAGCTTGGGCATTAAATAGAGAGAAGGACCTTGATCGAAACGATGACCGTCGTGATAAATGAATGAACAACGACCACCAGAGAAATCATTCTTCTCGACAACAGTAACTCGAAAGCCTTCACGAGCAAGACGAGCAGCAGTGGCAGTTCCACCAACACCGGCACCGATAACGATGATATGCTTTTTTTGTTCAGACATGAGCTAATATAGATAAGTAAAAGAAAAGTTGAAAAATTCAGAAGTATCAGACATTCTTCTTTTATAAATACTTGCCTGACTTTTTTGCATCGATACGATATATGCGCCTGGCAGATATACAAGTAACCTTCTTCAAGGGAGTTTGAAATCTTGTCATTCAGGAGATGTCTTCTTTTTTCACATTTTGTACACAGCAGCAATTATTTTGGTCTTACGTTTTGCAAGCTTAAACCATATTCTTTGTTCTTTAAAGTTTTTTTTTTCATTTGTTTATCTTTTCATTAAACAGCTTATCTTTACAGGAGAGAAAAAAAAAGGGGGGCCAGGAAAAGAAAGAAAAGCTTGCGTATGTTACTAATTCAGCAACTTCTAAATTTGGGAAAACATAGCTTGTGAAACTCCCCAAATTTGACGTTATCTTTGATTGCTTTTAAAATCTCGATGACCTCTATCCTAAAATAGAGCACGGGCATAGAACAAAGAAAATATCTTGTGCGTTAGAAGATAATGGAAGATTTTTTTCCCCTGATTCTGAATGTTAACAAAGCATATGTGTTATATAAACAAAAAAAAATAGTACAAACTTTCTTCTTTTCTTTTTTTATTTCATCTTTACAACAATGCTTACTTACTTAGAAGTTCACCTTTACTACACATTACCTGTTCTCATGGTATTATTTTGGCTGCTAAAGCCATTTCATTCTCAACAAGACAATCTCAAGTATAAATTTTTAATGATAATGGCCGCATCCACTGCAACAATTTGGGACAATTATATCGTTTACCATCGCGCCTGGTGGTACTGTCCTACTTGTGTTGTAGCTGTCATTGGCTACGTACCTTTAGAAGAATACATGTTCTTTATCATCATGACTTTAATGACTGTCGCGTTTTCAAACTTCGTTATGCGCTGGCATTTGCATACTTTTTTTATCAAACCCAACACCTCTTGGAAACAAACACTGTTAGTACGCCTGGTGCCTGTTTCAGTTTTATTGATGATTACTTATCATGTTTGGGTATGTAAAAATAAATATAAACAATAGAAAATGATTTTATTAGCTTATTTTACTCATTTTTCTTTTTTTAGCATTTGGCACTACCAAATAAACCTTTATTCTATGGCTCATGTATACTTTGGTATGTCTGTCCTGTCTTGGCTATTCTTTGGCTAGGTGCTGGTGAATACATCATGCGTCGTCCTTTAGCTGTTCTTATTTCAATTCTTGTACCCAGCATCTACTTGTGTTGGGTTGATGTCATAGCCATAGGTGCTGGCACATGGCATATTTCTCTCAAGACTAGCACCGGTAAAATGGTGGTACCTCACTTGCCTATCGAAGAATGCATGTTCTTTACTCTGATCAACACAATCCTGGTCTTTGCTACTTGTGCTGTTGACCGTGCTCAAGCCATTCTTCATCTGTACAAATCATCCGTTCAAAACCAAAAATCCCAAAAGGAAATCACCGTTTTTCAGCATGTTAAAGAATTAGCCTGGGCCTTCTGTCTTCCCGATCAAATGCTGAACAATGAAGTGTTCGAAGACCTGGAAATTAGCTGGGACATCCTGCGTAAAGCCTCAAAGTCATTCTACACTGCATCTGCCGTCTTTCCAAGCTATGTACGTCAAGATCTAGGTGTCCTCTATGCTTTCTGTAGAGCTACTGATGACTTGTGCGACGATGAATCCAAGTCTGTTGAAGAAAGAAAAAGCCAATTGGATCTTACTCGACAATTTGTTCGCGATCTGTTTAGCCAGAAGACCAATGCACCCATTGTGATCGATTGGGACTTGTACCAAAACCAATTGCCTGCCTCTTGTATATCTGCTTTCAGGGCTTTCACTCGTCTTCGTTATGTGCTTGAAGTCGGTAGTGTAGAAGAACTACTAGATGGTTACAAATGGGATCTTGAACGCCGCCCTGTCCTTAATGAGCAAGACTTGGAAGCTTACTCTGCTTGTGTGGCCAGTAGTGTGGGTGAAATGTGCACACGTGTGATCCTCTCTCAAGACCAAAAGGAAAATGATGCTTGGACAATTGAACGCGCGCGTGAGATGGGATTGGTGTTACAATACGTTAACATTGCAAGAGATATTGTGACTGATAGTGAAACACTGGGTCGATGCTATTTACCTCAAGAATGGCTAAAGACAGAAGAATTGGAACAGATCCAGCAAGGTAACGCCCGTGGCCTAGGCGACCAAAGACTGATGGACTTGTCCTTGAGACTGGTGGGAAAGGCTGACTCCATCATGGCAAGAGCTAAGAAGGGCATTGACAAGTTGCCGGCAAACTGTCAAGGCGGTGTACGAGCTGCTTGCCAAGTGTATGCTGCGATTGGATCGGTGCTGAAGCAACAGACAAAGTATCCTACAAGGGCTCATTTGAAAGGAAGAGAGCGTGCCAAGATTGCTCTGTTGAGTGTGTACAACCTATACCATGCTAAAGAAGAAGAAAGGCCCACCACTGTACGCCAAGCTCGAAAGATCAAAAGCTTTTTTGTAGAATAAACAAAACGTATATATATGTATATCGGATAACACAATAAATTAAATTAAAGCAAAGTAAAGCAAAGTAAAGCAAAGTAAAGCAAAGTAAAGCAAAGTAAAGCAAAGTAAAGCAAAGTAAAGAATAGACAGTGAGAGAGAGAGAGAGAGAGAGAGAGAAAGGAAGATACACGCTAGCATCACTGCTGATATTGTTGGGTTGAGTATCAGGTTATATACATAAAGACAGAAGACAGAGACAGAGACAGGGTAGTATGACTAATTTCTTGCTTATGTTTGTTTGGATATTTGAGTGTTTGGGTGTTTGGCTATAACGGCTTTTTTTTTTTGTGTTGTGTTGTATGGATCTGATGTCAAACTAGGAAATCTTTTTCTTTTTTTTTTCTTTTCTCCTTTTACAGCCAGTTTTTCTTGTTCTGTATGTTGTGTGTTGTGTGCTGTGTATTTGTATGTGTGCGTTGTATTTTCTGTTGTTGTGAAGGTGTGTGTGTTGTGTGATGTATATGTTGCGTGCTGTATATGTTGTTGTGAAGGTGTGGGTGTGTGTTTATGTAGCGTGCGTTTTCTATTTTTCCACGCCTTCTTTCTATTTCATCATTATTCCACCATGCCAGAGACCATCTATAGTAAATGCTGACACGTCAAGATTCAGATTAAGCAATGCTTGATAGCGTATTTTTTCGAGCTAATCGATACATAGCAAGCGTTTTTCCAGAATTCATGTAGCTTTACATGATTTGATTATAGCAACAAATAGACAGATGGAAAGATAAGAGATATTGTGTAGAAGTCGCAAGGCTCGGTATAGTATCAATTGAAGGCACTGCTTTATTGTAGAAGCGACTTTGTTACTTCAATATAAAATTGAATTGGATTAACATCTATATTTGACTCATTAACTCACATATTGCATCATACGAAGGGGGAGAAGGGAGGGATTGCTTCTATAGATTAGTTTGAAGATCATCAAACCTAAAAAGATTATTTTGGCGTTTCAAGCATAAATAAGTATGCTATCATCGGCGTGGATACAGCAGTGACGATGCGTAGCTGTTGATCACAAAGAATACCTTATACGCAGTTAGAAGAAGGAAGTTTTGAACTTTTTTTTTTCGTTGCGCATATAGATATCAACTTTTCTTTAGAGGGCTGATGATAGCACTGTGTTACATCAAATTTCTCATTGTTGAAGATCAAATTGAAGTTGATAATGTGGCTAGTTGAAGTGTATAAGTCGGATTAGTTAAATGTGTCTTCAAGCATTGCTTAATCTGAATCTTGACGTGTCAGCATTTACTATAGATGGTCTCTGGCATGGTGGAATAATGATGAAATAGAAAGAAGGCGTGGAAAAATAGAAAACGCACGCTACATAAACACACACCCACACCTTCACAACAACATATACAGCACGCAACATATACATCACACAACACACACACCTTCACAACAACAGAAAATACAACGCACACATACAAATACACAGCACACAACACACAACATACAGAACAAGAAAAACTGGCTGTAAAAGGAGAAAAGAAAAAAAAAAGAAAAAGATTTCCTAGTTTGACATCAGATCCATACAACACAACACAAAAAAAAAAGCCGTTATAGCCAAACACCCAAACACTCAAATATCCAAACAAACATAAGCAAGAAATTAGTCATACTACCCTGTCTCTGTCTCTGTCTTCTGTCTTTATGTATATAACCTGATACTCAACCTAACAATATCAGCAGTGATGCTAGCGTGTATCTTCCTTTCTCTCTCTCTCTCTCTCTCTCTCTCACTGTCTATTCTTTACTTTGCTTTACTTTGCTTTACTTTGCTTTACTTTGCTTTAATTTAATTTATTGTGTTATCCGATATACATATATATACGTTTTGTTTATTCTACAAAAAAGCTTTTGATCTTTCGAGCTTGGCGTACAGTGGTGGGCCTTTCTTCTTCTTTAGCATGGTATAGGTTGTACACACTCAACAGAGCAATCTTGGCACGCTCTCTTCCTTTCAAATGAGCCCTTGTAGGATACTTTGTCTGTTGCTTCAGCACCGATCCAATCGCAGCATACACTTGGCAAGCAGCTCGTACACCGCCTTGACAGTTTGCCGGCAACTTGTCAATGCCCTTCTTAGCTCTTGCCATGATGGAGTCAGCCTTTCCCACCAGTCTCAAGGACAAGTCCATCAGTCTTTGGTCGCCTAGGCCACGGGCGTTACCTTGCTGGATCTGTTCCAATTCTTCTGTCTTTAGCCATTCTTGAGGTAAATAGCAGCCCATTGTCTATATGACTATAGAACAATCATTTGTTCAGGAGTCTCTAATATCCTCATAAAGAAAGAAACCGTTCAATTTTGAATGCCTGATTTCTTATTTCCTTTTTTAGTTTTTTTTTGCAACTCCACCAATCCACTTTCCAGAGACACGCATTTTGAGTTGATATGGGACAATCGGACTGGAGAAGCACAAGAAGGTACAGAAATAGCAGCTGAGCGTATGATTGGGTCCCAAGGTTCTTCTCGACATTCTCTCCTTACCCTGGAACATTACAAAAAAAAATATTTCGTCTTTTTTGGATAATATTATAAAAAAGGGAATTTAGTAAAGAAAAAAAATCAGAGTCTTTCTTTTTCCCTTCTTTTTTTCTTTTAACTTCATATGAATAAACATCGCCACCCTAATTTACCCTCCATATCCACCTTGCTCACTGGACCACCTTCTCCGCCACCACCTATTATCGTGATAGATGAAGAACAAACTCCCAGCTGTTCACCTAATAAATACCATTTATCTCCTATTCTATCGCCCATTGATTCATATGCTTCATCACCCAACTCGAGTTTCCTTCATTCCCCTCTCTCGCCTTTACCTTCACCCTCTATACTCTCAATACCCCAGCATAACAGTTCACTGCCTCCTCTTCAAGGAGACGATCCACCTCGAAGGTTAAGACACCCTTCTATATCATCTACTGGCTCTCTCTCACCAAAGCCTTCGTTCAGTACATTATGGACAAAAAGCCCAACACTTCAAGTTCAGAAACCTTATCATGAATACGCACTCTCTTCTCCTCCGCCTTCATATGATCCTGTTCAGCCATCAGATCAATCAAGGTCTCCTTCACCTATGGTAGAATCATTGCCTCCTTCCACACAGATCATCCTGACTGAGTCTGGACAGCCTATTTTAAAGCGCAGACGAGGTCGACCACCCAACCTGAGAGAACCTGCACTTGAAGGTGGCTGGACCTTCTTGACACCTACTGTCTGGGATGTCAAGAACAATGCATTAGAAGAAGACAAAGAGTCACTCTCGACTGATTCAGGTAGCCAACAGGAACAGGCCAAACAAACCAATGACTTTGCGATGGGTGGATCGATGGCAGCCTTTACCAGTTCAAATATGGATATGGTCCTACAGATGCCACGTAAGAAGAGAGGAAGAAAACCCAAGACGCATATTGCTGGCAATTCTTGTTTTGTCTGGAAAGATATCAGTTCTTCAAGGAGGTCATCCAAATTGCCAAAATCACACTCAAATCTCAAGAAATTAAAACCAACAAGTTGAGGGAAAACAACAGTTTTTCTGGTCTTTCCTTTGTAGTAATTAATTTACAATGTACAGATATTCTATTTTAGCTTTAAAAAAAAATTGACTCTTTTGTGTATAATAACAAGCCCTACTTTTCAATCTCCGCATCTCTTTTGTCTTTATATATCTATTTATTCCCTTCTTTCTGATCTATTATTTCCATTTTTATCGTGCTTCGAATCATTATTTTTGGTACAACCTAAATTTAAAGAAATTTTTTTCCAACGTGTCTATTATTTCTTTTTATTATTTTCTTAATTTTTCTTTCATGTTACGGTCTATTCGATTGAAGCCCTTGCTGACTTATAGGGCATACAGTACAAAGGCAGTTGAATTATCCTTTGATAAACATGCCATTAAACCTTCTCAAGATTCTCCACTTCTTATCTGTCACGGGCTATTTGGTTCAAAGAAAAACTGGAGTTCGCTTGCCAAAGCCTTCAGTAGCCGTTTAAGCCGAGACGTGTATACGATTGTAAAGTGTATAAAAATGGAAATGAAAAAAAAATAGTTATCTAATATGGATTATTAAAAAGGATCTTCGTAACCACGGTGATAGTCCTCACTCCGAAGAACATACCTATGAAGCCATGACAACAGATTTAGTTGAATTTATCTCAAAACATAATCTAAAGGCACCTATCTTACTTGGACATTCAATGGGTGGTAAGGCAGTCATGGCTACTGCCCTTCAACACCCTGAGATGGTTTCCAAATTAGTCGTAGTTGATATGCCACCTGTTGCCATGACACTCTCACGCAATTTCGCTACTTATGTGGATGCAATGAAGGAGATTGAGGCTGCAAATGTCTCAAAGCAGAGTGAAGCAGACAAAATTCTGGCTAAATATGAATCCAACGTTGGTATTCGTATGTTTCTCTTGACAAACCTAAGACGCTCAGACAACAATGTGTTTCAGTTCCGTGTTCCCTATGAGATTCTAGGTAGATCATTACCTTCTATAGGCGCATTCGATATTCCCAGCCATCTTTCCTATCCTAAGCCAACCCTGTTTATTGCAGGAGGAAAGAGTCCTTATCGTATTCCTCTTGAAGAACAGTCTGAATGGATTAATCAGCTCTTCCCTCAATCTCGTTTAGAAGTAGTAGAACAGGCTGGACATTGGGGTAAGCGATATTGAAGATATCAGTGTGAATATGACTGACTCTTGAGTGAATATAGTTCATGCAGAAAAGCCAGACACTGTATTGAGCTCAGTCACACAATTTATAAATAACTAAAAGTTAGTGCGGTAGATGGCAAAAGGGGGTTTAGTTTATTTACAAAAAAAGATTAAATAATTTCTAACTAGTGGTTGTTGCTTGACTTTGCTATCTAGTGAAAAAAGAATAAAAAAAAGCACTCATAGCCAATAGAAGATGAAAAGCAGGTTCATGTCAACTTGTGTTTATCTCGTTGACTACATTTTCTTTGTTGCCCGGGTAAACCATCAAAAAGTAAAAAAAGAAAAAAATCTCCAATGTCGAATTTCCAAAAAGAAAAAATAACCTTGAAAACCATAAAATAAATATTTACGACCCCAAAACTATCCAAGCCAAAAGAAAAAGGACACTCTCCAAAAGAAAAAGGATTCCCCAAACAGAAGGACACTCTCCAAACTTAGAGACAACGAGGCACACACAACACAATAAAGAGAAGGATTCTCCCTAAAGAAAGAAAAAGAAAACCCTATAAAGGTCAGAAATGAATGCTGAAAGCAATCAAAAACTCCCTAAAATGAAAATAGTTTGCTGCCGAAAATAGTTCAACTGGAATGAAAGGAGATACGGTTAAGTAAGGAAATAGGAACGGAGAGTTTTGTTGCCTTACACCACATTTTAACCAGAATCAGTTCTTGATAACAAATATGCCTAGTAACGGAAACCTGCTTGTAGAGAGAATATGTTTTCGCATGAGTTCGGAATAATGTGAGTATTCACTTATCAATTCCCCCAAAAAAAGGAAGTTATGTCATTCTTGAGTTGTTGAGAGAGAGAGAGAGACAGAGAGGTCATTTTGATACCAAGATAAGACCCAAGAAAGCAGTAGTCTGTTGTTAAAAAGAGAGAGAGAGTGAAATACACACAGTGCACACATAGCAGGATTGCTACGGCCTTCAGATATATATGTTTTTGCTAGGTAATAGGAACCATACCAAGTTGTGACTTTTGAGCACAGCGAGCGAGAGAAGGTAGGGAGGGAACAAAAGTAAGATAAGGAAAAGAAAAAGAAGAAAAGTTGTAATCTCAAACTAGAAAGGATGGCACTTCTATCGTCCTTTTTATAACAAAAAAAAATTATTTTTAGCAGGTGATTTCTAAATGAACAAACAGAATTCATTGCATGAATACTCAATAAGGAATATTGCAGTTCATCAAATGACCAATCAGGCTATACAGTCACACGCGCCTGCTTGAGACAATGCTGATGATTTGCTCTTTTTATAGAAATGATGATAGTCACAAAGAAATAAGAGGGATTTAATGTATTACATAGGCCTTAATTAAATTAAATAAACATTTGACAAAGACAAGTTGTCTGCTACTATTCAGTTTCTCACTCTGAGATGCTATCTGTTCACAAGCAATATGCCTCTTTATTGCTGACTGTCTATTGACCATATAATAGTCTAGTTCCACACAGTAAGGAAAGCATTCACAGCTGAATGAAATCAGAGATTATGATGTAAAAAAAAAGATAATCGAGTTTGAAACCTTAAAAAAAAGAAAGGACGATTAAAGTTTCATTCAGGTAACACCAAGCATCAAAATGAAAAACTGATCGCATACAACAAAAGGATAGAACATTCTGGCTTTTTTTTTTTTGGCTTGTAAGAAAATCAGCCTTTTTTTTATTGGAGCATAAGGCGTACTTGGCTATAGCTGAGATACTTCTAGAAGATATACACGATAATGAAAATATATTACACTCTTGGAGAAATCAGTGAAAAACAAAGAAAAGAAACTGGCGTTGTTTCGCTTAGACTACTTGGCTATAAGTCTCAGATCCTCTTCTTCTTTGACAAAAAGTGTTGATCATATACTCTAATGTAGCAAAGTTATTGAAAATTCATTTGAACAATAAGTGTAGTCTAGACAAAGATAATGCAGCAACCGCTCTACTTACAAAGTAGTGAATATTCTTGAGAGATGCTTGCTCATCTATAATATAACTCTTGAACCAAATGATATTTCTTTTAAGCGCTCAAATTGATTTTCATTCTGAAAGATTGCTGCTCTTAAATTAAACCTTACTGTTAACTGAAATCAAGCGACTGTTCTACTGTCTAGAGACTTTCAGTTACCATATGTTCCAAATCGTTGAGGATTCATTTGGATAGTGTAGTACTTAGTATATGGATAGATAGGTAGTTTCTTATACAGATGCGTTGAAGACAGCGGGTAATTTGAGACACCCGTACACCACTTTATCCACATTTCTTCTTTTTCTTTTTCTTTTTGGATAGGCCATTGTTGACATTTAGAACTGCTTTCATTGCTTCTCAGTTGTCAGCATGTACTATGTGGCTTGAAAGCAATATTAGGCCAGTTTAGAAACAAGGAACTATAGCTCGCCTTTACTATGAACTCAATCTGAACAAGTGGATTCACAAAGTTACAGTCCTACGATTTACAAGGCTGAATGGAGCGGTAAACCTATTTTTCACACGCTCATTTTGCGGAAGGTGGGGAAAATAGAAGAGTGAGATTCTAGTGGTTACCAATAGACAACAGAACCTGAATAGTCAACGAGTGCTGCTTCTAGTACAAGAGATGACCATCACCTTGATTGCTGCCCAAACCTATCAAATGGTAGGCTATCTCTTCCTAAACAAAAAGATACGTCCCTTTTTTTTCCCGTTTATCTTGTCAATTGATAACAACATTGATCTACCGACTTTACTGACAAGTTACTGATTTTTTTTCATTTGAACCAATCAGTTCGAAAATTCCCTTAAACGCCAGATTCCGTTGCACAATCAAAAAAACTTTTTAAAGTGACCTTTCATTGGAAACCTGGGATTATAAAATTTATACCAGTTGGGCGATACTTGTCAAAATGTTTATAAGGTTTGATTTTTTTTCGCTTTTTTTTCTCTCTTCTTTATTTCATTTATCTTAACATTATACTTATGAATCAGTCTGAAAAAGAATTGGCTGGTCCTCAGACTGGTATTCATGAAAAATACCATCAAGAAGAGCATTATGAATCTTCTTTAGCAGAAGAACAAATAGAGCATGTTCCTGAAGGCACTGCTTCTCCTGGAAAAGCATTGTTTATGTTACTCAAGGCATTTATTGGCACTGGTGTCATTTTCTTACCTGGATCGTAAGTAGATTCGACCTAATGCGACCTCATATATTGACTTGTTTGATTTTAGTTTCTTAAGTGGTGGTCTAGTGTTGTCTATCGTTCTAATGGTCGTATTGGCTATCATTTGTTGTATAGCCTTCCAGATTCTTGTCAAGGCTCAACAGTCCATTGGTGGTTCCTATGGAGATGTTGCTCAACATCTCTATGGTCCTTACTTGAAACATTTGATCCAGTTCTTTTTATGTATATCACAAATTGGTTTTGTCTGTTCTTACTTGATCTTCATTTCTGAGAATATTGGCATTGTGGTCGATACTATCAATAACTGTAACAGTCCATTTGCTCCCAAATACTATATCTGGATCATTTTGGCTGCCATCATTCCCCTGTGTTGGGTTAGAAAGATTGCTAAGCTATCACCTACTGCTATTATTGGTGATGTCTTTATTGCCTTTGGTCTTATCTGTGTTCTCTACTTTTCTTCTGCTCAAATTCATGATCACGGTATCGGCAAGAACCTCATCATGGTCAACCAGAGCTCATTTGGTCTAATGATCGGTACTGCCATCTTTTCTTATGAAGGCATTGGCATGGGTAAGTTGATTGCTATGCTTTTCTTTTGTATTCCTTTGACTCACTCTTATGATAGTCTTGCCTATTGTCAATGGTATGAAAGACCCCAAAAAATTCCCTCTTGTCTTGAACCTAGGCATGCTTATCTGTGCTGTTGTCTTTACATTGATTGGCACTATTGGCTATGTTGCTTATGGTGATGTTACTCAAGCCAGTGTGGTTGCCAATCTCCCTCGTGTACCATTATCTACAACAGTCCAATTGCTCTACGCTATTGCCATGATTTTCAGTTGTCCCTTCATGTTATACCCTCCCCTCACGATCATTGAAGAATACGTGTTTGGCAAGCGTTCTGGTACCAAGAGCCCAAAGATCAAATGGGGAAAGAACTTTGTTCGTTCATTGATCCCTCTTAGTTGTGCTGCCATCAGTTTTGGTGTAGGCGCTCAGAACTTGAGCAAGTTTGTGTCTCTTGTGGGTTCTGTTGCCTGTATGCCTCTTTGTTTCATCTTCCCTGGTCTGTTCCATTTCAAGATCACTACCAACAAGATGGCTAAAATATGGGATGTTATCTTGATTGTGTTTGGTGTTCTCTGTATGGCTTATACACTCTATGTGAACATTGATTCCTGGATACATCCTGTTGAATCAACTGGTGTAGTAATCGATTTATCCACCTGTCAAGCTTAACTACCATCTCATCTCTCTCTCTCTTTTGTAACATTTCTTCTCTATCTTATTTTTGTAAATATAATAAACACTTTTTTTAATTATTCTTTTGAAAAAAAAATATCCTCAAGTGGATAATTTGGCTTGAGCAACCTCTAATTGGTTTACCACTTCTTCTGTTTGATCTTCTTGAGATTCGGATAGTTTGTTGTCTAATTTAGTCACTGTAGTATGAGTCATACTTGAAGCTTGTGTCATGGCTAAATGTATTTGCTGTAAACAAAAAGGGACAAAATTTGCTTAGTCTTGTAAATGGACTATGAACTGTTTTCTTACCATGGCTAATCTATACTCAAAATCATGCTTTTTAAACCTTAAGGCGGCCTCCCAAAACTGTTGCGCTCGAGTCTTGTGGTTTAGGCTCCAAGAAGTACAGCCCACTTCCCTAATTCATCATAGTGAGTATCTCTCTGCTGATATACAAACACAACGAATTTACCAATAGGCAAAAGGTAAGGCCCAGGAATCTATCTTGATTGTCGCCTTATGATCAATAATCCAATTCAGATGAACAATAGCCTCTTGTGCACGACCCATTGCATTCAAAATAGCTGCCTTGATCAACAATAACACACTACGCTGATTATCATATTGAGGAGGTGGCGTCTCTGGTAAGAGCTCTTTGGCACGAATGCTGTACTCCAATTTTTCTGCCTCCAAGATCTTGCTTAACGAATAATCCGTCAAACTCAAGTTTTGTTCCAGTTGAGCCATATCCATCAACTGATAAGCATTGATCAGATACAGGTATTCCAATGCACACATGGTCATGTCCATATCTTGATACCCGCTCTGTTGAAAGAAGACGACCTTCCGCAACACATACGATTCCATGCCTGATGTGCTCTTCTGATGATAGCTCCGGGCAGACGGACGAACTAGGGCTGGTATTTGAGCAAATGTCAAGATGGCCTCTGTTCGTTGACCAAGCATGTCCAAACAGGCTCCTGTCAGATAACAAAGCACAGCAGGCGATCCATATCCTTCTTGAAAGAGCTCATGGAAAAGACCAACAGCTTCCTTCCAGTTGTTTTGCATCATCTGGTTAATACCCATTTCAAATCGACTGACCTGATGGATCTCTACTTCAGCCCATTCCTTCTTGCTGGTTTCGATCGCATATAGGAATGATTCGGTAGACAGGTTGAGGTTTTGGGCGATACGGGATGTCTTCCCGGCAAAGTAGAGGAAGATGGATGAATTGGGGTAGATCTTTTGTGCTTCCAGTAATGTCTCAATGGCAGGTTGAGTGTAGGTGTCTGCCAGCAGTTGAGGGCAGAACTGGATTAGGGTTGTATAGTAAGCAAGTAACATGGCAGAAGCCAAGGGTGATCGCGACTGTTTGTTTTCAAAGCAGAGTTTCAAAAGAGCAAAACCCAAGTGTCTGTCTGGTTTCCAACTGAAAGCAGAGATGATACAGAGTATTTTGGGAGGGAGTGAGGAGAGGATGAGATGGATAGCACCGATACCAAACTGAATACCAGAAATTGTGTTTTGATCCATATATTCATTATACAACTGACCCATACGTTTATATTCTTGCCATACAATACTATAGCTTGTGTATGCTTAAGAAGGTGTTAATTCATGTTGTTCTTTCGAAAGAGAATAAAAAAAAGCCGTTACCTCGCCTTAAATTCAATCCACATTTAACATAACTGGCTATTTTCTCTTGAAAGAGGTATAGAATAGCCATCTGAAGACAGGCTTCTGCCTTTATCACATGAGCCCTTAGAATACCATTTGAGATGATATGGGTCTTGTGTGTCTCAATCAGCTTTGGTTTCACAGGTGTGGCATGAATAGGAATAGCTGATGCCCGAGAACTCTTGAGGTTTTGGTAGCATGAAGAGACATATTGGAAGATGGAACTGCCAATATAATTCCCTGAGGCATGACTGATCTGTGCTGTTGCCATAGTATAAATGGATATCAATATCTGAATTGCATTTTCAATTGATTTTGGATCTAATGTCTAATTATTGCCAAAAAAAAAAGAGAAACAACATTCTTCCTTCTTCAACATTAAAAATAATAAACGGATGGGGTTTCTTTTTTTTTTTTGTCTTTTTTCTTACCATGGTAGCTAGAGAAGACATGTTAGTTTTTATCAGTGTGATCTTGATTGTTTTCCTTTACCTTTAAAGAAACTCATAAAACCTAAGCCAGAAGCATGTAAGGGATCCCTTTTCAAAAGATATAAGCACGTCAAAACAGGGAGTTCTTTTTTTTTTGTATATATATTACGTGTCTGCATGTGTTTCAAACAGTTTTTTAGCTTCCATAAATCGATTATTGAATAACAAATGAATTGCCCTGGAAACAGGTTCATCTAAAGCTCTTGATTAAGATGCGATTTCCTTTTTCTCTATTTATTCTACTGTTTACCTGCTATTTCCTGTTCTCGAGGAAGCAAAGAAGATGGTCTGACATGCTTGATGGTGTCACTGTTCAAGACAATCATATTGTCCGAGGAATGGACGGGTCTGGTTGATTTGATTTCTATTACCTGTGTGGGTTTCAGGTCTTTAACTTCTTGCTCAGAAGATATCTGAAGAGCATGAATAACTAGGCCTAATTCAAGAGGCACAGTATGATCATGATTGCTATCGATACTTGTCACACTAGAACGTTGACTACTGTTGCTGCTGTTGGTTTCTGAAGACATAAGGTCATAGTTGATATCATCGTCGTTTTTTACTTGAAGAATGGCTACTGTCATTTTGATCTAGACAACCGAAAGAAAAGGAAAGAAAAAGAAACGATCAACAGTCTATATAACCAAAAATAGGAGAAACATTCTACACACAACATTGTTGTCACCCCCTTTTGTATTTATTTGTTGCAATAGGATTCAAAATTCTTTATTCTCTGTTTAAAAGCTTAAAAAAAAAGAAAGGTAACTAGAAAAAGATAGATTGAGAAAATACCTTTTGATATTCGTATGCTCTCCTTTTTTTTTTAATTAAATCCTTTATCCACCCACCTCCTCACTGCTTGAAGTTCTGATTATGTAGGTTCTTTTTTTTTAATTATGTCGAAAAAACTTCATGCCCATCCAATTCCAGAGTACCCAATAGATCCATACAATAGCTGTACATGGTATTAAAAGACAATAATAATTATCCTTTTTGATCCAGTCCAATAGCTATCATCACAGTCAGATATAATTCACAATTAAACCCTTCACCCTGGAAAAATATATACCTTGATGTCTGTATCAGGCATATATTTACTGGCTATGATTGAATAGATAGAAAATGTAAAGAAGCAGAAAGAAAAGCATAGCAACGCGTAACCATAGAGATAGGTTGTATCGGGTATAGTCTCTGGTACGTGCACTGTCATTCTCCTGGCATAACTCAGTTGCCCGCTTCCTGATATGGCATTAGTTGTGCTGTTGATACGTGGTAAAAGGATGGACTTGGACGATCGTCTGCGATGAGTTTGCATAGAACTAAGAAAAAAAAAAGTCGAAAAAAAAGGAGAATTTTTATTTCTTATTGGCTGGAACATAGTCCTTGGATAAATCAATATGAGACAAGTGAGTGTTGGTAATTTTGATACGCTTGTTTCTAGTCTTGGATCGCTTTGGTTTGGACTACAGAGAGCACATATAAGAACAGATGAATTCGACAGATAGATAGATATGCATATTACCTCAGATGTCACTTTCTTTTCAAATACTTCCATCGTCTTTAGACCGGCTGCTTCTAATGCCTTGGGTAAATCAGTCTCGTCAGGAATAGAAATCTCGGACCACATTTGCTTGAATTCTAATGCGTTTTGTTTATGCGTCAGTCATATCCTTCTTCTTTCTTTCTTTCTTTTTTACCTGAATCAATAGGTGTATTGTATTCAATGTCATTATAGAATAAAACACGAGGGTTTCCATCTTTGTTTCTAACTACCAAGATTTGTCCTGATGCAGCCAATTCTTCTACTGCACTACTCAGCTTAGAGTAAGAATCCTTCAAGTCCTTATAGTCCATGCCACCCTCATCTTTATGCTGGATCAACAGACTCAATAAATCTTCTTTACTTCTAATTTGATATGTAGGCTATTGCATTCTTTGGTGAATAGATGAATACGAGTACTATGTCTTATTTTACCTTGTAGGCAAATGTATTGTTGACTGGGTCATATTCAATCTTTTCGTTCTCGGCTAGTTTATCCCATAAAAGCTTGTTCTTTGTGATATCTACTTTAGTTCGAGATACAATACTGGTGACTGATTGAGGCGCATCGCTATCCTATTGAACTGATCAGTCAACAGAACCAAGTGATTCTCTTAAAAAACCAAAGACCTTTAAGAATTGAATCACTGTATACAGTTGACTCATGGCATGGTGACCTGTGCCTGTATTGGCAGGTTGCGAATAAACTGATACCAAGGGATGAGTCAGATGAGTTAGATGAACCAACCATTCTCACCTGTAGCTCTCTTTCGTTTCTTTGATTCCGATTCAAACGATGCTTTTGTGTTATTCGATATCGATCCTGAACTTGTCTTTGTGCTGTCCTTATGAACTGTTGCTTGACCAGCACGCTTGACAGCAATGTCCGTGCTTGCCTTGAATGACTTTTTAAAGTTTTGTAGTTGACTGTTTAAAGAAGACATTGTGCGTGTGTGTTTTTTTATTTGACAACAAAAAAAAGAAGAGGGAAATAATAAAACAGAGAAGAAAAAAAAATTAAAGAAAGCGGATCTAATGAGTCTTAGCAATCTCTGTAATAACAAAAAAAAAATTGAAATCAAGTCAGTTTTCACTTTCTCAATGGACATCACACACTGAACTTACTTTGAACATCAACAATGGCTTGTTCGAGGATTTGTTGTTGGATCTTGGGATCTTGCAAGTCCTTGTTGATCTTTTCAATCAAGTGAGCAGCCAATTGCTTTTGTTCGCGTTCACGAACATTGGCTTCGTGACGAACCCAAGAGTCAAGAGTGGCCTTGACTTCGTTGGCAACAGCAACTTGTTGCTTCAAGGTGAAAGCTTCAGCTTCCAACTTGGCGGTTTCACGAGAGAGTTCAAAGAGAGCCTTGGTGACATCGACCAAATCCTTCATTTGACCAACTTCGTTGATGCGTTCCTTAACAGCAGTCTTGTGGTCATCACGAGCTTGAACCAAGACGTTCTTGATGCGCTCAATGTGTTCGTTGGCCATGTTAGTGAAGGGTTCTCTCAAGTACTTGAGCAAAAGACCAAGAAGACCAGTAGAAGCAACCAAAACTAAGGTTTCTTCGTTGAAGACATAGATTTCCTTGGAGATCATGAAGGTGGCAATACCGGTACCCAAAGTAAGGTAACCAGTCTTGGAAACAAGAGAGTTACCGGGAAGAGCATTGATGATACTGTTGGCCTTTTCCTTGGGTTCAACTATTATTTATCAACACAATTAGTTATATCATCGAAATGTACAAATAAAAAAAGAGAGAAAGGGATGGATATGTAGTTGTTGATAGACACGAATGTAGAAAGTGATGATATGCAAGGAATGGTGATAATAGTCATAGTGATTGTCGTGTTGTCAGAGATAAAGGAAAATATATACACAAGAAAGGTGTGGTTGTTATAAGTACCTTCTTTTTGAGTGGTGTAGTGACGAACACTTTAAAAAAAGAATAAAGATAAAAAAAAAGAGGTTAGTAACTTTCAATGTTGCCTGATCTCTCCCATCTTGCTACTTACGCAGTAGCACCCAAAGATTGACGGGAAGCGCTCAACATAGCAGGGCGAGCAAGGGCAGCTTATTGAGAAAGAAAAAATATAGATGATGAGCTTGATATTATATACAAATATGTTGATAACTTACCAGCTGTAGCGTTCTTGGTGATCAAACGGAAAGCCATTTTATACTATACAAAAAGAAAGGCGAATGAGTCAAATGACAAGATTAGCAATAATTCTAGTTATTGACTTACTGTCTTTAACAAGTTTAAGGAAAAAAAAAAGTCAAAACTTTTTCCAGTCTGGGCAAAGAATAATAATCCCTGGCTCTCAATTACACTTAACCAGCGCCTATTCACGCACACTCCATTTTTTTTTCAAAGTAGCGCGCCCGAGGAGAGAGAGAGGAGAGAGTCGGCCAAAGAGAGGGAAAAAAATTAGCTGGCCCCAATCGAAAATGTGTGCAAGAGTGTTCTTGAGTGTGCGAATGTTTCATAATCAGCAAGGGACATACTGCTTTTGCTCAATATATGATTGGACGACCAGAACGATGACGTTGCAAAAACTGTAGTTCTAGAAGTACCTGAACTCGCAAAAACTTTCTTTTTTCTTGTCAATTCCTTCTTTATCAATAAGCTAGATAGTAGAATACGTGCTTTAGTTGTTGTTATTGTCTGTTTAGATTTTCTTAAACAAATGATTTAGAAGACTGTTGTGTGCTCAGGTCTTGCTCTTAGAATATAATGTTCGATACCCTGACTGAAGCTAAAGTCATAAACGACTCAAAGGAACCTCATACTTTTCTTTAGCTTTTTGTAGAAGGAAGAAGCATAGAAGGATAAACTCTAAAGTATCTCCTTCCCCTCTCCTCTCTTCAGGAAAATCTTTTTCCCCTTCAAAGAAAAAGTAATATAGAATTGGTATGAACTCGAAATCCAAGACAAGCAGCAATTGCTTGACTTGTCGCCTCTTTTAACTTCTAGAAAGAATCTTGAAGATAGTTGTTTCGTGATGTTTTTACGAAGCGCAAGTCCCTTGTTATATACATTATATAAACTGGTCACTCGTAACATAAGGTATATCTCGAAAGATACTGAAACTATTTACTGGAGTATACAAGTGATCTACTCAAGCTTCATCTATCCTTGATTTCATCATAAGAAAACATCTATTTGAGAGCAATGATGTTCATTGAATTATCTTTTATGCAATCCTTCAATTGGTATGAGATTTCTAGAAGAAACTTTACATGTCGATAACTTGTAGAAGAAGAAAAAGATGAAAGAAAGGGGGACAGTAGGAATGCTAGTATGCTGTTCAGGATCATGATTTGTGCTTTGACAAGAGCAGCCATATATACAATAAGAAGGAGTGAGTCTCCAAGAATGAATGGTTCTCGATAAAACAAAAAGGAAATTAAGTAGAGGTAAATAAGAAACATGTTATCTTGTTCAATGATACTCCTTTATTCATTTTTCTATAAAAAGTACTTTCAATAAGGTTCACAGTAGTCACTTGGTTTAAGTGTGTTTGTTTTAAGAGTACGTTCAATATAAGAGTGCATTTCTCAAGAATATGTGCACTCTTAAATAAGGCGACCATTGTATTTTGGATCGTTTTGATCCTGTGGCTTTATTGATCTCTCCATCAAAATAATTTCATGAAACGAGAAATGACTTCTATTGATACGTGCTCTTATTTACATAAGGCTTTAGATGCTATCTAAAACATCATAGGAACTGTGAAGTGCTGCAAACGAATTCATAATATGATATAATACTTTGTTCAACTTCGACTATGAAGGGGGTCGACATTCAGACATTTCTTCTTTACAAATACAATCATCAAAGCAACACAATAGCCATCATGAATAGCCGTTGCTTGTGACTGAATGAAGCTTGTCCTAAAGTATCAATTGAGCTTTTCGAATTATGCTGCTTGATACTATACTTAAAGGGTTTGGATATATTTATTTGTTGGCTTAATATGCTTTCTTGCAAAAAAAAACAATGTAATTCGATTTACAGACATTTACTTCCGGTTTTCCCAAGCTGCTTTATGATTTATTGAGGCAAAAGTAATGGATTTGGTGTCTTTATAAATCGTCTGAAATGGTTTTGCGTATCATTGAACCGAAAGTGTTACTCTTTTTCATGTATTGCTTCATTGTATGATATATTAGTCATGAAGTTATATTGCTTTTTTTTATAAAGCTGTTTGCTGAAGTCGCTTCAACCTTTTCTACTCGCGAAAGGTTTCAGAATGCAACAGATCTACTTCAGAAAGCCCGACAAATGGAATTTCAAAATGCGACAACTATGATATCAAAAGACACTGTATCTGCTGTCTCTTTTTCCTCAATTTTTTTTCTCTTCTTCTCAACTATTATCTCTTTTTTATGTCAAGAATTCAACAAGGTATTGCTAGAGATCATCCTGTAAGCGATTGAATCTGAAGATATCTATGACGCATACACACACTAATTGTACATGTCTAGGAATGGATAATACCAAGATTATGTCAAAAGAACGCCAATAAAACTGGTATTTATGCTGCAAGTAAGTTTTCTATTCCAGCATGAAAAAAATTACACTTATTCATGCATACTTAATGCGCTCTTGTAATCAAGTCGCCATAGGCATAATGACGTGTAAGTGCAGTACTTTCTGTTTGTTATGGTAAGCATTGTAGTTAACTTTGATCTATAGTGCCCATTGCTCGTCGTCTCGGATTTGACAAAAACCAGTCTTTGTTCTCAGCTTTAAGTAAAAGCCCTATTTTCAGCTGCATATTGCTCTTATATTAATCTATTTTTATGACACATAAACATAGCTGCGTCTGGTATTGCAGGTTATATCACAGCAAAATACTCTTATGCCAATTGTGAAAAGACATATGAATTCTATGAAGCAATGGAGCATGCTAAAACACATCAAGAAAATGAAAGTAATAAAGACTTTATCTAAAATACACACGATTGATTCTTCAATCGATTCAATCGGGACTCAGGCTTATCTTTGACTTTCCATTGAGTAATGTCAGGTACGCCTACTTGCTCTACTGCATAGCTTGCTGCAACAGCGCCATAGTAAGCAGATGCATGAGCATCGCCTTTAGTCTGGATCCATCCATACGCAAAACCACCACAAAAGGTATTACCAGCACCTGTCACATCTACTACATGTTGGCTCTCCTCTTTCCAGTTCCAATAAGCAGGTACCCAAGATGGAGTTTCCTGCATGACTAGAGCACCATATTTACCTACACGAACAACTAAAGTACAAGAAACTTTAGATATGAACTCTTGAGCTAGATGTTCTGTTGTATGTTTGACGTCATGTTTCTTTTGAGCCAGGAGTTCATGGAAATCAAAGCCCAACATATTGGCTAGTTCTTCATGATTGGGTGAGATAATATCAATTCGTTTGACAGCCTCTATAATACAGTCCAAATTCTCTTATTCGCGTTAGTAGGATTCAAAGAAAAAAAGATCGAAGAACTCATTTCTTTTTCTACCTCAGGTAAACAGGCCCAAGGTAAAGGTTCCCAAATGAATTGAGTGGGATAGGCCTCTTCTAACTGTTGTTCTCTTGCTCTCCACTGATCTACGATTTCAATCGCTCTTTCAGCTGAACAAATCAAATGCAATATCTTGAGTGACTGAATCCAGCTATCCGGGAAATCATCTGCAGTTACGCGAATGATTGGATGAATGTATTCAAAATCGCGATGATCGTCTTCTCGAAAGGTGTTAAGGCCTCGCGTGGTATGTTTATCTGGGTGATGAATAGAAAGAATTGAGATATCAAGTTGATTGAGTTCTTGATCGATTTGACTGGGATAATCGAAGCCCTTGTGAATAATGTAGCCTACATGCTTTGATTCAGAGTCTAAGTGCCATAATCTCATACCTAAAGAAGTCGTTAATACTGTATACCTAAAGCTTTAAGAAAAGATTCAAGAAAGATTTACCATACACTGCAAATACGCCTCCTCCGCCTAGTACATCTTGCACACGTTTTCCGTCTTGATAGACGATATCATCAATGATTAATCCACCAATAGAAGAAAACAAAGGTGCCATTCTAAGAATGATAAGAAAAGGACAGACAAAAAAAAGCAAAAAGGAATCTAAACATGTCACAGATATACTTTTTTTTTTTAGAAAATCATCTTGTGTCACCATTGGTTTGCTTCCATCGCATATAAAGCTTTAGTGGATATGCAGCTTCAAGCTCGTAGAAAGAGCAGTTCGAATTGTTTACGGCCAATTCATAAGCTATTTTGTCTTTATTTTATTCTTTCCTCTAAAGGCTAATAAACAAGAAACAAACCGAGTCACAGCAAAGGTAGCTGTTCCCAAGATGACAAAAGTCAACATAATGAAGATACTATAAATGTCTATATTGTGCGATTTGATAAAAGACATACGACGATCAGCACTGATACGGTGAGGCATAACACCATTTTTGTGAGCATAAACAGCTTCTTCTACTGCATCAGCACCCCGAATGACACTGTGTTTAGAGCGAATTTGAACAAGGGATTGAAATCGCTTAATATTACGCATAATTTCTCCATCTTGATCCAGGGCAACACGCTTGATTGTATTGACTGCTTCTTCGACTGTGTAATCATATTTCAAAACTGCTCCGAGCCCATTTTGTTCAATCATGTGAGAGTTGACAGGCTGATCGCCAAAGAATGGATACATGATCATGCGCTTTCCTGCATAGATTGATTCATAGCAAGATCCAAGACCGCCATGAGACACAAATAGATGGAGTGAAGGATGTGTTAAGATGGCTACTTGAGGAGCCCAAGAGAACATGCGGGCATGTGGATTTGTCTGGTTGAGGATGGCTTCAGTGGGATAGACTGTACCGGAGGATGTGGTCACAGCCTCAGGTAATAAATGGTCGTAACTGACAGCAGCCCAAATAAAACCATCAATGTAGTCCTTTTCAATACTTTCTAATAAGCTTGTCAAAATGAGACTGACATCATGCTTATTAGGCGTAGAGTATTGACCGAAGGCAATGTATGCCACGCGTTTATGTTGATCAAGGAATTCTTTGATAGATTCAGTTAACGATGGATACTTCCTAGGGATGATGGGTCCCACTAGTTCTACAAGAGGTCCTACAGGTCGAGGAGCACTAAAACCATGAGCACTGTTGACTAGCTTCAAGGCATTTTGCCATTTGACAGAGGGATCTGTAATCTTAGCGTCTATTCCAATGGCTCTTTTCCGATCGTTCAATTTCCTGAGTGTTGGAAACATGACTTTTACGAATTTCATAGGTACAATAAATTCGTTATAGAATCGAGTTGCTAAGGATTGAAATTCCGTAGTGGGTTCGTCCAAACTGGACACATCAGTACGGATGTAAGGTGTGCTGGAATCTAAAAAGAAAAGGAATTAAAATACAAACCATTAGAAGGATAGAAAGAGGCGTATCGACGATTTACCTTTAGTGAAATCCATAGAGGAAGTAACGATGTAAGGTATGTTCAAAGTGGTAGCAGCATCAACACAAGCCTCGCCAAAATGATCACATATGGCAATATCAATATCATTTGTCAAAAAGTAGTTCTTTGTAAAATCATAATCTAGAGTAGTATGTCAGCCCCTTTTCTCTTCAAGCAATCATAAGCAATCTTCATGCCTCTTTCATAGTTGATGTATAGCATATCAAATGCACGAAGCATGAATCCAATAGGACCCAAATCTTTAATAATTGAATTGTCCCCAACATCCTTCATCCTATAGTTTCCAGGGCCGATAGCAACTGTGTTTACATGTTGGTAAGGTCTGCCATACTTTGCTTGCTCGTCCTGTAGAGATATTTGAGCTTCTTTTTCTATTTGTTTTCTTCACTCAACTTACAATTGTCAAATAAGAAACATCATGTCCTCTTTTACCAAGTTCGTCACAGATATTTAGAACCCAAACAGAATGAGATGTACCACCCCATACAGCAAAGAAAGCAATGTTTTTAAAGCCATTGTCGTGATAAGTAGGCTCAAATGCATATGTAGCATGAATCGATTTTATAAGCAATCCGATAGTTAATAGAAAAGCAGTTGATGCTTTTTCTAAACTGGTCTTCATAGCTGTATACTGGATTGACTGATTAAAGGATACAAAAAAAAAGAAAGAAAAGTACAACATGCGTTTTTATTACTGCTTTTTTATTGAATGTTTCCAAACAAGGAAAGATCTAAAAGCTTTAACTTGTTACATGGAGGTAAGTACAATAAAAATGAGGCTTGTTTTGATGATTAGAGTTTGTTTAACAACTACCGTGTATCATGATGTCTCTGAAATGATATTGGTTTGTTACTTCTCAGACCAAAGTAATCATTTTTAAGGTGCTTTTAGGCTTTTTCTTCTCAAAAGAAGAATTGAAACTATTGCAACAAGCACTACCAAGACATGCTTTGAAGCGAACAATAACGTCTACAATACTTGTTTGACCCTTCTTTCTAGGGCCCATTTAATGTCAATATCACACTGAATTAAATCACTGAATTTTTCGTTCTATGTCTCGGCCATAAACCTTTTTGAGTGCATACTATCAGGACGCCACGCTCCAAAGTAGTTGATGTTGGAATCGATATTTTCGAATGACAACTTGCAATATGAAGAAAAGAAGGTGACACAGCTTAAGATGTTCAAAAGTAGCTTGGAAACCTTTATTAAAACTCCGAGGTATCCGAAATATCTACCCTCTTTCGATTTCAGCGTGACTTTTTTTAACGAATGATTGAATTTCTCGAGAAAAAAATCAGATTCATGCTGCACACTAACTCTTTTTTTCTCTTTTAATCAAACCATGTCTTCTTCAGAACAAGAGAATCCTCGATTTGTCGATGCTTTGAAAGTAAAAAGAAAGCTCTGTCATTTTCAAAAAGAAGAAAGTTTCATGAACTATTGTTTTCTTTAGACTGTCAAATTGGATGATTTCAAAGATGTCAACAAAATCCCTTGTGCTCGAAACGCCTTGCTGTATGGTATAGGTAATGCAAACACTTTTTAGAGAAAAGAGGAAAGAGAAAAGGGCATACTCATGGTTAGAGTGCTAGGTACCGGTGTTGCTTTGGGAATGCTTCGATTTTTCTCTAGACGATCGATTCCTACTGCTGCTAACTGGGCAGTCGGTTCATTCTGTGGTGTATCAGTTGTCTCTTTTGAATATTGTCAATGGGAGCGAAGACAAAAGTTGGACAAGTTGAAGCTGATCGTAAAGGCAACTGATTCCAAGCCAAAGCCAGATGAAAGAATGACAGTAACAGAGCGAGGAAAGAATGGCGCTTTCAATGTTGTCATTGAGACACCTACTAGTTTAGAACAGCCTAAAAAGGATGCGTAGAAAAAAAATAAGATTTTATTTTTTCCTTTAAAAATAGTTTATTGTGATTTTGTCTTTTGATGTTGGAAACCTAATTGAGGAAGTTCTTGCTGTATCTTTTCTTTGAGAAGAAGCAATTGAGAGCTTAAGTTTTCCAAGGCTGGCATCATTTGGTTTTGTAGAGTATTAGTCACCTGCTTGAATTTCTCAACATAGTTAATGTCTGTACGTGCTAGCTCAGAGCGCACCAAGTCAATCTGTTGTTGGGTTGCTTCAAGTAAAGCTTGGAACCTCTGTTGAGCCCAACCAGATGTTTTAGTTAGGTTTAGTTTCCCAATTTGTGTTTGAATAGATGCCATAACCTGAGACACATATTCAGTTGTAGCATGAGCACGTGCGACAACAAAAGTAGGAAGCTTCTCTTCAGCAGCTTGTTTGTATACAGTAACTGATTGGACAACAGCCTCTTGAATCAGTCTGAGTTGTTCGTACATATTTTGGACAGTTGTGTTGTTCTCAGCTAAGCGAGTCATGTCCTCGCGCGATTTGGGAATTTGGGCTGTAGAACGGGCGACTACACGACGAGAAGCTTTGTTAAGGACACCATAAGCACGCTTGACTTGGTTGTTTCCAATGTTAGTTTCTTTCTCAACTTTTTCTTCTTCTTCGGTAGGTGGAAGGTATGTATCCATGACATCTTCAAAGCGATCTACTGCCTTAGTGAGTTGATCGTTGACAGATTGGATAACAAGGTGGGCAGGATATGTTACATTCTCAATTGCTGAATCTGCCCTGAGCTTAATGACATGATAAGGAATGATTTCAGAAGTAGGTTTTTTAAGCGCAGGCACCTTGCTTTCAATGACATCCAGGTAGCCACAACCCAGTTCATCTACCTTTGTTGCATGAGGCTGAAGGTATTGTTGATAATATGTTTGAACGTGTGGATTGTTAAGAGCGTATTCATAAGAGGAGGTAGCAGTGGAGAGGGCATATCTACCGATAGAAGTCTTATTGGCAATGCTCTGTGCTGTTAGCATACTGTCCTGGATGATTGGGATAGAGGCAACACGCCTCATGAAGCGGCTTGAAGCCTTGTTTGATGTTGTCTTTGTCTTTGTGTTTGCTGTAACACCATTAGTTTTGCTGTATTCCATTGTATGTCCATTTTGGCCTTGCATATCGAATAAAACAAAAGAAAGTTAATTATACGGCACAAGCAAAGAGATAGGAACAAAAGATAACAACAGTAAAGAAAAAAATAAGAAGTAGAAATGAAATAAGCTTATTGAAATGTTCTTATCTTCAAACTGTTTTTTAAACACAACATTTCTCAAAGAGAGAGAGACATGTATTTGACTTGAAATCACATACCATTTTCTGAAGGCTCATATTCAGCGCTTCTACCCATTTTGAAAAACAAAGGAGATGAAAAGCAAGAAGAAAAGCAAAGGATCGCGTGAGAATGAGGTGATGCTTTTTTATATGGGCTTACTACACTTTATCACTTTGGGGGAGATAGAACAAAAACAACAATCGCAGTTCTAAATTAGCATGAAAGTACATTATTTCCAGGAATAGGTTGCACACAGAGATTTAAATTGCGCTTGCGAAATTCGATTGAACACCATCAGGAAACCAATGGTACAGCTACGCAATTTTGGAGAGGTTCTTTCTCGTCCATGTGAGCTTATATGTTTGAGTTGAGATACCAGTAAAGCCATCAAGGATCTCTCAGGTAGAGACACAATTGAAAGGTTTTACTCCCCATCTTCTCTTTTTTTTATAATTAGTCTTTTGTAAATTAATAAAATTATATTGATAGCATGATTATTAGAAAACCTTTGCGATTCTGCTACCATAATTTCCTTTTATTTAGTTTTCTATGATTTACGTGAAACATTCACTCTTTCTCTATATTCAGTAGTTTGACAGCACATGATTTGCCTGAAACTGTGTAACCACTTTCCTTACTCTGTACCAGAATAGATAGTAAATCCAGGGATCAAGTTCTCTCCTAATGGAACCCATTTTGTTTTATCACATTTTACGAATGCCAATACATCAACAATGTATGAATAACTATATTTTCAGAGAGAATGA
The DNA here is from genome assembly GCA_025331435.1 of Choanephora cucurbitarum. NCBI lineage: Eukaryota > Fungi > Mucoromycota > Mucoromycetes > Mucorales > Choanephoraceae > Choanephora > Choanephora cucurbitarum. The sequence goes on along the minus strand of JAIWNI010000010.1, from coordinate 137,385 downwards.
GCTGACAGATCATATCTCTTCTTTTCTGGTTATTGATGAGTTTTTTGAGAAACTATATAAGACAACTCTGATCTCTTTTTTACTAAATTTAAATCTGTCGAAAAGTGCGAATCAGCATTTGACAAAACGTCTGAAGCAAAAACTAACGAAAATGATGTGAATGCTACATTTGTTCCTTTCTATTTGAGTGTCTTCTCTTTATCTTTATAAAGCAATGATGTATGATGTCAAATATATTGAATGACCAAAAAAAAAAAGAAAGGAAAAAAGAAATGTCATTCAGCGTTTTAAAAAGAGCAATCATATATGCGTTTTCGACAAAACGTTTTGTTTCAGCTTATACAACATAAAAAAGTAAAGAGCAAAAGGATTCTCATCTACTCAAAAAAAACTGAAGAGCAAAACGTTATAACATTCAAAATCCATGTAATCGCAAAATGGAAGATTGAAAAGTGGTACAGCAGCAGAAGACCAGATGGGGAAGTTGATAGTGGAATACCCTTTCAAACGATGAGTTATCTACATAACAAGTAATTTCTCTTGCTTGCAATGTCTTTTCAAAGTCTATGCTATCATTCGGTTCTTACTGCAAAAAGAAAAACCAGAATAATACCAGTTCACAATTTGAACGGATAGCTCAGTGCAGACTATTTATTGTTCACATGAATGTAAAACTTTATCTGTTTGAAGAAAAAGAAACTGCAGCAAAAAGGTTTCTTTTTTTTATTCAAGGCAACAGATTGTTCGTATATCAAGAGAGCATATCCTGTATTAAATGCTATACTGTGCTTCTCTTCAGTTTCAGAAGCACATTAAAGCTAATGTATATTCTTGTATCTTTTCACAAAATCCCATTCGATAGAATAGAAAACGAGCCATCAGCAGGTAAATTAATGAGTGTATATTGAGTTAAATGATAAAGAAAGATAATAGCTCCTGCTTACTTCATCTTGAAAAGCATTCGCTGGTAAGTATCATCTGTGTTCGCTCTTCTTTACCTAAAAAGAAAAAGTGTCAAAATAAGGAAAATGAGCTGTCGCCCTTCTGAAATAACTACATCAAGTCGCACTGTTTAACACAATAGCTAATAAAAAAATCTCTCTAAATTGCGTAGTTGGGCAATTGGCTTTCTGGTGGTGTACAATGCCTATCCTTCGAATTCCTTCGCAGGCGCAATTTAAACCTTTTTTGTGTACAATCTATTTCTGGAAATGCTATATCCATACAAAAGATAAGCTCAATCATCTTTTGTTCGTCTTTTGCTCCTTTAGTAAATGTCTATCAATTGCTTAAACATGAAACGGGTATATTGTTGTTTGTGTTTTGAATAGGTGGACTGTTTCTTGTTTATTATGTGAAATCTTCAGATGATATGTGTGTAGCCTATGTTGATTTTCATATGCTAAAGATTGGTCTGTGCTTCCTTTTCTAGATTTTAAGTTAGTTTTTAAGGTTGTACTACCATACATTTCAAAGGTACCCTCACTGTCTCTTTTCTTTGTTTGATCAAGAGGAAACTTTCTTTTTTTTTCCTGGATGCATACAAGTTCGGACTTTTGCCTTTAGGGAAACTCTTTGTCGAACAAACTAATTTGTTTTTGTTTATAAACATTGTAATAAAGCATTGTTCTAGACTTTCCTGTCTTCTGTACAAGCTATTTCATATGCTGTAATTCTCTGTTAGAAGGCCTCAATTAGACTCTAACTAGAAAAACGAATGTTTGATATAGACACAATACAGGCTTTTCATCTCTTCATTGACTGACAAGAAAAACAAACAAACAAACCTTTACCTCACTAACCCCAATAGTGTCTATTATTTAAGAGTCTCAAATATCCTTTTAGTTTGCATTCCTTTCTTATCTCAAAAAAAAACAAATTAGGTTTCCCCTGAAATTCAATTGGATGGACATATTGCTTTAGACGCCACATACTCTCTTTGTTTTCAAGATGAGAATAAGAGGTATACAGTCATCTCCCGATTTAAGGTGCGGTCTTGGTTCCTTCGACACTGTTCCCTGAACCAATGTCGATCCTTATTTTACAAAGCAATAACAGGGAATGTCCAGCGTTAATCAAACTTTGGTTCCCTCAAGACCATTCCCTAAATCAAAATTGCTCCCTAAATTTCGTTTCCTAAATCGGGGGACGACTGTACCTCAATAAAGTTTATCATGATAGAGAAGCAATTCTTTATATGCAGGTTCAGCTGTTGGTTATGTCGAGCATTTTCTTTATGATTTTTTTTGTTTTATGTCAAATTTCCTTGGCAACAAGTTTGTCTCCAAGCATGGTTATGTGCTTAGCTCAATCAAGCAATCTATTTATAGCTTTATGTTCTTCTCTAAGATTGTTATTTTTTTTCCTTTTTGCTTTCTAGAGCTTATGTACAGTCACCCAAAGAAAGTTTTGTGGGATTTCAAAATCCGAAAACTATTGATGAAGGTTCCTCCTTCGAACATTACTATACAAACTCTTTTTATTTCTAATAAACTGCAAATAAAAACGATTAGAATGTCTCGCTTGACTCCTGAAACAAGAATTAAGATTGTTGAACGCAAAAATTTAGGCCATTCCTACGGCTAAATAGCTCGCGATCTCCAACTTTCACCTGAAACTGTAAGACGAACTTGCCACAACTTCGAATCTCGAGGTACCGTTCACTCTTTGAAAGCCTCTGGACGTCCAAAAGCGATCAACGATAGAGTTAAGGTTATCTTGAAGAGAGCTGTGAAGCAAGACCGGACTAGAACACTTATGCAACTCCAACAGGAGTTACCTACCAAAGTTTCCACCCTCACCATCTCCAAGGCACTTCATGAGATGAACCTCAGAAGTAGGGTAGCCACAAAAAAACCTTTTATAAGTGATGTGAACAGAGCAAAGAGGCTCAACTTTGCAAAACAGCATAAGGATTGGACAGTTGACCAGTGGAAGCAGGTCATTTTCTCTGATGAGTCTTCATTTGAGGTTGGTAAAAATCCGAAGAAGGTAAAAGTATGGAGAGAACCCGGGGAGAGATACAAACCAGAATGCGTGCAACCATCGTTTAGTAGTGGTAGGACTACCTACATGGTATGGGGTGCTATTTGTGGTGATAGGAAGTCGCGTTTGGTGATTTTCCCCATACATAAGGTGAAATCTGCAGAGATGATCCAGTATGTCTATCAACCGGTGTTGCTGGACTTTTATCGAAGTGTTCCCGGCGCTGTTTTGATGGAAGACAATGCACGACCACACACATCAAAAGAGTCCAGTAGTTGGAAAATATCCAATGGTATTGAGAAGTTATGCTGGCCTCCTCAATCACCAGATCTCAATCCTATTGAGAATATATGGATGAGAATGAAAGGATTCTTCCATGAAGAATGGATCAACTTTCGTGGAAGAAAAAACCATGAAGATATGCTCCACGATGCTTGGAACAAAGTATCTATAGATGAAATCAATCGGCTCATTGAAAGCATGCCCAGGCGCATGCAAGAAGTGATTAATGCTAAAGGGGGCCCTACAAAATATTAGTGCTCTAATAAAAACATTTTAATATATTGAATACATTTCTTTTGTTTCCAAAGCAAAACTGAAGTTTACATTCAAGGATATTTATTCTTAAATTGTGAGTTGCTTAATGACTAAACGAAAGTTTTAAGGCTAACATAGTCATGATCGTTGAGAAGACCATGTCGGGTTTTGAAATCCCACAAAACTTTCTTTGGGTGACTGTACTATTATATGAACTTGCAATTCAGGCACTATGCTGACCTATATCTGTATTTACTCTAATGCTTGCTGTGAATAATATGTTTCTGTCCTCCAGGCTATCAGGACTAATGGCAGCGCAAGCAGATGAAGAAGAACTAACTCTTATCACTCTAAAGTAGAATGTTTCAGTAAGTAATCAGGATGTCACTTAACTATGAGGGATATACACATAGTTCTGCTTGGTTCTATTCTAATCAATTCTCATTATAGTAAGATTATGCTTGTTTTTTAACTGATTGAATTGGTGAGAACGAACACTTTTCTTATCATATTTTGTTTGATTTTTGTTTTATATATATTATCCTCTACAATCGAAATTCAGCGATTGATTGAGTCAAACATACATCGTTGCTTCCTACAAGAAACATTTGATCAAGTACATAATGATACTGATACTGACCAAGCCTTGGAAACGATACTTTCAGATTGAATCACTTCTGGTTTCCAAAAAGAAATGAGAGCGACTTGCTCAATATTTATTGTTCATGTTTGAGGAGGCCTACTTGAGGAAATCTAAAACTCCTTCAGGTATCTTGATATAAATTGAACGCACTGGCATTTGTACTTAATGCATTGTAACTTGGGTCGATAAATCAAAACAATTCATATTAGAAAAGTGAGATAAAAAAATAATGAATACGCTTATTGTTCATTACAACCATAAAGTATTATAATTTTATGAGAACTTGGGCTATTATAGCGCAGCAACTTGTAATAGATTGATAGTAAGCTTACTATATAGATATGGTTACTTAAATTTAAGCTTTTATCTGTACATGACCATAGGGAGGCACAATATGGGATACAGTAATCGATCGATTTAAGAGTGTTTGATTTAAGAGTATGCTCAATATAATAGTGTGTTTCTCAAGAATATGCACATTCTTAAATAAAGCGACTATTGTACATGATAATACTATCTGCTTTCCATTGTATTGTACATGATAGCTGACTCTACAAGGCAATGTATACTATAGGTTATGCCTTCATTAAAGAACATACGTCTGTCATTGCCCATATTTATTGCTTGGTAGCCTATCCGCGCTGTTGCATAGACAGCATCTATGTTCAGGGTCACTGAGATCTTGTGATTCTCCAGAGCAGCGGCTAATTTGACTGTAGTATAATTAGAATCAAGCAAAAGAATAGTGCTGCTCGACTGGCTTCTACCATAAGCAGTGAACATTTCTATTCAGCAATCTACATACTTAATTATTTCGGGTATGCTCTGCTTAAGATGGGTTGAAATTTCTTATGGTTTGCCACAACCAATTTAACTAATAGCCTATGTCTGAACACCAAAGAAAGAAAGAGACTAAAGACATCAAAGAGATGGATGTTTTCATATACATTAGCCATTCTAAAAGAGAAGTTTTATAGCACATAGTGACTCGGCATGAATTTTCAGAAGGCCATAGTATAATTTAAGAAAAGAAAGAGAAAATCAAATAGCTTTATTTACAATATTGAGAGCCATACGTCTTCGAATTGTGGTCATATCCTTCTGTGAGAAATGGAAGGGCACTGCTCTCGAAAGCCTTTCAGCAAATGTACAGGTAAATGCACCACAATCAGACATGTTTTCTTGACGAGGGATATCTTTAGGTGTCTCTTTTGTCCAGTCAGATGTATCCAGTGGTTCTTTCTTTTTGTCTAAATGCTCTTTTTCCAAATAATCCAGAAACAGATCTAACGTGCGGTCATGATTGCCATGTAAAGAATCATACACACACACCTTTTTGTTCTTTATATCCATCACACCCAATACCCAATGATAGGATTGATTAATGGGCACAAAGAGTAAATCTTTTTTAAACACATCCACCTATTCGATATATAATTAGTCTTCTCTTGAGGTTGGACTGCTCAGCAAACTTACACGTTTTGTCCATCTTCTTACTTTAGCATAGCCCTGATCTCTAAGGGTAGAGCAGAAGAAAGTGTTAAAGCAGTGTATCTGTGGTAGTTGATCTATCTTGTTGGCTCTTTCAGCAATCAATTCAAAGTAGAAATTGATGATTTCATCGTTAAGCCAGGTCTCTGGATAGAGTCGGTGGATATCCTTATAGCTGACCATGGCATTTCTAAGTTCAGCTACTTGACCTGATTGTCCCTTTTGAAACAGTCGATCCACTAGCTGATTCTCTTTTTCTGTCAAGGGCTTTACTGTCTCTACTCGCTTGGGTATTGCCGATTCTTTCCATCGTTGTTCGAACCGTGTTGATTGGAGATGAGGTTCGGCTAGGATCTAAGTAGAGCTATAAGTCGAGCAGTAACGAAACCCGGCATCAAACTTACATCAAGTATACTCGACCTCAGATCAAGAAACTAAAAACAGTTAGTTGTGCTTCTTTTTTTTTCTTTTTCTGATCTTTATTTTTTACCTTTGTCTTTTGATGTTCCATTTGAGTTGGTGCATCTACTACTGTCAATGAGTTCAGTCGCTCCAAAAGCCCATCAAACTCGTCCTTTTCTTCTTTCTTTTCGTCTTGTTTGATTTCGTATATTTCGGCTGGTCCCTTTTCCTTTTCTATAGATGACATGGCAGCGAGTTTTGAATAGAAGCTATAAGGCGATGTTGGGTTGTAGTCTATTTCAAGAGAGAAATGAAGATTAACTGAAAAGCTCTTTTTATAAGCCAATTTAGTGCTTTACCGTTCTTTGTCTTTTTTTGAAGTTGAGGATAACTAAAGTCAACAGGAGTTGCTCTAGCCAGAAGCTTATCACGCATCGCACACACACACACGCACTTTTTCTATGTTTGCTTTCTTTGTGTTTTTTAAAAAAAAAAAAAAAAGGGAGAGAATAATTAAATTGGAGTTTATGCATAAAAAATTAAAGAACCAATAGTGGCAAGCTCAACAAGTAGGCAGGTACTCCAAACAATTAATCAAATTATATGGGCATACAGTATTTCGACTGTTTGAATCTTTTACTACTTGTGTCATCTTACGGTTAAATATTTACAATTCAAGTCAAAATAGAAGAAGTTCTATTACCACAAAATCAAGCAAAGCCATCAAAACTACTTCAATAAGGTCTATTCGTTTTTCTTTCTAGCTTATGGTAGATTGATAGTTTTTACTTTGTTCTAACAATAACAAGATGTACATAGGAGAAGGAAAAAGGCTTTTATTTTGGAATCATTCAAAAAAGAAAAGAAACAGAGTTCCAACTTATACAGGTGTTAAAATACTTGTTGTGCAGTGCTCAAACACTAATTTTCTTTTTTTTATTTAAACAAAAAAAAAGGCAATAACTCAGTCAAAAAGTCACAGCATCGAAAAAAAAAGAAGGTGACATCACTATTTTGGGGGTCAGTAGCCAATCTTTTATAGGCTGGCTGCCATACGCCTCACCCAGGTGTAAAAAAAAGTGAAAAAATTAGAACCAACTTTTCCCTTCCGTCTTACTTGATTTTAACAACATGTTGGCTCCCGTCACTCGTCAAACTGTTCGTGCCTGCAAGGCTCCTATGGGGTAAGTGATAAGAGCCTTGAGATAATTTGTTTTGAATACGTGTATAGGCTTTTTGTCTTGTAGTTGATAGAATACTCACTTTAATTTGTTACCATGTAGCGCTCAGGTCCGTAACATGGCCACTCTTAAAGAAAGTAAGATGCAAAGACAATAGGCTTGCTATATACTTTAAGACGCTAACCAAACTATAGTTCAACAACGTTTGAAGTCTGTTCAAAACATCGAAAAGATCACCAAGTCCATGAAGATGATTGCCTCTACCAAGGTCAACAAGGCTCAACGTAACATGGAAGCTGCCCGTGTTTTCGGTCAAGCCTCTAACTGTATGTATTCAGATTGATCAGTGAAAAGACTTGCGTGCTGGGGGGTATGAAGCGAGAAATGGACGCGAGATGCAGAATAACAGCGAGCGAGAGAGCGAGTGAGGGGGGAAAGTGATAGGGTTGACACTTTCTTTTTTTGTATATGATTCATCATTTTAAATACAAAATGGAAATGAAAGAAGTGGAATTTGAGCTAACTCAACAAACGCTTTCTTTTCATAGCTCTCTTTGAAAGCGCCGAAACCAAGGTTGCTGATGATGCCAAGACTCTCTACATCGCTTCTTCTTCTGACCGTGGTCTCTGTGGTGGTATCCACTCCAGCATCTCCAAGGCCACCCGTAGAGCCATTGCTGCAAGCCCCGAATCTGACCTTGTCATCCTCGGTGATAAGCCCAAGGCTCAATTGAGTCGTGTTGTCCGTAAGAACATCCGTCTCACTTTCAACCAAATCGGTAAGGACATCCCTACCTTTGAAGAAGCTGCTTCCATTGTCGACATCATCAAGTCCTCTGAAGTTGAATTTGACGCTGCCAACATTGTTTACAACAAGTTCAACTCTGTTGTCTCTTACGAAGCTGAAATCATCCCTGCCTTCTCTCAAGATGCCTTCAAGAGCTCTCCCAACTTTGCTGTTTACGAAATTGAAGACGATGTTCTTGCTAACCTCCAAGAATTCACTTTCGCCAACAGTGTCTACTGGGCTATGGCTGAAGGTCATGCCTCTGAAATGAGTGCTAAGCGTGCTGCTATGGAGAACGCTACCAAGAACGCTGGTGAAATGATTAACAAGTTGACCATGACTTTCAACCGTGGTCGTCAAGCCGTTATTACTAACGAATTGATTGATATTATTACTGGTGCTTCTGCTCTTTAAGTTATGTCTACATTTTCTTAAGCAAAAGCAATCTCAACAAATAAAATAAAACAAAAAAAGGAAAAGAAAAGGTGTACATCCTTCACCTTATTCTTTTGATTCAATGTACAATACAATCCAAAAGAAACTACATAACAAGACAATGAGTGCATAGTATTACCATATTTCTCCAGAGTATGATGGATCTTTTTGTTAAGATTGACAAGAAAAGATGTTGTCGCTGATTTTCTGAATCATGCTCATTTTGAATGTAAAGAAAAAACTTTTTTTAGCAGCATTGGTCTGCGTGAAAAGAGAACACTGACATTGGACTTAGCTATAGCTTGTGGTATTGCTTACTGGAAGGGATTGATTTGATACTTATTCAAAACTACAAGCATGGTTGAGCAAACAACCTCTATCTTTACCCTCTACAATTTACTTCCTTTTCTCAGTAAGACATACAATCCCCTCATCTTCGTCCTTTCTTTATTCTGACTGCCTATTACCATGAGTGAGCTGGTTATTCTAAAGAGAGTACACCATAAGATATAAATCAGACAGGAAAAAGGGCTATGGCAAACGATCTACAAGGCTGATTCGTTCGATACACACATTAAAACACATGCAAGTACTCTACCTCATGCTTGACCATTCAGAACTACACTCAAGCTCATATCCACTCAAGATCTTTTCACAAGCACATTAGGTCTCGCGAGTTGCGAAAGAGAACATTACTTCAGGTCCAACAATGTTTCTCTCTTTTCTTAAGCATAGCGTTTATAAACTCAAGACTAGACAATTGCCGTCACTACGAAATCAGCAACAACAACAACAATAACAACAGGCTCTAATGGCCTAGGCTCTTGCCAAAGCAACATACCCAAGGTGAGATTTAGTCCTATCAACGACATCTAGGCACAGCAGCCGGTGCTGCCAATACAAGCATTAACTCGATTTGTTTCAGTTTTTTTTTTTGGATTTTTAGAATGGCAACAGTAGTTACATTAATTATTTTTGCTTCATGTCTCCAACCGCCATTCATGCAGCATCAAGCATAACTTCAATCAGCGACATATGTTCAAATGCATTTTTCTTCTTGCAAGATTTTAGCTGTAGTTACATAGACTGATTTAGCGACTTTTCCATCTATCGTTTTGTTGGAGCTCTTGATTGTATCAAACATCAGCGACACATACGCATCATCTAATTATTTTGTGACTTAACCTTGTACTTTATTGAGCTTGCTGCCCTCGACCAAGATAAACCTAAAAAGGTCAAATCTTGTTGCTCAAGCCTCATTGCAGCTGCACAAAAGTTATTTGTGTGATGGAGATATTGTATTGAATTTAAGAGTACTACCGCTTTTATTTCTAACTGTTCATAGTGAATACGATTAGAAAGAGTAACTATTCATCATGTGTTATGTTAGCTTTCTTTTCTTTTAAAGTCTCTTTATGTTTGCTTCAATTAAAAGCATGAATAAAGCAAGCATTGTACTGCATATAAATCGTGCTTGGGTGTTATCGTCTGTTGGGACCATAGAATAAAATAATCTTGTATAATTGTTTGCATCTATACCAATGGTAGCTTGAAAAATACTATACTCTTTTGCATTTCAGGTACACATACCATTGATCAACAAAAGTGATTTTCGATAGCAGAAACGCCTTTACAATCGATAAAAAAGGTGTTGCGCTTGATATCACCATCACGAGTTAACCTCAGCATGACAAATTTTGCGGTTTATAACCGTTTTTCAAGAAACAAATAGTTAGTTTTAGATTGTTTTCAAGGTACTTTTGGGCCTTTCCTTCTCAGAAGAAAAAAGCCAAAATCGTCGCGATAAGTAGCACCAAGGCATGCTCTGAAGTGAGTAGTAGCATCCCTTTACAATGCTCTTTTGACCCTCCTTTCTAGAGCCCATTGAATGTTGATATTCTACTGGGTTAAATAACTGAGTTTCTCATCCTACGATTCAGTCATATATCTTTTTGAATGCTCACTATAAACCGACCCACAGCAAGGCTGGTAATGAAAATTGCTCCTCTAAACCCGAAAGAACTAGAAGCTGTTGCCAAAAATCCCACTTGAAAGGGGAGCCAACACAAAAATGGCTAAGATCCTCAGGGGAGATAACGCAAAAGTGACACAAAGGAGAAGAGATGGAAGTTACTTACCAAGAATACAGCTTGGCATCATTTCCAATGCTACTATAGAGCAAGCACCACCATGGATTGAAAGCATTTTGGGGGTAACCAAAGGATCCAGAACAATTTTGAGCGAAGAGCAGGTAATGCCATAGAAGGAGGTATTACAAAAGGAACAAATATCCGTACGGGGTATTGTTTTGCTGTATAAAGCCGGCGAATGGCTTTCAATGAGGCTTCAATTACAATAGTGGGGCCCCTACGATCGTCCAGTATCGTCCAGTCACAGAGGGTAGGAATGTAGGATAAGAGCAGAGGGTAAGAGCTAGGCGTCGGTACCACAGGACTAGGTGCGACAAAGTGACAGAAGCGAAGGGTGTTAGGGTATAGCACTCAAGTAGAAGCACTCTCCTGATCCTGAAAGAACAATTCATCAAAACGACGTAGAAAAAGCGAGAGAAATGGCCAAATGTAAGCTCAACTAGCCAGTAATGCGGGACCACTAGCATCGTAGCATAATAAATCCTTGAGCAGATAATGGGAGGGCACTTTTGGTGGAGGCGATAGAGAAGCTGGTGGATTCTGAAGCAAAGCTTGTAACGGTAGGATTAAGAAATCACTTCAGGGCCCAAAATTCGTTCATATCTAACGGAGGAAGGTAGTCAATCAACTGTAGAAGATGATAGATTGGAGGAATAACACGAAAAGCAGAACAGAACAACCCAGGAGTCATCAAAATCGGAAGGAATGAGACGTGGCCGGTGTTTGTCCAAAAGCAGTAGGACAATCATGGTGTCAGAAAGTCGATTGATATAAGATTCTAACTAAGACGCTTAAGGTAGACCAAATGAAGGGCTCAAGCTTGATCCTTTGGGTCGATGATACTCAATCCATCATGTTTCCATGATCGGCATATTGCTTTCCAACTAGGCTTAGGCCAAAAAGGTAATGCTAGATTGCGAAACATTGTGCGAAGCTTATTCAACCAAGGGTTATGCAGGACAATCGCTCGCATCAAATGCCATAGACGACCCAGAAGCAAAGCATTAATGACTACCGAAAGTCCGCGTACTGAAAGATCCTATTGTAAGCTGTCACTCAAAGGCAACAATTTCAATATTATAACTCCGTAGCACCCAAAGTATCTGCCCTCATTTAGCTAAGCTGTGACTTTGATTTGGCTAAAATAAGGTTTCAGAGCACACCATGCTAAATTCGCACAGCAAAAAAAAACATCTTTAATCTCTCTTTTCATTTTTCATCACAAAATATGCTTAGAAGAATATTGCAGCGTTCCCTTGCGAGACCTACCTCATCCTTCACAAGGCCAGCTCTTTCTTGCAATAGCAGGTCTTTCTCTGTCTATACCAAGCAACAACAAGCAGCGACAGAAACTGTTTCTCCTTCTACTGGTAACAATTTTGATTAATGTGCTTTGCTTCTTATGTATTCACAGCGTTCCAGATTCTTTAGGCTTTGAATCGAAGGCTGTCAAAGAAGCTGGTAGACCCATCTATCTTGATATGCAAGCAACTAGTCCTACTGACCCTCGAGTTTTGGATGCAATGCTTCCTTACATGACCGACTTGTATGGTAATCCTCACTCAAGAACTCATCAATATGGTTGGGAGACAGAAAAGGCCGTCGAACAAGCTCGTGAAGTATGTTATTTCTTTCCTGAATTACAATTTTATCTGTTATATGTTTATGTCTAACCAGTATGATTTTAGTATGTTGCCAAATTGATCAATGCCGATCCTAAAGAAATCATTTTTACTTCTGGTGCTACAGAGTCAAACAACATCAGTATTAAGGGTGTCGCCAAATTTTACAAGAACAAAAAGAAGCACATCATTACAACTCAAATTGTAAGAAGACAGCGGCAAATTGTAGCAAAGCATTTATTCAACTGATTGCCTAATTTTAGGAACACAAATGTATCCTGGAGTCCTGTAGATCCTTACAAGAAGAAGGTTTTGAAGTTACCTACCTTCCTGTTCAAAGTAATGGACGTGTAGATATGAAGAAGTTAGAGGAAGCAATTCGTCCTGACACTTCTATCATTTCTATCATGGCTGTCAACAACGAAATTGGTGTCATGCAGCCTGTTGAAGAAATTGGTAAACTATGCCGATCTAAGAAGATTTTCTTTCACACAGATGCTGCACAAGCTATTGGCAAAGTACCCATGGATGTCAATGCAATGAATATTGATTTGATGAGTATCTCTGGTCATAAGCTGTATGGTCCTAAGGGTATTGGTGCTGTATATGTTCGTAGAAGACCCAGAGTTCGTTTAGAGGCTGTCCAGAGTGGTGGTGGTCAAGAAAGAGGTATCAGAAGTGGTACCGTTCCTCATCCTTTAGTTGTTGGTTTAGGTGAAGCCTGTAGAATTGCTCATGAAGAAATGGAGGTAAGTCTTTTTTCTTCCTTATCTCTCTATAAGACCTGATCCTATGATGAATCGTGCCAAACAAGGGCATCGTAAAATATACTTGTACAAAGAGCGAAAGGTTACTGTTATTCTCTTTCTTGGCTCATGTATCTTGAAAACAGATATATCAGCTACGAAAAAGATGAGTTGATCATTGCCTGATCAACACTGTAAGGTTTTCGCAATGATTTTTGTGCAGGGGTTCTGAGGATTGGCTTGATTGTATGTAGTAGATGTGTTCATGTGACTAATTTTACTTGAGCATAGTATGATCATGCTCGTATATCTAAGCTCTCTAAACGTTTAATTGAGGGCATTCAATCCCAAGTTCAAGAAGTTCATCGTAACGGCGACCCTGTACATAACTATCCCGGATGTGTCAACCTTTCATTTGCCTATGTCGAAGGTGAATCATTGCTGATGGCTTTAAAGGACATTGCTTTGTCTTCTGGTTCAGCCTGTACTTCAGCATCTCTTGAGCCTTCCTATGTATTGCGTGCTTTAGGTGCCGACGATGAAATGGCACATAGTTCTATTCGTTTTGGTATTGGAAGATTTACTACTGATGAAGAAGTTGAGTTTGTCATCAAGAAAGTCTGCCAACATGTAGATAAATTAAGAGACATGTCACCTCTATGGGAAATGGTTCAAGAAGGTATCGACCTCAAGTCTATTCAATGGGCTCAACATTAAAGAGAAAAAGAAGGGGAGGAACTTGCTTGTGTATTTTAAAACAGTAATAATAATAACAAAAAAAGGCTTTGCACAAAATCAGAAGCAAATAGAGACTTTTGTTATATTTACGAGTATATGATAAATCTGTACGTTTAATACTTCTGTGAACCTGAAGGCGAAATGACATGTTGCGATAGTTAAAGAACATTTTAGGTGTATGTGTTTGTATGATGTGCGAGTGAGTGAATGAATGAGTATTATGTGTTTGTATGAGTTGAATAAATGTTTGCATGAATGTGAATATTGTTAATCAAACGCTTATAAAAAGAATTATTTTCATCGCTTACGAGTGACCTGCTGACTAACTTTGCGAAGAAGTGAAATCCAAGCATCCTGTTCAGCTTCAGTCTGTGTACGCATGATCAATTGACGCTTGGCACCATTGCCGGAATGGTGTCCTGGTATTGGATATGTGCCATCACCCCATGCAACAGAAGTAGGCTCAGTGCTTCTATCGTTAGTCTTGATTTCAAAACCATAGACTGATGGAGCACCGTTTGAGTCAGAAGAGAAATTGTCTGATTTACGTACGAATACAGCCAGGCCTAGTGTCTTTTTGGTCTGTGAAATTTTGGCAACAACGGATTCAGAGAGGGGGCAGATATCAGCATGTTTTAGGTTGACCATGCCCTTGTATACCAACTTTTGGCCGTTCGAGGATTTTTTCTTGTTACTGGTCTTGATCTTCTGACAGTACATTAGTATGTCATTATATAAAAGATAAGTGCGGGTGTCAGTAACTGATTGTGGGTCTGAAATATCAATTTTGGTCAAAGGACCAACAATAAGCATTCTACGATTCGCAGTGACAATCGCCGGATTATCCTGAATAGTTTGGGCTGCTTCAAGAACTCTAACAAGTGACAAGCGATCCTTAAGCCTGGTTTTTAAGTTAGAAACGAGTTATACTTGTATCCAGGGGTAGCTTACAGTTTTCGCCATTCTTTTTCGAGATGATCATATTTCTCTTTTAATTTCAAGAGAGCTCTATAGTCTGGATGGGATAGTTCGGTAGCTATAGATATCTGAGACACATAGGCATGATAAGATGGAATTCGCGTTACGATATTCTTTAAATAGAAGATTATGTCCTTGGAATTAGGTGTGGTGGCTCGTGAAGCACATTTCTAAAAAAAAATAGTTTGTGACATGGTTAGCGTTGCCTCGATTGGAAAGAAAAAACAGGTACCTCCAATAATTTGCCAAATTGAGATGATTTCCTCCAGAGCGCATCAATAGAAATAATTGCAGCTGGATAGTGATCTAAGAACGTTTTGTATATGATCATTTTCTCATACTAGATAAAGAACGTGAGTGCTGTATACTCTAGTCATATGGTAGATCACCTACAAATTTTGCAAGTATATCGGACACAAACTGTGTAGGGCCCCACATAAGCAGCCTATAAAAAATAAGATGTTAAATTGTGAGTAACCTTTCATCATATTGTTCTTTCTTCTCAGTTGCTTTACCTTTCTCCCAGGCCTTTATAGAGCTCCTGGTGTATTTTTGTGATATCTTTAATTAGCTCGAACAAATCAGAAATTGCGCTTCTCGAACAAAGAGCAGGGTATTTCTGAAAAACTTCTTGATTAGTCGAATCGTGAGACCAATGATAAATGGGTTCAAGGTAGTAAAATAGAAAGTCTTCCATGTCGCTGATATGTTCTTCCTCTGATTGAAACATTCTCTCCGCAGCCATTTTCTTCTGTGCTACGTTTCTTGCAGCATCTGCCACTTGCTTCTCTATTGAAATAAAACACAGCAAATAAGAACATATACAGCAACTTACGTATAGTCATAGACAATTACCGTAAGGATCTGATGTAGATTCGTCGTGAAATGTTTGATAGACATCATCAATAATAGCCAAGTCATCCATCAGCTTACACAAGTTGTCAGTTTTGTCAGTGAAAAAACTTAAGTGGTCTGATGAACCGAGGATACTATCCCTTTCAGAGAGGTCTGACGAAAGAATACTATCTCTGCCACTGCTAGAGGTGATATTGCTGCTATTAGCTGAAAACATAGAATTCTGTCTCCATAGTGTGGCTGGCTGAGTGATGCTTTCGTTAGTTGTAGCTACTGAATTCATTTTTAGTTTGAAATAATTTGGCTTTTGAATCTAGTAGATTCTTTTGGTTTTGCTCTTTATTAGTAGCTAGTAAAAAAAAAGAAATAAACAAAACAAGGAAACAGAAGTAATAAAAGAGGAAGAAAACGAAAAAGAACTGCCAACTTAATCCGATTTAAGAAAAAAGAATAAAAAAATGACTATTCACGTTATATCAGCTAATATTTTTTTTGATAAGGAAAGACAAAAAGGTATTTGTCGTAACATATTTAAAGTAAAGATAGCTTATACAACGTTATCTTTTTCTGAACTGAAAATATATGAACCTGTATCAGTTTACCTGTGTGTGCGAACCTAATTGTAACCAACCATAAAGCTTTGTGTAACTTCAAAAGCACGTACCTTGTGAGGGTTTCTAAATTTAGGCTCAGCGTAATACTTATGAAAATGGAAATTAATAGCATAAAAAGTGTATAGATAGCCACCATCAAAGCGCGTCTTATTGTTACTATCCTACTTAAATTGAATACTTTTATTTTCTCTTTAAGAAAAGTGGATAGAGAGAGAGAGAGAGAGGCCTCACTTTCTATATGTCTGTTCATAGCACCACTCAACTCCTTAAGGAGTTTCATCTTCTAAAAGAGAATTCAAGAAATACACAATGAATCATTTGTAATTTGTGTTACACTGACTGTTTCATACTCGGAATAAGTGAAGAAGATCAACATAAAAGGGATCTCGATTTACAAAAGACTCAGTGTATGCATGTTCAAAAGCTACCATAGAGATATATGTCGAAAGTTTCGCCCCGGTTAAATTTCGCCGTGAAACTTTCGACATATATCTCTATAAACATACTCAGTTGGCTTTCGGCTAAAATCGTTTTTTTCATTAAAGCTTGAAGTTCGCTATCAACTCTAATCAATGTATCTTTTGAATCATAGCTCTAGGGACAAAAAAAGTTACCCACTGAGGATACGTGCCAAACCATACCAAGCTTGCTTGTTGTACCATAAGGAGTCATTCAATACATTGAAATGGAAATCAAGTGATAATTAGTACAGTATAATTTTGCTTGTATGTGAAGAAAAGACTTTTGACAATTTACACAGTTTGTAATTAGCCGAGGAAACAAGAATAGGCTCAATTTAACTATTCCAAAACCTTTGTATTTAAGAAAAGCTATGACTTTATACTTGAATCGTAATCTTACAAATCGATATTGGTATTGATCGTTCCTAATTCTTAACTTTCATTTTGTTTACTTTCAAATAAATTTTCTGTCAGTTTTCGAGATGCGCTCTGTTTTTCTTTGTCAATCCAATCAACAACAATGACTGATTACAAATCATATCAAGTCAGGATTATATCAATATAGTTTCTAGCTAATAGAAAAGGAATTACACGAAGCTTTTGATTCCGAGAATGCATTGTGCCCTGTCATTATAGTATGCTCTCAAAAGTTGCTATTGCGTTTTCATAACATTCTGCTGGGTGCATGTGAATATGTTTCATTTGTACGTCATAAAACTAGCGCTTCTTTGTCAACAGGTTAGGCTTTTCTAATTTTTTATAAGATATTTATGTACAATTAACACCTGCTGGGGGTCCATTAAATTAAAGGGTTTGTGTTAGTACTATTAATACCATGGACCTGCGAAACCGTATGCGTTGTAAACGGCTTTTTTTTTTCGAAAAATACAGTGAGACTCCTTATGAAAGAGAAAAGCTGAAAAGGAAATGTTAGACTTTCCTCTTATGAAATATTATTTGTGGCTTTATTAAAAGTTTGAGTTAAACAAAGAAAAAAACACATGCTTGATACCGAAAATAGCTTTCTTTGAACTATGAATTTGTTTGATCACTCCTTGGACACGATTGCTCTGTATCAACGGAATCTAGGGTACTTATTGAGGAGAATCACAATAGGGTTTTATTTTGTGTCTTTTATGCTATCCTAAAATGTTTAAAACATGCTAATCTCTGTTTATATGCCATTAATGTATATGATCAAAAGATATTCTTTGAACGAGCCATTTACGTAACTTATTGCGGGAGAAGCTTTTGTTCATACAAGATCGTGAACTTTTCTTCTCCACCATGCTGCTATATTAAAGAAAAAAGTCTACTTTGTTATTACGAAATAACTTCTTTTTAACAAAAAAATAAAAGAGAGATATACAAAAGCTATACAAAGGTCAGTGTCTTGGCCCTAACTAGTCAGTTTCTGTTGATAAACGCTTGAAAAATATCTCATGTCACTAATTGAAAGCAATTTCTATTGATAAGAAGGATTTGATATAAACCAGCAAATCAGCAGAAGGCTTTTTTGCTTGTAGTCTTGGTGCTAATTTGAAGAAAACTCAAGCTCTTATAATCAGAACGATTGTAGTTTAACTTCTCCAACATCGCAAATAATGTCGATTCAAAAAGAAATGGTTAAGATTTATTGACAAATGAAACAAAATGTGTACAAATATTCATAATACCATAAGATAAGTTGCATATGAATTAAAAGAGAAAAAGATACAAAGCAAAAGATCTCTCATCCATTAATACTTGCTATCATGATGCTTCTCCTTATAATCCCATTTGTCCTTGCCATAGTCTGAGCCATGCTTGTCATGATTCCAGTCGTCCTTGCCATAGTAGCCTTTATGGTCTTTGTAATCTTTGTGGTCCCAATTGCCTTTTTTGTGTTCGTCTTCATAGCCTCTCTTGCCATGGTCTTTGCCGGAATCCTTGCCATAGCCCTTGCCATAGTCCTTGCCATAGTCCTTGCCATAGCCCTTGCCATAGTCCTTGCCATAGTCCTTGTCAGAGCCCTTGCCATAGTCCTTGCCATAGTCCTTGCCATAGTCCTTGCCGGAATCCTTGCCGGAATCCTTGCCATAGCCCTTGCCATAGCCCTTGCCATAGTCTTTGCCATAGCCCTTGCCATAGTCTTTGCCATAGTCTTTACCATAGTCTTTGCCAGAATCTTTGCCAGAATCTTTGCCATAGTCCTTGCCAGAATCTTTGCCATAGTCCTTGCCATAGTCCTTGCCAGAGCCCTTGTCATAGTCTTTGCCATAGTCTTTGCCATAGTCTTTGCCAGAATCTTTGCCATAGTCCTTGTCAGAGCCCTTGTCATAGTCCTTGACAGAATCTCTGTGGTCTTCATAACCTCTCTTGCCATGGTTTTTGCCGGAATCTTTGCTATAGTCCTTGCCATAGTCCTTGCCATAGTCTTTGCCATAGTCTTTACCATAGTCTTTACCATAGTCTTTACCATAGTCTTTACCATAGTCTTTACCATAGTCTTTACCATAGTCCTTGCCATAGTCCTTGCCATAGTCCTTGCCAGAATCTTTGCCATAGTCCTTGCCAGAATCTTTGCCATAGTCCTTGCCAGAATCTTTGCCATAGTCCTTGTCAGAGCCCTTGCCAGAATCTTTGCCATAGTCCTTGTCAGAGCCCTTGTCATAGTCCTTGCCATAGTCCTTGGCATAGTCCTTGCCAGAGCCCTTGTCATAGTCCTTGCCATAGTCCTTGCCAGAGCCCTTGTCATAGTCTTTGCCATAGTCTTTGCCATAGTCTTTGCCAGAATCTTTGCCATAGTCCTTGTCAGAGCCCTTGTCATAGTCCTTGCCATAGTCTTTGCCAGAATCTCTGTGGTCTTCATAACCTCTCTTGCCATGGTTTTTGCCGGAATCTTTGCTATAGTCCTTGCCAGAATCCTTGCCATAGTCCTTGTCATAGCCCTTGCCATAGTCCTTGTCAGAGCCCTTGCCATAGTCCTTGCCATAGTCCTTGCCATAGTCCTTGCCAGAATCCTTGCCGGAATCCTTGCCATAGCCCTTGCCATAGTCTTTGCCATAGTCTTTGCCATAGTCTTTGCCATAGTCTTTACCATAGTCTTTGCCAGAATCTTTGCCATAGTCCTTGCCAGAATCTTTGCCATAGTCCTTGCCATAGTCCTTGCCAGAGCCCTTGTCATAGTCTTTGCCATAGTCTTTGCCATAGTCTTTGCCATAGTCTTTGCCAGAATCTTTGCCATAGTCCTTGTCAGAGCCCTTGTCATAGTCCTTGACAGAATCTCTGTGGTCTTCATAACCTCTCTTGCCATGGTTTTTGCCGGAATCTTTGCTATAGTCCTTGCCAGAATCCTTGCCATAGTCCTTGTCATAGCCCTTGCCATAGTCCTTGTCAGAGCCCTTGCCATAGTCCTTGCCATAGTCCTTGCCATAGTCCTTGCCAGAATCCTTGCCGGAATCCTTGCCATAGCCCTTGCCATAGTCTTTGCCATAGTCTTTGCCATAGTCTTTGCCATAGTCTTTACCATAGTCTTTGCCAGAATCTTTGCCATAGTCTTTACCATAGTCTTTGCCATAGTCCTTGCCATAGTCCTTGCCAGAGTCCTTATCATAGTCTTTGTGGTTATCATATCCTCTCTTTTCATGGTCCCATTTGTCCTTGTAGTTAAGGCAGCTCCAGTTGTGAGAGTAAGGATCGCTAAAGTCATGAGGCTTATAGCAAGAGACATGCTTGTCTCCTTCTAAACGACAGTCATATCCTTTGTCAGACATGCTCTTATAGAAATGATCCTTGATCCAAGAGCCAGACTTGTTGCATGCATTTTCATCACAAGAATAGACGCAACGTCCCTTGTCGCTGTAGCTGTATTGACAAGCATTTTGAGAGTAATTAGCCAGTACCACACTAGCAGCAGTGGACAAAGCAGTAAACGTAGCAGCGAGCTTAACCATTTTGTTTTGTTAATGTAGTTGAAATAAAACAACAAGACGAACTTTTTTGAGTCGCTCCTTTTCTTTATATATCTTTCGCGCTCTGCTTGAGCTGCTTTTGCATGTGTCAAAACTAAAAATAGCATGTTGAGATTGAGTCACTTCTTTTACTCTCTTGAGTTTGGTGAACACCCATTCTTAGTGACATGAGTTTGGAAAATAGTAGCATAATCGCATGGTTTGATCGGAACCCGAAGCAAAACTATACAAATCATAGTTTATGCTCCTAGCTAAAGGCTTTATACTAAAAGAAACTGGTATCCTTGTCAATCAATGCCTTGCATTTTAAGCATGAATCTTTTGTTCATTTGCTTTCTGAGCGTTTCGCTACAAACACCGTTAGTATTCGCATGCATAAACAAGTGAATCGTCTTTGTTATATGCGTAAGTAATTCATGGTCTAGACTTTAGCTCAGAATGTTGATATATGACAGACGTTGAAAAGAATAAGCTACAATGTGACAGCTATGTAAAACTTTAAAGTCTTAAGGTTTTATGTCTCAGTGAAACCCTATATTGAAGTGAGTTAACTAATAACTCATGGGATTGATTTGGTCAATTGCGACTGAACAGAATGAATGCATGGATTTCATTGATACGCGAGCTCATGACAAAAATAACTCAAAGACATTCTTATGATTCGATCGTTGATGTCTTCTACCATCAAGCTCGACATTTAGGTACTGAAAAGAACAGACAGAAGCTACACAAGCACTTTCCTGCCTAGGTCTTTTTCTTTCTGACTGAAGCATAATTGCTCATTGAATATGTTCTGCATCTTTGGAGCGCGCACATAAATAGTTTATTTTGCAATCGACAATAACTAAAAACTGATTCAAGTTTGTAACCCAGAGCCTATGAGGATTAATACACACACATTGTTATAGATCTCATTCATGTAGTCGCGCTTATAGCTTGCAGAAATTCATATGGCTTGAGTAGCTATTATCAGCTGGATAGAGATTAAAGGTACGATACATTACAAATGGTATATCATGTATTTGTTCTGATGTCAAGATCTAAGATGTGACAATTGAGTAACAGCGCGCTCGCTCAATTAGCTTTGTCTGCCTTTGTTAAGTCATGCAAGCGTGTGCGAATGTCTGCCTGCTTCATTTGTCTTTCTAATCTCTGACTTCAAGCAGATTGAAAAAATAACAATCAATCCTCTGTCTCCAACCCTATCAAAACAATGAACAACACTAAACATGTTTATTTCTTTCCAATTACATCTTATTCTAAAAGTTGTGTGAGCACTGTAGCTTTCTAAATGAGATTTTATTCCATAATTTCGTATTAGGTATGCTCTCGTCTTTCTTGCAAATCTTTTCGAAAAGCCATGCCTGTCATCATGAGTTTTCTAAAATTCTCGTTCAGCCTTCCTCTTGTTCCTTCGGTGGGCGATGAACTTGTAGGCGACAATATATGATGTGTTCCATTAGTATTGTTGATGTTGAAATTAGAGGCTGCTGTAGAAGCCATGGTTGTAAGCGAGGTCGTGATAGAAGAAGGAATCGCTGCTACGCTTGAGGAAGAGATAGGATTTGAGGTTACAAGTGCCTCTGATGGTAATAGCTTTGAATTGTCTGAAAGGTCATCATGTTGCGAAAGCCGTTTATAGAACATGTCAATGAGTGCATTTTGTTCAGGCTTTCTTATACCCTTGAGTTCCAAGAGACGAGTGAAATTGCTCAAATTTTTGTCACCTATCAGCAAAAAATAATTTTCAACATAACCTTCAGAGGGCTCAATAGGTGACATGACAGTTTTCAATATGACTTCTATCTTGGTAATGCCTTTGTTTACGATACGGCTATAGCTACATGAGTGAAAGCTGAGAACAAGGAAGAATTAATATGTTTTTGTGCCAACTTACGAGCTAGGTACAGTAATGATACCTTCTGAAGCGCCAATAGATGGTATTTCCAGAAGTAACGTTTTTATTGAATGCGTATCTAAAAGCAATTGCTCTGCTCCAATTTCAGATATCATCTTGCATTTAAATATCTGTACTAAAAACTTGGTGACAAACAACCTTATGTTGTCAAAACCTACTATTAGATAAAAATAAATTTTTTCTCTGCTTTACACATACTCTGCAAATCTATCGCTAAATGTTCTGTAATATCGTCTATTGACAACAATTTTCCCAACAATACCAACATTGTTCTTGATAATGTCTAGTATTTGGCTGACATAATCGGATTGATCTCCTACTGTATCCATAGTGCTCCAGGGAAGCCTTGTCATCTGCGACATTTGAGAATCTATTGACTGCTCGAGGTTCTTAATTATAGTATCAATACAGACTGAAATGGCTCTATGGTCAGATATTGATAAAATGTTTCCGACCTTTTGTATTTCTTCTATCCTTACTTCATGAAGCTATCTTTAACAGCTTGAAAATCGATTCGATCAACATATTCGTCATCTATTTTCTCTTTCAACTTTTCTTCTAATTGAGAAGATGTCATATGGCAATACTCGGCAGTGTTGAGAGCCAGACTGGCAAAGCGAAAATGTATAGGGGATACAGACTGCTTCTCATTTTTTGTTAGCCCACCCAGCAAAATCTGATTACAATATGAGTCGAGATGCTTGGAAAATAGCAAGTAAAGGTCAAATAATGCTTTTCCAGTAGAGAACTTTGATGTCTGAGCTAGTGTCTCTCGGTAAAAATAGAACAAATCAGTACTTGAAGGTAAAACTGCCATGCTTCCATCGTCTTCACTTTCAGATTTAGCGTCAGATTGAACATATGAGTCAATCATAGAGGCTATTGTACTAAGCAAAAGCAGGTTAACGGGACATTCACGCTCCTGTCCCTTGTATAACTTACGCATCTTCTGCATTGATGTAAATGTAAAGATAGGGCTGAAATGCTGCGGATATTTTCTTTTCAAAGTCGAACAATGCGTTACTCCCAAACTTTTCGTATCGCTTTGTCAGTTGACTTTCAAACTCTATGGTGAGCTGAAGGGCTTTCAATAGCTCTTTGACATCTGGCAATTCATTCTTCATAACAATCTCAATGCTCAACCTATTTTGTATATATTTAGAGAATAGTTTAGTTAATAAACATTCTTTTTACCTTGTATGTTCGCAGAATCTATTACAAAGTTCCGCACTAACAGCCCAGCTAGATGGAAAAATGTCAGCATGCTCGTCATCACAAGTCTTTAAAATACGCTTCAGAAAAGCATAGCGTCGAGATACATTGTCTAGCTGAGAAACTTCCTCCATAGGTCTAAATATTTGTCGATAGCTAACTAGCTCCAGATCAACATAATGTGTAACAATTCTATCTCTGACAAAACATGTTATTGTCCATAATCATCCACTTGCAAAGAAGCCAACTTACTTTGTTTCATCACCTAACACATCAGCAACCAAGCATGCGTCATGCAGAATCCAAGATTGGCCCACTAACTGGCCTTCTTGATTGAATCTGAGATAGCCAATATTATTAATACGGTTGTCTTTCCAATTGTTCTCATTTACTGCTCTCTCGCTGCAATTTCTTTTTACCCATTCTCAAGCTCATGTATAACACAGTTTTCCAAATCCTTCTTAAGACTTGCAATTCTGTCTGACAATTGAGAAATTTGAGGTACGCTTTTATAGGATCTGAAATGCTGCATTAATTGAAGGACTGCCTAAAAATCAGTGCAGCTATTAACTTTCGAATCGGTATTGCTAATATTTCCCGACCTACTTGAAGCAATTGTGCGCTTTCTTTATATTGTTTGTTTCTCGACATAACTTCGAGTTGATCTACGGCTGTTACAAGCATTTGTAGTCTCTTCAAGACGGTGACTGAATGAGTCAAGTGTCGTTTAGCATAATCCAGTGATTTGACGTCCTGCGTGATTTCCTGAACCATTGATTCTGATTGAGCTGCTTTGAATTTAATGTCTTGAATCCTCTTGAATAATTCCTAGTGTCATACAAATCAAAAGATTATTGATTCTTTCTATTTTTAAGTCTAAGGTTCACTTGCTTGGATAGCCTGGTTAGCTTTCTGTAAGTCTTTGTTTCCTTCTGAAGCATCTTTATCATATTGCGCATCTGTCAATCGCTCTGCTTCTCTACTCATTTCAGTCATCTTGACTTGAAGTTTTGTCAAAACACCATCTACTAAAGCAAGCGACTTTTCTGTTTAAGAAGTCAGTAAATAGGAAAAGACTCAAAAGAAGTATAAATAAGTGACCTGTTGGAAACAGTCTATTTAAGTACTCAGCAGCGTCGAATTCTGGTGAATCCAAAAAGCTTCTTGCGTTCAGGATAGCAAGAGCTTGCGCTTCTAGTTGACGAGACACTTTGGCTTTATTGGTGCTCATAAAGTTTTCAAAATGTAAAAAAAAAGCAAAAAGTATTTTATTAAAATCGGAGCTAAACATGGTAACAAATAAAACTTCATACAATATTAAGTTTGATAAAAATGACATAGAGGGCTTCAAGCAAATTGTCATAAAGTTAGTAGGACTTCGTTTCACTCTTATGTTTTTCCATCTTATAGACACCACTACAAGCTGCTTATACAAAAGGGCCCTTTCTGCTGCCTTCTTCGAGCAAGCTGCAGTTTGTTGCTAATAGAGGACAAACGGCTCGCCTAAAGTAATGCAAAATGCCTCATTTTCGAAAACATCTTCTTGTGTCTTAAACAACACTTTTGGTGTTTAATTTGCAACAGGCCATTAAATGGTCTTCAAATGATGCGCTTGCTTTATTTTAAAATAGACTATAGACATTTGTCTTCGCTTTAATCTTGCTTCATTCTTCAGTCGCTGTTTCAGACACTTCTTTTGAATCTTCACTCTCTGTAGCTGATGAAACCTCTTCTTCGCTTTTCGACTCAGTGAGAGAAGCATTTTCAACAGGAGAAGCATTTTCAACAGGAGAAGCATTTTCAACAGGAGGAGTGCCTTCAACAGTAGAAGCATCTTCAACTATTAATTTTTCTTCTTCAATTGGGTCATCCTCAATTGAAGGTGCAAGTGTTTTATGGGTTTCTTCTTCTTCAACATTGACATCTGATTCTTGAAGACTTGCAACCAGATTTCTCTCACCAGGTGCTTCTAATTTTGGCTTACAAATTGTGTTAGGTAAACGTCCTGATAATACATCTAACGCAATAGGTCGATAGCGCTCAGAGCTCTCAGTGAGATGAAACAGCCAAGCTTCCATATCTGCAGCAGACTTAGCTCGCAAAGTCCATGTCATGCGATCACACAGGCCCCACCTTTGCTTCGATGTGAACCACTGTTTGGGCAAGGCGTTGTGATGCGATTGTAACAAGTTGCGCGAGGCAGTATGAGGTTGCAGTTGAAATATAAGATTATGATGCAAATTTGTTGCTAAAGAAGAGACTTTGTAGTGTGGCACAAAGATAGTCGCATCTGGCTTCCCTGGGTAATGACTTGACTTGCGATATTCGTGCAAAAAACCTGCTGGGGTTAACACATATATATATTCATGCCATTTGCGAAAAATACGAGATCTACGCTCCATGTGTGCAGCGAAAACAGGTTGCAATAAAACATGTGAGCGGTTAGGGTATTGAAGATGGTTTGGATGACGAAAAGCAGCAGTTTCCGAAACTAGTTGCTCTTCATGTTGTTTTTGAAAATTGCACCAGTCACTGTCCATTCTTACTTTTTCAAATGCGCTTATAATAGCTTGGATACCTCGATCTACACCTAGGCTAGATTGGTCTTGCATTTGCTGAATTTGTTGGCATAAGCGACGTAGTTCTTCTATCAAATGTTCCTCCGATATTAATGTTTCCCGCTGAAGTCTTAGTACTGTTTCGTGCATCTTGTTTTCTTGATTATATACCTTCACCATTTGTTTTACCACAGCTATTCAAGCAAGCTGCTGTTAGTACTTGATGAACCTCCCTTTTACTCAAAACTTTTCCGTATCTTTTCTTTTTTATTTTACCTGCATTCATAAGCCATGGATCTTTTTTCATGTGACCATGATACGGATGTTGATCAAAAAAGACTAACTGACGATCCAATTGTTTTAAACGCCTAGCAGCCTTGCGCTTCATATTCGTCAAGTGCACAAGTGAAAGTCTACCGTCATTACGTATGGCTTTAATCATCCACTTTAATTCACGCTTGATATTAGAAAGAGTAGGAATAGCCTCATTTCTTAGGAAAGTAGCTAGATCTGCATGATCTCTTGCTGTATTTGCGTGATATCGTTGCCATGCTTCACATATACTACGAATGCCACCCTGAAAAGAGAAATGCATTTGAAGTAGCTGATTGTCTTTGTGTAACAAACATCGCCGTCTCTGGCGAAGTCTTAGTGGCTTCCTAAAGCTTTTTCGATAATGAGCATGCTGGCCATTGATTGGGAATACCATAGCGTTCTCCAGTTTACGGTATTTTTTGGCTACACGTGTTTCAATACTACCTACTATTTCGAAGTATTGAAACAACCTTTTGGATAACAAGTGCCATGCCTCAAGGCGCTCAATTAATAGACGAACAGGTCGAATTCCTTGGTTTGGTGTTCCAGGAGCAACATCATCAAACAAAAAGGTCTTAAAAGCAGATGGGTATCCTTTTCTGATGCTCCTTCTTCTCCATTTAGGACGCTTCAAGAACCTGCGACGATTATGCTCAATAGCGAATTGAGGTGGAGGAGAAACAAGTTTGTGGTTGGATGTGGTTGGCGAGTAGCAGGCAGAAGGTGATGTAAGGTTTGTAGAAGAGTAAGAAGGTAAAGGTGGTGTACTTTGTAGCATAGTAGGTAAATTAAAAATGGAGATAGAAGGGAACAGCACTTTGACAGATGAAGGAGATCCGATAGCCGTTGTGGCACAGGATGGAAGATTGAATGGTGCTTCTAGTTTCTCAAGTTGTGACGCCGAGGTCTTTAAAGGTGAAATTGCATTGCTTCGTTGGACTCGCGCCCATTGTTTCTTTGAAAGTATTGATGACATGTGTTACTATAAAATAGCTTGAGATTTTATTACGAGTTATTTCAACAAAGAAGAAATATGCTTGAGAGGCAGAAAAGACCAAATGAAAAAAGGCAAAAAAAAAAGAGAATGAGTCAATGGTATTGAAGGTTCATATTGATACCTGTTGTTGAGCTAACTTATGGTACCTTACAGCAGTAAATCGTTAAAATTGTTTGGTAAAATTTAAAATTTTCTGGGAAACACAATGATGGTAAGTTTCAAAGGCATGCAAATCTACATATTTTACTTTTAGCTTATTCTGCTTCTAACTTTTATTCTGTTTCTTTTTAGCATATCCAGATAACTTTTTTTTTTTCATTATTTTACTCAAGCCTTAAAAGCAAAAAAGATAAAACAAAAAAAAAGAACTGCGGTCCAGAAGAAAAAGGACATGGGAAGAGAGTTTTTTTGATCATATCACCTAAAACTGTACTCTCTTTTGTTTTCATGTATTATTATTGCAACAACTATGTATAATCTTAATGTATAAAGAAGGAGAATGGTGATAGCCATCGATGTTTGGGTGATTTCGCAAAGTGATTGTCAGAGGCCTTTTAATCTTTGATCGCTTATAGTCGCCGATAGGCTTAGTTTACACTGAAAAAAAACAAAAGCAAGACCAATATGAAAATTTATATCTAACAAGCGCTTGTACGTTACAACAGAATGACAAAGCATAATTGTAACCAGCAAAGTTGAATTAGAAAAGCTAAGAACCTCTACAGCCTCCATGTTTTGTCATCTCGAATTGTCGAATAGAAGTAGTCCTCAAAATTTTATCTTTGATATAAACAGATTGATACAGTTTCAGAAAGAGAACTTATGGAAAGAAATTCATAGGGTGAGGTCCAAAGTACATAAAGCCAAAATCAAGGGAACAAGTGTCTCTACTGGACTTCATTGAATACAAAAAACGAATATGAAAAGACTGTGCCTCAGCTTTTACATTTCTTTCAAGATGTTAAGTAACCTTTGTTCGATCTCAAGATAATAAGCGAAGCACATTCATTGTATTTTCATAAATCATTAATAGAAAAGGTGGTAGAACTTTTTTTTTGGGAAGATATGTTCAACTCATTACAAAATACATCATGACCAAGCTTGAAGGCTATTCTACCACAATCCAACCTTTTCTTAAATTATCAAAGAATACGGATACTATCTGTATTTTTTTACTTCTGATCTATCAATTATTACTTTGAAGCTTTTCTTTTTGTGAATAGAACCAATGCTGCGGAAAGATTGATGCATTGATTCTTATAAATTTGATCGATTGGTT
This sequence comes from Choanephora cucurbitarum, assembly GCA_025331435.1. Lineage (NCBI taxonomy): Eukaryota > Fungi > Mucoromycota > Mucoromycetes > Mucorales > Choanephoraceae > Choanephora > Choanephora cucurbitarum. The sequence goes on along the minus strand of JAIWNI010000010.1, from coordinate 108,528 downwards.
TTCGAGATCTAATTGATACTTTTAGTGCATCAATCAAATGAGATTGAAATCACTAAATGTTCTTTTTTTTCTCCTTGAGTATGTATATCCATCCATAGATTTCTATTTTCGCTCCCATCTTGATCTGTCTTAAGCAGTCTTGCCTTGTCAAGAATATGGCTCCTTCTTGTGCTTAAATTTAAAGTTTGAACGTATGTCCTTTTTTTTTCCAAAAAGAGATAAAAGAAACATCTTGCTCTGTACTACTGTCACCGCTTTAAGTCGCCGAGATGGAAGCATTGGAAGAATAAAAACAAACTTTATGGAAAGATCTGCCTTTTTTCTTTTCTGAGTAGTGAATCTGTCAATACATATAAATAGGCCAGCCTCACTTGCATGTATTGAATCTCTCAACCGCAACTCTAAAAACAAATGGACGCAACGACAATAACGGGATGGCATACGAAATCAATAGAAGAAGTATCCAAACAGCTCAATACATCACTCAATGATGGTCTGACTGAAATAGAAGCTGCTCAAAGACAACAAGTGTATGGATTCAATGAACTTGAATCGAACCAAGGAGCTACATGGATACGAGTATTGTTACGTCAGTTTTTGGATATCATGAATTGGATCTTCATTGCCTTGGGTGCTGTCTCACTTGGTTTGAAGGATTATATTACTGGCCCTGTTTTGATTGCAATTGCTCTTATCAACTTTTATTTGACTTTTCATCAAGAGTATGCTGCAGAACAAACATTAGCTGCTCTCAAGGAACTTAGTACGCCCACTGCTGAGGTTATTCGAAATGGTGTTCTGCAAACCATTGCTAGTAGTAATCTTGTACCTGGTGATATATTAGTAATCAAAGAGGGAGACTCTGTGGCTGCCGATGCACGACTTGTATATTTATCTAATCTAGAAGTTGATGAAGCTTTGTTGACAGGTGAATCTGTACCTGTTCAAAAGGAACTAACTGTGTTAAATAATGAAAGTAAGTAAAAAAAAAGCTGTTTTCTTTTACCTGTTATTAAGTCAACATACAGATGAACCTTTGGGTGATCGTAAAAATATGGTGTACAGTTCTACTTTCGTTAGTAAAGGCCGTGGTCAAGCAATTGTGACATCTACTGGCATGAAAACAGAAATAGGCAAAGTAGCTGAGAAGTTAAACGATACTGATGATGGAGATCGTACACAGATTCAAAAAGGTTTGCACAGAATGTATGTGTTTTTACTTGCTGTCGGCGTTGTTTCTATCATTGTTGTCTTTGCATCTGTCAAATTCCAACTTGACTACGGTGTTGTCATGTACGCTATTAGTGCTGCTTTGTCTGTCTTACCTGCTGGTCTTACTACTGTCTTGACTTTGACGCTTGTTATCGGAGGCAAGGAGATGACTCGACATCAAGCTATTGTTCGAAAGCTTAAAGTACTCGAGACACTGGGTTCCTTGACACATATCTTTTCGGACAAGACAGGTACACTTACTATGGCCAAGATGGTTGTTGTTCGCTTTTGGACTCCTCAAGAAGGCTACTTCTATGTTACTCCCCATGGACTAGCACCTCAAGGTGAAACCTATCGCACATTTGACAAGCTAGATGACAACCCACTTACAACCAAGGGCATCGAATTAGTAGAAAAGAAGCAACTACATACAAACGAAAGTATCACTCGATTGGTAGAATGTGCTGCACTTTGTAACATGTCAAGCATTCGACGTCGCGAACATGAAGACAATGAGCTTAAAGTTCATAAATCCCTGACAAAGACCTCAACTCGTCATAGCAATGTAGTAATTGAAATGCCTACTCAAGAGAAAGACAATACTGAATCTGATGACTGGATCCCTAGTGGAGCTCCTACTGAGGTTGCGCTCCAAGTGTTTGCTCACAAATTTGATAAAGGAAAACCACAGCTACAAGAGAATGATGGCTGGGAGTTGGTCCAGGAATATCAGTTCAATTCGACCATCAAAAAAATGTCAACTGTATGGTACAATCGTCCCCTTGATTATACTGCCGTGTTTACGAAAGGAGCTACAGAAAAGATTCTACCTCTCTGCCAAGGTTCTGAATCGCAAAAATGGCAAGATGAAGTCATGGCTCACGTGGATAGTCTAGCAGCCAAAGGGCTTCGTGTAATTGCTTTAGCTTATCGAAAAGAGCAGGGTAAAAGTTATGATCAGTCTACGGATCGTGATATTATTGAAAAGGACTTGATCTTTCTTGGACTCACAGGCATCTATGACCCCCCTCGACCTGAATCTCGGCAGGCTGTAAAAGAAGCTCATCAAGCAGGTATCTCTGTTCACATGTTGACTGGTGATCATGTCATTACTGCTACGGCAATAGCAAAAGAGTTGAATATATTGAACGATACAATGCCGCCTGAAGTTCTTCAAGAGCTTGTCATGACCGGACCGCAGTTTGACGCATTGACAGATGAACAAACAGACAGTCTTGCTCACCTTCCTTTCGTTGTTGCTCGTTGTTCGCCTGAGACGAAAGTCAAGATGATTGAGGCATCTAAGCGCCGTAGTTATATTGCTGCTATGACAGGAGATGGCGTCAACGACTCACCTTCTCTTCGGAAAGCAAATGTAGGCATAGCCATGGGAAAGAATGGAAGTGATGTAGCCAAACAAGCCTCTGATATTATTCTTACCGATGACAACTTTGCTACCATCATTAGGGCTATAGCTGAAGGAAGAAGAATCTATCAAAACATTCAGCGTTTCTTGCTCTATTATTGGATTTCTGTTCTCAGTCTTTGGTTTGTCCTGATGGTTTCACTTGCGCTTAGAGATACTGAAAACCGAAGTGTTCTGCCCATCTCCGCGATTCAAATTTTATTTGTTTTCGTTGTTGTTACTCCTCCTGCAGGTGTTCTGTCTGTACTGCCTCCGTCCAAAACCATCATGAAAGAACCACCTCGATCACCTACAGAAAGTTTGTTCAATCGAGAGATCATCTTGGATTTGCTTGCCTATTTCCTTTGTTTGGCCTTCTTCAGTATCATTAGCTACATCATTCCTCTGTACACTCGAGGCCATCATGGTATTGAAGGTAGTAACTGTGACAGCTACTTTGATTATGAAACTTGTGAGTCTCTTTTTAGAGGCCGCGGCATGTTCTTGGCCTATCTCTCCTTAGCAAGTATTATTGTCATGCTTCACTGTCGATCGTACCGAGAATCTGAATTTAATATGGAAGGCATGAAGAGGACTCTGAAGACAAAAGCAGTTTTCTATACCCTTCTGTTTGATATTGTGTGTCTTGTCATATTCTTCTATGTGCCTGATGTATCTCAAAAGGGGTTCTATATGCTTCCTATCAGCTGGGAATGGGCTGTCGTTATTGCTTTCTTGGTGCTTACTATTGCTTATGGAGAAATACACAAACTGCTGAAGCGAAGATACCTCAAACCCATCAAGCCTCATCAATTCAGTCCTTATATATCAATGGAATAATTTAGTTTTAATTTGTTTCTAAAAATGTTTGTTTGTCAGCACTGTCAGTCTTTATTGTTCTTTTTTTTTATTAAATTTAATGTAAATTTTCTTTTTATCAATGAAACAAACGTCATATAGCAAATTTATCGTATAATGACATTGCCTTGCTTTACTTAAGCATAGTAACTTTAAATCAAGAAACAGTAAATATGTAAAGCATACAACACAGCTTGAAATGAAACAAAGAGAATGATATGTATTCACAAGATGCTTGTCTTTGTCCTACTAAAAGATGAATATGATTGGTCTAAAATGTAGACATAGAGGGCTTGATCTGAAATTGAAATAATTTATAAAGCGAGTTGAAAATAACAATCCTGACGTATCATATTACTTTTTCTTCACTTTTTTTTTTATTTATTTTTCTAAAAAAAAAATCCCTTGAAGGTAACAAGAAAATCCTCTTTCCTCTTCTCTTTCTAAGAAAACAACAACAACAACAATAACAGACTGGAAAAAAGCAATAGAAAATGCAGAATCAACCAGTTTATACCTGGATTTTTATAACCGGAATTGTCGTATTCTTTATTGTTGTGATTATTCTTCTGTTTTTCACAAGGTCACCTATTGAATTACCTCTCTCTTTAAATGGAGATTTTGATAACATATGCTCAGATTCGGAAGAAGATATTGCTACGCTGTCTGAAGATGCTCGTCTGAGTTACGAAAGTGCTAAAAGTAAAGCTATTCATTCTAATTAACATGATCATTACTAAATAAGAACCATTTCTTATAGCCTGGCAGGAACACCATCCACCCAACAGTATCCCCACTGATATAACACCACCACAATACCAGTCGATTCAAGAGAAAGGTGTTTCAGCCTTCGAGTTTGAATGGGAGCCAGAAGCAAATGTGTTTGTAGCAGGAAGAACTGAAGTCCAGTTCATGGAGGGTGAGAATTGTGTTCAGACAAATCTACCTTTACCTCAGAACCAAGAAGTTTATTATTGGGAGGTAAAAGCGATTCTTTTTTTTTGAAAGGAAAATTGATAGCTCATTCGTACCGATTAGGCTAAAATGTTCGATAAACCTGAAAGTACAATTGTCTCAGTTGGTGTTGCAACAAAGCCTTATCCTAGTTGGAGATTACCAGGTAAGAAAGAAAGAGCTGAGATAACCTGTTTATTGAATATTAAAAAAAAAAAAGGTTGGAACCGGTATTCTATTGGTTATTTCTCAAACGATGGCAACAAATCATTCAGTTCTCCATTCAACAAGAAGCCTTATGGCTTACCTTATAAACATGGTGATGTCATTGGTGTTGGTTATAGGTATCGAACTGGATCTATCTTTTTCACTCGTAATGGTAGAAAAATAGAAGAAGCATATACAGGCATGCGATGGAATTTGTTTCCTACCATTGGTGCCAATGGTCCATGTCAGATTCATGTCAATCTAGGACAAATGGGATTTGTGTTTGTTGAGGCCAATGTAAAGAAATGGGGATTAGCGCCTGTTCAAGGTACTCTATTACCACCACCTGCTTATGGCACAGAAAGAGACACTATTCTATTGGCCATGGGTACTGCCTCAGAAACACCACAAAACGAAGCTACCCTGATTGACATGGAAGGTGTTCCACGAAACATGCATTCTAGTAGACCACCACCTTATCACTCAGCCCAACAAGATACCAACAATCAGCCTGAATCTATACTATGATTGACTCTCCCTTACATTTGTGAATACCAATTTTTTCTTTTTCATTTGCTGCTTTCTTCAACAGAGAAACTGTAGATAGTCCGTCCAATTTTTTTTTATTATTTACACATTAAAAGAAGAAAAAAAAGGTGGACTTAAGCCTTTTCAAAAAAGTCATCTTTTTCTTCATCGCTACTGTCACTGGTATTCTTTTCTGGCTTAGATTCTGTCATTTCTTCATCCACAGGTGCAACAGGTGCAATTGTGCCTCGCTTAATCAACTTCTCTTTGTATTCATCTCGATAACGCTTTTGTAACAATGACAAGTCTTTGTCCCCATCCAGCAGAGCTTTTCTAATTTGATTCAACATCTTTTCTCTTCTAGCACTACTGGTAGGATCTTGTTCATTGGAGTTTGGGAAAAGCGATACATAATGCAATGATTTAGGGAAATGAGTGGTGTAAAGCAATTTGATCTCTGCATCATCCACCTTGGATTGAAGTTCGGCTGTCTTTGTTTCATCTGAATTTTCCTGTAATGCTCTCTTGGCTTGTTTTAACTTTCTCATCACCTTCTTGCGCTCTATAGAGAGACCATAATGTCAATGAGAGACTTGGGGCTCGAATTCGTTTGACTACTTACCGAAATGCTTGATTTTATGGTATTTGGCTGCTTTTGTACGTTCTTGTTCATCAATCGTCTTTTCACCTAATTCAAATTCGAGTGCTCGTAGCTTTCTCTTTGCTTCTGTGGTAGCTTGAGCAGGTAGCTTGTCAGACTACTAAGAGAGATTAATATAAAGAGACCGAGTGCTTCGAAAGTCTACTTACCTTGTTCAACATACGCTTAATATCGCGCACCTTCTTCTTAATTTTGCCAGCACTGTTTAAGTCATCGTCTCCTTTCTTTTTGTTATTCTTGTTGTTCTTGTTGTACTGTTGTGTGGTCTTCATGGCGAGAAGAGAAAACGTAGTGGTTGAAGGAGAAGAAAAGAAAAAAAAATAGAAGAACAAAAGCGTAAGAATCACTTTTCGTTAATAATAAAAGACGTCACATCAAAGAGTAGTGTGGCTTGCCTAATACAGAGTATGTTTATTGCATAAAGTCAAAAGAGTGAGCCTTGGCTATTGACATTGTAAACTGAGTTTTTTTGTGCTATTTGGCTAATTGTTGTTTAGCTGTATTTACTTGCAGCCTCTTATCTTGTATTCACATACTCTATCTTGATAATGAAAAATGCGTACTGCTTACTAGACACAATTTGTGATCAATAGAGATGTACTCTCAATCTGATGCTTATAGTCTCAAATTGAGCTATAAAGAATTTTGAGATTTTCAAAGGAGAATCAGAAAGTAAATCCGTCTCTTTTATGTTCTTCAATTATCATCTGTTTGATCTGTTGAGTTGAGATTCACTGATGACACACATGCTCCAAACTGTTTTGTCCTCAGAAAAGAGTTTTTGCAATGCAGCCTTTGCATCGCCGATTTTTCTTCAAAGACTTGCTTGAGGATGCTACTAAGTAATTAAGTAGTGCATCTCGCTTGCAAGCGCTTTTCAAACAAAACGGCATTCTGCTTCTTCTGCTTTAGATACACGTTCAACCAGCTGATTAGTATCAAGACAAAAAGAAAGACGTTGTCCTTTTTTTTTAAAAAAAAAGAGGCTTTAGATATTATTTTATCTCATGTATAGTGCTACTTGACAAGAAAGAGGCATAGACTACACCAAAACTTAACGAACAGGTTATGTAGTGCTATAGAGTTTTCAGAGTCGTACAATGCTCATGTAACTATTGATTTCAAACTCATCTTTACTGAAAACGAATCCCTATTGTCTTCAGAGCATAAAAAAGGGAAAAGCATTGCCTGCTTTTTTTTTTTACGTCAAGCATTGTCGGTTAATCAATTTCTTCATTCTCGTTTCCAAAAAGCTTGAATCCTATATCATCAACTTCCTTTTTATCCTTCACTTGCCTCTCCTTTCCTTTTTTGTCTAAAAAAGAAAAGAAGAAAAAGAGAGAGAAACACAACAGCAACAACAACGACAACAAAAAGACTCTTTTTCTCTCTCTTTTCTTTCTCTTTTTTTTAAAAAAAAACTCTTTATATAACATACATACTAAGCTAATTAATAACATCATAATAATGGAGAAAGTAATATATCTTTATCTCTTTCGCTCCATCTCGAACTGATCCCCACCATTCTTTAGGAAAACCGACCCATTCCTTTTACAGTTTTAAGAGTTCAACTGGAAAAACTAGTCGAACAACACGATCAACGAGGTCTTATATTTACCAAAGATTTATTGGATTTGATAGATAAATATGAAGTATCTGAACAGGTCACTTTGCTGACCGAGATTCAGAAGAAGGCTATTTTGCCATACACCACCAGTAATCCCGACCTAGAAATGACAGTGGATGACATTCTTAACCTTCTAAAGATTGTGTGTCCACCTTCTCTAAAGCAACAGCCTACTCGAACCAGAAGTGCTTCTATCCTGAAGAAAACAATGCAATGGAAAAGAAGGCCTTCTGTTGTTGCTTCCTCTGTACAGGAGAAAATGTTGGAAGAGCCTACAGAATTTATTACTGACGAACTTACTGTAAAGCCTTAAACTTTTCCTATCTGCCCTTGTATCTCATTTTCTTTATCTCTTCTATTGTTAGACCACATCGCCTACACACGAATTAAAAGAAGAAGAAGAGGAGGAAGCAGTGGAGGAAGAGGACGTAAAGTATGGCACTTTGCCTATTATGCACCTAACTAATGGCTTCAAACAGTATTCAAACCAAAAAGAAGTAGCTAGATACTATCGTCGATCTCTCAGGCTGACTCAGCGATTAAAGCATTCAGAACAGAGTTTGGCCTATATGGCACGTGATAATGAAGACCGTATCATCGAATTGCAAAACAAAGTAGATGATATGAATCTAGAGGTCATTCGGCAAAGAAAAGAGATTCAGGAATACAAAGGCAAAGAAAAGAATAGCTTAGAGCAAATCAGTGCTGTAAAGTTGTATGTTGTTCGAATCAACTGTACACCAACTAATATTTCTATTTTCAGTTAGAGACACATATCTCAACTGTACAACGCTCAGAGACAAACCAGAAACAAGTCTATCTTTCAATCAAAGCTTTGTTTGATGAAAAGTGTGGTAAGTCAGATAAATCGATAAACATATAGCATTGACTATTCATTGTCTTTCACTTTTTTTAGAGGAAACTCAGAAACTACAAGAGCTGTTAAAGCAGAAAGAATCGGACCTTGAAAAGACTGAAGCATTGTTAGATAGTTTTCATTCTGAAGTCAAAGGGTTAAATGAAGAGAGAAAGCGCCTAGTTGAACTTCAGAATACACTGGAACATGAACTGGAAACATCTGCCCAAACACATCAGCAGCTGGCTGAACAAAAATCAGAAAATGAGAAACTAAAGGAAATCATTGACACACTCAAGACAGATTTAGATGAAGCACTCTATCATCAGAACAACCATCATGAGCTATCTTCTTCATCTTCTTCTATACTGAGCGATAGAGAAAAACTGGAGGATCCAATTAAGGTAATTTTTATGGCATAATTCTACTTTTTTTATTCGCTTCTTTCTTATGCATCTCACCTACATGTAGACATTGGAGAACGAATTAATACCTAAAGTGAGTATTGGAAGGAAACATGAGGCTGTTAGAGAAGAGAGAGATTTAACTTCTTCTGGTTAGGATATCCGAATAAAATCTGTGCAAGATGAAAAGGATTATTACAAGCACAGAGCAACAGAGACCAAAAGAGATCTGGATCGTGTCAAGAGTGAACTTGATTATCTGAGAAAGGCTTTGGATTCAGAGAACAGATTACTTGTGAATGAACTAGCAGAACTAAAGCGCAAGACTCATCCAGCTGATCTCTTTTCTACAACATCAACAACTGCTGCTGCTTCTACTATAGTCAACATGGAAGAAAGTTTGCCTACCATACCCGTATCTATTGATCTAAGCATACCTCAACCTCCTATTCATGACCTCTGGACTCCCTTACGTATGCGTCAACATCGCCATCTCAACAAGAAGAAGAGAACAGTACAAGACTTACATGAGGTAATACCTAAAGCTTCACCCTATTTCCTTTTATTTCACTCAACACTTTATTAGACACAAACTACAGCGCATGTCATGATTCACCCAAGAGAACACACCACCAAGATAATGACCAAAAAGGAAGATAAAGTGATTAACAACACAGTGACATTTGCCATGTATACTCTGTTTGTTTATTTCTTTGGTATTGTCACCTCTACTTTCCTGTTGGATGGGAATGTACCACAGGCAGGTATTGAACAAGCATTACAAGCAACTTCTGAACATACAAGCAGTAAAGTGATGCAGATTGTGTTTTATTGGATTGAAAAGCTATTGTTTGAATCTTGAAGCCTTTACTCTTTTTATTTATTTTTTTCTTTTTTTTTTTTTACTTTTGTTGACTATACAAGATATCATAATGACCTAAAATACATGTTGAATAAAAAGAAGTGGGTTTCTTTCAAAGATTCTTCATACCTGGTCTATAGATAAGCTTAATAGGCTTTTTCACTTTCTCTTGTTCATCTTGTTCAGTTGGCCAAAATTCATGGATAGCAGCCTGATCATCTAAACCACCATCTAGATAGACGACATGAATGGGGACCTGTAAAGCTTTACTAAGAGCAATAATCTGTAGATGATCTGATTCCCTTCCAAAAGCTTCAACATGCATAGAACAAAATTCGTCAATTGATATCATCTCATCAATCAAAAATGGCTCGTATTCAGCAGCATGTAGTTTGAGATAGGCAGAGGCAATAAATCGGAAATGCATTACAATGGCATTGCTGATTTCATCTGATTGAAACTGAACCAAGAGCATATCAGGGTCATTTCGATCCAACTGTTTAAACTGTTGAAGAGCTACTTCATGAAAGTCTTCAAAAGCTAACTTTTGAAATCCACTAGATATCAATAGCTCTTCTGTCTCTTTTAACTTGGTGAGATTGGCTTGATAAGTTGCTTGGTTCTGAGAAAGAGCACTTTCATACCAAGCAAAAGCAAAAGCTGCCATTGAAATAAAGATATGAATTCTCAATGAATCTCTAAGTCTCTGCCTATTGCTTTACCTCTAAAAAAGCAGTTTCCTATTTAGATAGAATAAGCAACTGAAAAAGAAAAATAAATGAACGCGTTTATTACCATCGCCTCGACATTTTCTAATTTTATCATGGGTATGGCTAAGGTTCTGATGCCCTTTCTTAGTTGGTCGAATGAAGCATGATGAGTGTTGCTTTGCCTTACCTGAATTTTTCGTAAAAAAGGTTCATTTTCCTTGAATTCATCTACTAATTTTGAAATAGGTTCTTCTTGACAGACAAGAGGAATCTTTTGGTATTTATGCATTATTATATGGGCCTAATGAAGCATATAAGACTTACTTTTTGAGCCTCTTCGTCTTTTATCTGCTGTTCGAATTCTAAAATTTGCTCATCTGTAAGCAAAGGTTCTTCTCGCTCACTTGACATAGTTAAGAAGAAAGAAAGAAAGAAGATCGGTATTGAAACGCCGAGAAAACTTTCTTTTCAATTGTTTTTTTTACGTTTGCATTAAAAAAGAAATTTTGACATTGCTTAGCGTACGAAAACACTAATGACATGATTGGCGTAATGGGACTGTTCATGCATGATTTTCAATTTGCAACAACCATTTCAGTTACCCCTTTCTGCCCATTTGAATGAAGCCAGAATCCAAAAAGCTTTATCTATAAAGCGCTGACAATGAATATGTTTGTGTCACAAAACTGCCCCTTCTCATTTCCCCTCTCTATTTCTCTTCCTTTTTCTTTTACAGAAATATGACAACAGAAGAAGTGAAATACGATCCTTTTAAGGCCTCAGAAGCATTTGCGGTTTATGTAATAAAAAGAAAATTTAAAAGAATAAAGTCAGAGTTTACTAACTCCTCTGAGATGACTAGTTGATTGAGGCAGCCAGTAAATTGGTAACATCGTTGTGATGAATACTTTGTTTACGTGACTAAATTTTGCACCTATAGCAATCTCGAGTAGATGAAGTTTCTGGTAGTATAAATGAGAAAGGTAAAATACTTGAAGGACATACAAAGAAAATAAAAGCTATACTGACTTTATACTATGCTTAGTGGACGAAGTTTATCAACGTTTAGATAGTATGGAACGCTCATTAAAGGAAATGAATCAAGATAAAGGCACTGCAGAAGAGCAAACATAGAACACTCTCCCTATCTTAATTATTTCAATTGCGTGCAGATATTTATATAAAAAAGAGAATGATTTTCTTTATTCAATACACACTATTGTGTTTAGTTGGCAGATTGAACCCAGTCAACGTTGGCAGGAGTCCAGTCAATGAGTTCACCAGCGTTAGGGAACCAGAGACCAATTTCCTTTTCAGCAGATTCAAAGGAGTCACTACCGTGAATGATGTTACGACCAACAGAGACCTAAAGAAAAAAAACAATAACGAATGTGAGCTATACAAGATATACAAGCATTTGAAAATGCACTTACACAGTATTGACCTCTAATGGTAGAGGGATCAGCCTTCAAGGGGTCAGTAGCACCGAGGATAACACGACCGGTACGGATAACATCAGGACCTTGCCAGACCTAAGAGAGAATGTGTGATGAGAACATATATATTTTATGGGAAAATTGAAAGCTCAATCATTACCATAGCAATAACAGGGGTACCACTGGTAATGTAGTTGACAAGACCGCTGAAGAAAGGACGAGCCTTAAGGTCATCGTAGTGCTTTTCAGCCAATTCCTTGGAAGGAGCAATAGCCTTCATACCGACAAGCTTGTAGCCCTTATCTTCGAAACGAGTGATAATCTTACCAACCAAACCACGTTGAACACCATCAGGCTATATTTCGTGTTTTAGTAAGAGTATATAAAACTAGTGGGCTACCCTTCTTCATTTACCTTGATAGCAATGAAAGTACGTTCAGTAGGAGTACCCCTATAATCATGAGATCAATGAACTCGATCAAATAAAAAACAAAGCATTTAATTGACTTACTTGACACCAGCAATAGGCTTGGAGTCAGCAGAAACGGGCTCTTTTAAAAAAAAATAGAGTATGAATTAAAGGCAGATCAAAGAATATTCAATAAAGAGATAACTTACTTTGAAGATAAGCGTAAGAAAGAGCACTGGCAGTGACAACACCAGCAGTGGCAAGAGCCAAGCGTTGAGAACCAGCAGCAGCAGTGGCACGAGTGGCAGTGGCGAAAGTACGAGCTATCAAACAATCATAAGGACGCGTTTAATTTTTTTAATAAAATAAACTTACCCTTCAAAGAAGCAGCAGCAGGTCTGACAGCTGTCAATCAAAAAAAAAAGTAAAAATCAGCATGATTTCTTATCATCTTCATTTTCTCAATGCATTACCGAAACGAGTAGCGGCACGGGCGAACATTTGAGGTTTAACTTAAAGGATTGATAAGAAAAGAAAAAAAAAAAAGAGAAAATGATCGGTTTCTTCAGAGGACTCATAAAAAATGTCCGTCGCTTATTGGTAAGAAAAAGAACTAAAAATAAACCAGGGGCATTTATTGCATCACACAAGAAAAAAAAAGTGCGAAGATGGGGGAGTAAGTGTAACATCTATTAATCTATTCTAAATGTAGCTCAATGAACATTAAGAATTGAAAGTATTATGCAGCTATCTCAATTCCGTGTGTCAATTGCCCCATTCTCTATCGAACTTTATCCTTTGTTCTTGCAAGAGATGGTAGATAGATGCAAAAAAAAACGTTGCTTGTATTAGCAGGCGACACGGTAAGTTGTTAGTAGGAACAGCACTAGCAAAACAGTTCTTTTTTATTTCCCTTTAATTGTAAAGAGAAAAAGAAAGATAAAGGCTCATTCTGCTCTGTCGTTCGTGTTATAATTCGCTTCATAATCAGGAGTGAAAGAAGCCAACAACAAGCTCAGTGGAAAAGCGCGTAATGCTCTTTTTCATCCATGCTAAATAAGCTTCTTTATACCCAAAAATATATATCCAGATAGCCTAGGTGGCTTTGTATTCCGAGGGAGATTTTAAACTTGGTGACTGTTTTACAACTTAGTCGGACCAACTAAAATTTTTTTGAGTGTATAACAATCAATCCCATACATGACCGCTGTTGTTCTTTCCTTTTCTCCTTTGTGAGCTTATAATCATAGTTGAAATGTCTGCTGAATACGAGGGTGCTATCGGTATTGATTTGGGTACTACGTAAGTTCAATCAATGCCAATTTGTTGCAGACAAGCAACTATCTAGTACTATTGTTATTTTTCAAAAAGAAAAGCAAAAGTTCAAGAAACCTAGAAAAAGGACAATGCTAATGATTTATTCTCGACATTATATAGCTACTCCTGTGTTGGTGTTTGGGAATCCGAACGTGTTGAAATCATTGCCAACGAACAAGGTAACCGTACTACTCCTTCCTACGTTGCCTTCTCCGACAGCGAACGTCTTATCGGTGATGCTGCTAAGAACCAAGCTGCCATGAACCCTAAGAACACCGTCTTCGATGCCAAGCGTCTTATCGGTCGCCGTTTCGATGATCCCGAAGTTAAGGAAGACATGAAGAACTGGCCCTTCACTATTGTTGACAAGAATGATGCTCCTTTCATTCAAGTCGATTTCGAAGGTGAAACCAAGACCTACTCTGCTCAAGGTAAATTCTCAACCCCTCTCATTGATTGGAAAAGAAAGCGAGAGAGAAAATTTTTTTTTACAAGGGAAAAATTTTTCGCTCTCAATTTCAGTCATGCTTGATTTATGCCCTGCATATGTCATGCACAAAGCTTAAATCGATTTCAAGCGACATCGTATCTAACGATCTATTGTATTTAGAAATCTCCTCCATGGTTCTCATCAAGATGAAGGAAATCGCCGAAGCCAAGCTCGGTAAGAAGGTCACCAAGGCTGTTGTTACCGTCCCCGCTTACTTCAACGACAGTAAGTAACAAATGAAGAAATATATCAAAAATTGGAAATTAATTTTTTCTTTAAAAAGGTCAACGTCAAGCTACCAAGGATGCTGGTGTCATCGCTGGTCTCGATGTTCTCCGTATCATCAACGAACCTACTGCTGCCGGTAAGTTATCTATTCGTGAATCAATAGATGGTTAATTGACTCACCTCTTTCTTTAGCCATTGCTTACGGTTTGGATGCCAACGACAAGAAGGAACGTAACGTCCTCATCTTCGATTTGGGTGGTGGAACCTTCGATGTCTCCCTCTTGACCATCTCCGGTGGTGTTTTCGCTGTTAAGGCTACCGCTGGTAACACTCACTTGGGTGGTGAAGATTTCGATAACAACCTCGTCAACCACTTCGTTCAAGAAATCAAGCGTAAGCACAAGAAGGACATTACTGGTGATGCTCGTGCCCTCCGTCGTCTCCGTACTGCTTCCGAACGTGCAAAGCGTACTTTGTCTTCTTTGACCCAAACCACTGTCGAAGTTGACTCTCTCTTCGATGGTGTTGACTTCCAATCCAACATCACTCGTGCCAAGTTCGAAGAAATCAACTCTACCGCTTTCAACGGTACCGTTGAACCCGTCGAACGTGTCCTCAAGGATGCCAAGATTGACAAGAAGAAGGTTGACGAAATCGTCCTCGTTGGTGGTTCTACCCGTATCCCCAAGATCCAATCTCTCCTCCAAGACTTCTTCGATGGTAAGGAATTGAACAAGTCCATCAACCCTGATGAAGCTGTTGCCTACGGTGCTGCTGTCCAAGCTGCCGTTCTCACCAACCAAGCCGGTAACGAAAAGACCCAAGACCTCCTCCTTTTGGATGTTGTCCCTCTTTCTCTCGGTGTTGAGATGCAAGGTGGTATCATGGCTGTTGTCGTTCCCCGTAACTCCCCCATTCCTTGTCAAAAGTCCAAGGTCTTCACCACTGCTGCTGATAACCAAACCACTGTCACTTTCCCTGTCTACGAAGGTGAACGTTTGATGACCAAGGAAAACAACCTTCTCGGTGAATTCTCCCTCTCTGGTCTTATCCCCGCTCCTCGTGGTACTCCTGAACTTCTCTGTACCTTCGATCTTGATGCCAACGGTATCTTGAAGGTTACTGCTCAAGATAAGGCCACTGGTCGTAAGGCTGATGTCACCATCTCCAACTCTACTCGTCTCTCTGCTGCTGATATCGAACGTATGGTTGAAGATGCTGCCAAGAACGCTGAATCTGACAAGGAACGTGAAGCCGTTGTTCAAGCCAAGCAAGACCTCGAAGCTTACGTTTACCAAGTTGAAAACAACATCTCTGACCCTAACGTCAACATGAAGCTCCGTCGTGGTGACCGTGAAGCCATTGAAACTGCTCTCGCTGAAGCCATGGAACTCATGGAAATCTCTGCTGAAGATGCCAAGGTTGATGACCTTAAGTCTGCTCAATCCAAGTTGAAGCGTGCTTCTACCCGTGCTTTCGCTCACGTCTACTCTCAACGTCGTTAAGTTTTTTCTGCTAAATTAGCTCACAAAGAAATATAATCGATAAAGACAAAAAAATTTGTTTTGTATTTTTCATAATTTGTTCATATATTAAAAAGTTTGTACAAACACCCTATTTGATTTAAGCATTTCGTTATCTGTTCCTGATTACCCTTTTGTTTATTGTCTTTTTCTCTCTAAATCAGGAAGTTAATAGTTTGCTCATTTGAGACTTTCATGAAACGAGAGCAATCTAGTAAGGAGGTGCTCCTAACCTGGTCCCAAGGAACAACACTGGCCCTTGAAGCCCCAGCTGTTCTTTTTGTAGAGCTGTGTTTTTACGTGCTTATGAGCAAAAGAGATAGCATGTAAAATGAGAACGCCTTGATTTTGTCTTTTTTTTTTTTTGCTTACAAAACGAATCAACACGACAAGCTCTAGTTGCATTATAGCAGTAGAAAGAAAAGTCAATTGTTTTGCTAGATAGACAAAAGGAAGAAAGACACGTATAAACATTTAGGGATGCGAACGACACTAGCATTTCCATTTCGCATTATCATCGGTTAACCTAGAGGGGAGTGAATTCATTTTCTCCCGTCATTTCCTCCCGAGGGAGCGAGTTGAGGGGAGTAAATTGACACTTTACTCCCCTCTGAGTTAATTGGTGTAATATCGTTCGTATCCCCAGCTTTTTTATCTGTTTAGTTACTAGTGTCATTTCTACTGCAAAAACACATATCAATGACAAGTCGCTGAAAAGTCATCAAACTAACCAAGATATTACTCCATGTTGTCTAGAATACATCCATATAAAGAAAATTGAGTCGTTATTGTCAACGCGTAGCAATTTGTAGATGTTCAAGACCTTTGTACCTTATATCATAAGCACTGACAGATACTTGCCTGTTCATAAATTCGCTTGCATTAAATTCCTGTCGTAAACTTCATTGGTTGAAGCAACTCTATAAAGCTGAATAGAAAACTGTTGAGTATCATTTTCAGAATCGGAATGGTTCATTAGGTATTATATCTTAAAAAGAACAGACTACTGTATTTCAACAACCTTCTTTAATAGGTACCTTACAAGACGATCTGTTTAACCAGAATAAAAGTATTGAAAGAATTGAGCTAGTGCTGCTTTCAGATGTCAAGTACATTAACTTCTACCCGCGGTAATTGGCGTTTTTCAATGATTTTATTGCAATGATTGGAATTAGTATAATGCCAGGACTGAGTGTTGAGCAGATCAGGATATGAAAATCATTGTCGAAAACCAACTGAAGATTCTCTTTAAACGCTTTCTTTTCCTTTCTTTCTTTCTTTCTTTCTCTTTCGAACCATGCGGTTGATTACTGGTTCAAAGCAAGTAGACTTTTAGTGAATAGAAGAAACAAATATATATTCGCCACTATTTTTACTTTTAGGACTTAGTAATAAATACATTAGGGGGTTTCGTTTCTGAAATAATTTTCTTGAAATAATTTAGAGTTTGCCAATCATATTAAAAGTTCAAAAATGCAAATGAGTCCCCCTTTGAATAATTTCTTTGAAACTTTCAAGGCTCAAAAATGTTCAAGCTTTTTCTTGAACAAATTTTGACCTCTTTGAAATTTTGTCTCATCCAATCATTTGCACTTTAAACTCAGATCCTGAAAGTTTCAAGAAAATTATTTCAAGATTTATTCAGAAATGAAACCCCCTATTATTGCTTGAAATGAATTGGTTTCAGCCCAATGAATATTAGATAAAGAATACTAGGCAAAATAATATACCGAAGCACAGACTTGGATCAAACTAGATCACTACAACCAAATTGTTGAAATCAAAATAGTTCCTTCATCTGTGCAAATCTCTCTCTCTATGTCTCTCTAAAACAAAACCAGTTTTATACATGGCTAATAAGCCGGATATATAAGCCATTTGCAAACAGTCAATCTCATTTTATCGCAGATTGTTTCTTATTGCTCGAGAACAGATTTGAAAGCATAAACCTTGTTTGTGATCACAAAGGATTCAGAAATATCTTTTATTTCTGACAAATAAGGCCTAAAGAAATCAATTGGAAGCTGTATGATAAGAGATATTTAAGACCGGATGTGAAAGCGATTGGAGAACGTATAGAGATTCAGGAACTATTGCTGTTGTTTTTTTTGTTGATAGAGGCAGTTTGTAAGCTCAAAGAAGATGCTTTCACAACAAGTTTCGATAATTATTTATTTTTAGAAGATTATAAAAGCCATAAGAGAAATTCGAATGTCAGAATAAATCTTACTCATTTCCTTTATTGCATTTGCTGTCGTTGATGATTATTTAGTATGTCTGGAGTGGTCCAAATAGTGCCAGGATAGATCACCCTTTGATATTAAGTAGCGTTTTGCAAAGGCTGCAGCGGCTTTAATGATAAGCTTACTCGGAGCAGTGATTTAAGTTGCTAAATCAATTGTAAAGAGAATAAATAGTGGGAGACGATGCTGTGATCATGTGAAAACATAACGCAACCATGATGCTAGGTTTTCTCGACTATACCTCTACATCACTAATAGTTCGCATGTAATTCCTTGAAAATATGGTACTTGTAAAGCTGGCCTGGCTGTTTAAAAAAAAAAGGCAGCCAACTGAAATTTCAAGAGGAGTTTGGTTGTCATACGACAAAGAAGTCCTATCTGCATAAAGCAATGGCTAGCAAAATCTCCTTTATATTTTGTTCACTTTATATTTTATTTAACCGACTATCTTCTCTTACAGTACAAATAACAAGAAATTCATTTTGGTTCTAATTGACTGAATATTCATGACTGATTGGTCTCAATATCTTTACAACATACCACTCTAATAAGTTCAACAATAGGTACCAAAGTACTATTATTTGCTCGAAATACGATTGACTCGCTTCTAACACCGACAGATCAAAAAGCTAAAGTTAATATTTAATGATTCTATAAAAAGAGATGATGTTGTTTCCAAAGAGGTAGCAATTAACATAATTGTAACGTCACTAATTGCTCGTCAGAAGAGGGCGTACGAACAGAAGGTTACATGTAACCATCATCGATAAGCAATGTGCAACCAACAGGTAACTGCAATTAGCTTTGATATACCCTATGCCTCTAAAGGCAGATTGTATGATTCTATAGCAACTAATTATTTGCCATGAAGATCCTACATGTGTAATCGTGTTTTAAACAGAAGGTACAAGAACGCCAAAGATAATGCTTTAATGAATCTTGTACCACCCATCTTTCTCTCCTAAACTATGACAGGGAGGACAGTCAAGAGCTTCTCACTGTTCTGTAGAGGTAATAATTTGAGATGAAGACCACCATAATTATGTTTGATAGGAAGAGCTTTTTCCTATCAAACTATTTGTGGCCATCATACAAACGTGTTACTCTTTCACATAGCCCAATTGACATTGATACAGACTCATGATAAAAGGCTAGAGTGGTCCTGGCAGGTTTACAATGATTACACGCAACTGAAACAAGTTGAAGAAAATAAAGAGAAGAGGATAAATGTGTATAGCAAAGATATCGAGTTATGTCCATGTTACACTCAATTTGTAATACTGTGTATAAAAAAAGAGGCGCTTGTATCACGCCCTCATTGTGTATTCTTCTCAACCAATAAGCTATTGCCTGTTTCAGACGAGATAGCCACACAAGCGCATGGTTATAAACAGCGTATGGGTGTGGAGACTGAGGTTAAACGGACTATCTTTATTAATATACAAATCAGTGTTGACACAGATCACCCGTTGAAGTTGCACAAGCATTTGACTTTTGTCACAAACCAATGCATTTCTCTCTCTCTCTCTCTCTCTTTTTTTCTTTACAAATAACTCCAACTGATGAGATCGTCACTTAATATAGTCTGTATTTCCCCCTTTTTTTTTTCAAGTTAATTAGAATGCATAAACGAAATGCAATGAGCTTTTTTTTTAAGATAAAACTGTACACACTTTAGGTTTCTACAGCAACAGAAAGTGTGTATGCTAAACAAAAGATCATCTGAAACATATCGACTGCTGGCCTGCATACTTCAGTTTTTCCCTTGCTATCCAGAACAACCCTACTATGATTTATAAAGCCGAGGAACTGCAAATCGAAGCAAATGAAGTTGACTAAGCAATTGAAATTAAATTTTGCCTGACTGGAAGCGCTGATCAAGAAATCTAAGACAACCAATCAGCTTATATGCTGTCCTTTAAGCTTTCATTCGGAACGAATCAACATTAGCCTTAAAGCGAGTCATTCCTGATTTTAAGAAAAAGGGCAATGATAAGAAACCAAGAAAACTGGATTTGGCTAGTGTCAGAAATTAAGATCAGTTTTGGGAACACGTGTTCCATAATAGGCAATTCATGAAGCTACGCGTTATGTTATTTTGCTAATCGAAGAGGATGAACCTTTTCCGCGCAAGTCTGGACATCATTGGCTTTTAGCGAATGGCGTTATGAGAATTCTCGAGATAAGCTGATGTGTATAGATTGTCTTTCCAATGCCAGATATAAACACTACCAAGACCAAAGCTCTATCTCTCTCTCTATTTTCTTTTAGTGCAATTGATCTCTCTATTTTCTTAGTTCATCAGTTATAGTATATCTTCTCGAAAATAGAAAGGATGCTTCATCCGAATCACAAAACATCGGTTTTTTCCGGCAAGTGTGAGAAAAATATACTGAGAAATTGGTTTCAAGCATTTCTCTGTCGTTACAAGCCTTGTTTCTTGTCCAAAACTGTTCAGAGTATATTCTCTGTATTCAGTCAGAAATATAGTAAGAGAAATGAAATGATCGTGCGTAACTCAATACAGAAAATCCTATCATCACCTTTATAAGATACCTAAAAAAAAACTTGATCATGGTTCAAATGGTTACACAAATAAGTCAACGTGGCTAGTCCAAGAATAAGCCATGCAATTACGCCATAATGCCACTTGTACATGATAGTCCATTTAGATTAAAATTATTTTGCGGTTTTTTATTGATCCATAAACGCCAATAGAGTTAGAATTGTCAAGAGGCATAGGCAGTATATGCTTCAGTTTGATCTATAAGATCTATGAAAATCGTATCACACTATCGCTAACAGACCTGGTTGAGTTCGTGTTACCATCTGGAGATTAAAGCCAAAAAAAAAGAAATCTGTCTACAACTAAAACCACGATAGTTGTTAATAAGAATACGGATAAACTGTTAAAAAAATGAAATAAGAGTTACATTTAGAGACAAAAAAAAACAATGTATAGTAAACTTTAATATATAGTAAATAAGGAATCATTAGAGAAAAAGAGAGAGAGATTATAATATAATGGAAGGGGGGGGGGGAAAGGCATATGAATACAAAAAAAGAAAGGATTAATTCTTTGAGGCATATTCTACTAAATCCAATTGAGAGTGTTCACCATCATCTACAATAGGATCATCATCAACATGGTGAGCTTGATGATGATTACCACGAAAAGAATGCTTTTCTTCAACATTATAATAATCAGAATCTTGTAGGGGAATACCAGAGGCGGATACCTTCATCTCAGGCACAGGCTTCTTGTCTATTGCGCTGTGTGGGACTTGGTTGTGTTTTTGAAAAACTTTTTGGTATTGCAATTGTTGAAGTTTAAGTTCATCAAATGCATTATGACTCAATGTGCCTGGTGTACCATGATTATTTGTGCTTGTGGTGGCAGAGTATTCTTGAGCAGAGAAATTGGAATAAGTGACAAACTGAGGTGTCTGTTGACTGTTTGACTTTTCGGCACTGGAGGTCTTTAAACCAAGGTTAGTGTTATCATCAATTTTGGGACTATAGAAAAATACATAAGCATATGGCATTCTGTTATCATATCTATTCCAGAAGACTTACTTGACCAAGACAGCAATAATGACACCACCACTAGAAAAGGCACCCAAGAAATTCCAAATGATACCAAGTACAATAGAACCAGCATAGTTGATAACAATGATTTCACGCAAAATACCAAAGATCAACAAGAAGACAGCAAACATCATGACTGCAATACTGATGATAGTGACAACAGCACGGATCTTGAAAATACCAGTCTGGATAGCGATATAACGAGGACCAGATGTATTGAACTTCTGCAGATGTTCACGTAAAATAGCTACTAGTTTGACACCTGCATAAGTAACAAGACAAGACAGAACGGAACAGTGGACAAACCACATGATATATAAAAGACGAGTGAAGAGTTGAGCAAGGTGTAAGTTTGATTCAGCCAAAATACCAGCCGCCAGCGACATGACATTGTTGATAATGAAGGGTGCAGTGAATAAAGTACCACCGATGACATCTACTAAACGTGGAGATGGCAACCAACTGTTGGCAATAGCACGGTGACTCTACATATAAAACCTTGTTTAGTTTCTTATTGGGTGCATAAAAAAAAATTAATTTAATCAGTCTTACATCAGCCAGAGTTTGAGCGATACCAATGAGATAAACTGCGAAACCACCATATTCGAATTGCCAAGCAAACTCATACAAAACTAAAAGTTGATAATTAATATACATAGCTGAGTTCCAGAGTGCAACCAGGCGTAAATTAGCTTAC
This sequence comes from Choanephora cucurbitarum, assembly GCA_025331435.1. Classification (NCBI taxonomy): domain Eukaryota; kingdom Fungi; phylum Mucoromycota; class Mucoromycetes; order Mucorales; family Choanephoraceae; genus Choanephora; species Choanephora cucurbitarum. The sequence continues at coordinate 86,313 of JAIWNI010000010.1, read as the reverse complement.
ATGAGCGAGAAATCATGTCGGGACAAATATCCGTTAAAAGAACAATACTTAAAATCAATCTCACTACAAACAGGAGGTAATGAGTTAAAAAGAATGATAGTCGAGATCTAGGATTGAGACATACACAAGTTGAAAATGATCAAGAACAAAAGCATACAATCAATAGGCTTTGGACGGAAACAACCTTTTGAGGCAGATGCGTCGAATAATGTGTGGCCTTTAAGAATAACACGGTTAAATAATAAAGCAGAACCTATAAGAAAAGAAAGAAAAATTTTGTTTAATACAACAAAAAAAAAACCTATCCAAGTTATTCATCGATTTACCAATCAAGAAATTCATTCCAGATAAACCAGCATGAATACCGTAAACAATAGTCATGGCTTCGCTTTCTGCACAATCCCTAATAGTCAAACGCCAATCACAGTGACAAACACCGTCTAGGCAAACTCTAGAAAGAGTTTCTAAATCATATGAGCTGTGATTCATAGGGTTGAAATCAAATTAGGATTTAGCCTTTGAACGCTTCTTTTTTTTCTAAAATAAGTTAAGAAAGGGAATAAGAGAAAAAAAAAAAGCGGGAATCGCAAAGTGCTATGTTGAATGAGAGAACAACGAAAAAGAGAAAAAAAAGAAAAAAATAAAAGAGAGACAGATTACTAGTCAGTTTCACTAGGTCTTTTTATAAAAGATCAAATACTGCAATCCTGAGGTTCAATTGTTCTAATAAATCGGCCACTCAGCGTGCGTCGATCAAATGGATCGGAGCTTGAGTGTTCAGAAAAAAAAAATAAAAAGGTTAAATCTCTTCTTCTAAATACTTATTTTGTTAAAAAAGGAAACAAAAATGAGGCTGTTTATAGCCTGTGTGTTTATTTACTCGATTTGTTTAGCTCAACATGGTAAACAAGATAGATTTTCACTATAGAAAATTAAATTGAAAAGAACGCACTTTGAACACCTTATTGTCATGGTTATTTTTAACAAAACAGAGAGAGAGACATTAGACAGTTCAGTAATAACCTATACAGCGGACAACCAATCCGCTTGGATTTCTATTCGTAAAGAAAAAACCAATTTGGCAACTATTTAACAAACGTGCCCTGGGTACTTTTATGGAAAACGGACGGGAACCCTCCCTTTTAGCTAATTCCATAGAACTTTTATTTTTTTGCTTTTGGATCTATTTTGTCTATAAAAAAAAATAATAATTTGAATCTTCTAAATGTTTTTTTTTTTTGCAGATGGTGCAACTCGAATAGGCTTATTAACAATTTGCCGCTTCATGTAACATGACAACATTTTTTTTTTCTTTCTATCAAACACGATTATTTAAAGTTTGTCTATGTTTTTGACAAGGTAGATTTGATTTCTTCTCAAGTTCAAAACCCCAAAAGCCAGAATCATTTGGATCTGAAACAAGGAATCTGATGCATTACCTTTTTGAGGTTACTTTGTTTACTCTAATCAAGATTAACCCAAAAAAAAAGCTCCGTTTTACTCTTTGGTGAGTTGTGCAACCCATGTTTAGCCATTGCTTTTTTTTTTTCTTTTGGGAGCCCAGAAGATGAAATGAGCTAAATAAGAAACCCTGATTCAGTTGATTTTCTCCTTTTTTTTTTTTTATATATATTCTCAACATAGAAACAAAAGAAAATGAAGCGCAATCAAAATAAAAAAAGTACGCCTTTTATTATGTGCAACACAGATCATAAGCAGAAAAAAAAAACCTTGTTTTTGTACTTGTGTCTAAACATCATTTTCCCAGAAAGCAGTCGAGTAACTGTCAGCGGATTTGAACAGTCGAATCTGTTCCCTTACATCCTCAAGCATTTCTTGTGCCATCAAATACATTTCTGTTCCTTCTTTGTTGTACATAAGCGAGTTAGTCAACATCAGTGTCACATCTCGCTCAAATTCAGCTGTTGTCTTGACAATCTAGAGAATGATCAGTAACATGTTGGCAGTCCAGGCTCTTTTCTTACCCCATCTCTCACTCTGTTCTTGATTGTCTTTAGATAGAGGGGTTGCTTGACTACTTTATCATAAAGAGGCGCATGTGCTTTTTTGATAGGGTTCATGAACATAGTGCCGTTCTTATGATTGGCAATTTCTTGCCAAAGTAGGTTGATATTCTTTTGCCATGCCTTTTGTCGCTGCTCATTATTACCAACTGGTTTCCTAGAAGACTGAGGTGGGGTGGTCATTATGTCACTAGGAGAGTATTCATCATCAGGTATGGTTTTGGGTAACACTAAAAGAGAGAGAGAGAGAAAGAGAAGGAAAGAGAGAGAGAAAAACCAGAGAGAAATTAAGATGAAGCCCTTTTCTTTTTTTTTTCCTTAAAGAACACCAACATCATCTCTTTTTTTTTTATGTCTGTCAAATCTCTTTCATTTTATTATTACCTGATATATCATGGTGTTCATAAGATGTCGATTCAACAGGTAGTTGGGTATCATCCTTATCTAGCGTATGCGTGTCTGTCTCTACTAGAGTCACTTTGGATAATTCAATTGTCGGTGATAGCACTTTGGTATCTTGAGTTGTCTCATCTTTGACTTCTACCTCTGATCTGGGTGACTCAGAGTGAACAACAGGAGAGGATGCCTTTTTCTTTGATGTCTCTAGAATGGCTGTCGATATGACCTGTGCTTCATTTGTATCCTCCTCTGACTGAGTGTTATCTCCAACTCGAACACGCTTCAGGGCACGAGAGGAATCGATGGAGGATTCTTCGGTTGTACGCTTAAAGTGACTTTCTGAAAATTGAACTTCAGCAGGTATGAATTGCATGTCCCATTTGCCTGCTTTGATTTCGTCAATTTCAGTTGCCAACTGATTGAATTCGTCTTGATCTCTCTGAATGCTTTTTTTGATTTCGTCTACTCTTTGAATATACAGTTGCTTAGCTAACCGAACGACCACTGGCATATCGTTTTTGAAATCATTCCGAAACACTTGTCTGATAGGTATCTGGTCAATAACAGTGTCAACAACAGAAGAAGACAGCTTACTTTTCTGCTTCCATATTCTCAATCAACAGATAGTACTGAAATGAACAATTCTATAGATAGAGTCAAACATCAGTAAGGACAATGGTGAATAAGAAATAGTCAACCTTTTGACTGTAGAAATCAGGTTGACGTTGAAGGTTTTGTTGTTGTATTAAGCCGTGTTGTTTTAATACTCGAGCTACTTGAAACCACATATTCTCTCCATATTTATAGACTGCTTGAGTCAACAATAGTTTCTCTAATACGGTCCATTCGTTGCTAAGAGGTGACATAGTCAATAAAGAAAAGAAAAGAAAAAAAAAATAGCAACAATAAGCGCGTTTATTTTAAAGGCTTTTTTTTTTCTTTGTACAACATGGGGTAAGTTAGTCTTCTTTCATAGGTTGTGTAGGATCTGTAGAGACAGAATTCCATAATCCTTCAATATCATAATGATCTCTCATTTCTGGTGTAAACAAATGAATGACAATACGCCCAAGATCAACCAAGATCCAGCCCGACTTGTCATTTTTCCCTTCAACATAAGGTGCTGATTGAACTTTGCTGGGATTCGATTGAATGGCTTTTTTCACCTGCATAAATTGAAACACAATTCAGCTACATGGAGCTGTATCTAAACCATTCTCTCCTACTTACCATACTACCGATCTGTTCAGCTACACTATTCAGATATTTGTCACCTTTTGAACTTGAGGCAACAATCATGTATTCTACCCAATCACATTTCTCCCTCACATCAATCACCTCAACACGCTCCATCTTGCTTTCCTCTAATAAGGCAGATACACTCTGAGCTGTCAATTTGCCTGATTCCATGAGTTCCTTAGATGCCTGTTGTAATGCTAAGCGGTCCTCTAGATGTTCTCCAAGTGCTTGACGTTGCCACATAGGTATAAAATCTGTTTCGGATAAAGCTCTTTCGTCTGAATATTCTGGATCAACAAACCAATCAGTATCGACTGCCTCGTCACTTTCATTGAATTCTACAGCCTCATCATTTTCGGGATAAAGTTCAGGATAATCTTTGGGATCAATCTGTTCTATATCTTCTACTTCTTCCTTTTTATTTGAATATACAAATGCACTTGTGGATAATTGATGACGCCATACAGAATGGACCATAGATGGAATATACACTCGAGGTGGTTGAATGAATGGTTTGAAATGACGTGTTGTTAATCTTGTAAAACGAAGCATTTTTTTTTTGTATAAAAGGGAAAAAAAACAAAAAAATTATCTTTCTCTCTCGAGAGAGGGGCCCTCTTAATGCAAAGTTTTTTTGTGACTTGAAAAAAAAATAAGGGTTTTATTTAAGCGTTTTGTATAGAGAATAACTGCGCAAAAAGAGGTGGAACATAAATCTGATAAGCATTTCTTATGTTAAAATACAAAGAAGGGGATATAAAGATGCAAAGGAAAAGTCTTTCTTTTTATAAAGAAGATGTGGTATAATTCAAAGTGGTATAATAAGTGTTATCTTCTGATTTGATAGTTGGCTCTCCAATCATATGGAGAATCTTTTCAATTTGATCAAATCGCTCTGTGCTAGCCATCACTGTATCATTGGATTTATTCTCCAGAGATTGAAGCCATAGTTCCATATCTTCAAGATCAATCGGTTCCCCTTCAACGTCTCGAATCATACGAGCAGCAGTAAAACCAATCATACAACAGGCAGTAGGGTTTCTTTCAATAACATGTTGATAGTTTCTGATAATTCGCTTGAATGCCTCAAGGTTGTTAGTGTTATCTACAGGTGACAGAATGAAAGGCATTGAAAAAGTAAAGAAGAAAGAAAAGAAGAAAAAGGAATGTTTTTTGACTTTATATTTCAACATGAAATGGATATAAAAGGAAATATTTCAAGGTCGCCGAATGGCCCAATCAGTAACCATCAGAAGAATCATTGGAAGTAAGACTATTTAAATTTAGATGATTGGTATCTTATTGGTTCATTTGCTTCTATGCGAGAGTTAAGAAGCGGTTCGGATGACTTCTAAGGTCACTTTTTTTTATCATGGAATTCTTCTAATCGGCTCGGTTCTTCTTATTCAGAGCCGAACCTATTTGACTCAAAACTGAGTTTGTGAAAGTCAATCTCGTGAAACCTTCTCCTGGTTTGAATGGTTTGTAACATCACCGCTTTATTTGTTCCTATATAAGCTCAATAAAAGAAAAAACAAATGCCAGAATAAAGATTACTAGATAAGCTATTTTAAAGAATGAACGAATAAAAAAAAAGAAATAGCACTTTATAACCATTGACAATAAGCTTATTTAATCGGTAAATTCATCAGGTACACAACCAGGATAGAACGTTTGGCATTTTTCATCACCTGCAGCAATGTAATCTTTGATCTGCACATTATCTGCTTGAGCTTCATAGCTTTGTGCTATTATCTGTCCAGCAAATGAACCTATGTTACTATCGATAATATGGGCTTCAGGTTGAATGTGAATAAGCAAGCCACACTTTCATTAGATTATGTTACCTTGAGGAGCCAAGATCATTCCCGAAAATGGATATTTACTGTGTCTACGCATCACGAATTGACCCTCTCTAGCAAATTGACCTTTTTGGTCAACTGCATAAAAATGATAGACTGTATTGCATGCATTCAATCCAGCACTGGGATTGTCTGTTGTGATATTTACTGCTTGACCATTGACAACAGGAACCTAAATGTCTTTTTTCACTTTAACAAATCACATAATGCAAAAAAATCAAGGAACTTACGTTGAATACAATCAGTTTATCTTGAGGATACGTTTGTTCCACAGGGCCAGTCCAGGCACCTTTACCTAACAACATATCCAAGGCTACATGAGAAAGTGCTTCTTTAGGTATCTTGCAATCATCGTTTAGACGGCACTCAAAAGACAGTTCTTCCAGTTCACATTGACCTTGACACACAGCCGGCAAAGTAAACAAATTGTAGGGCTGTCTAAGACGGACACCTTCTGTAGCTAGCCTGACAATGACTCCCTTGCTGTCGATTGTCCAACTAGGAAACATACCGGCCAGCTTGTGGGAGATAGCTAAGGCTGCCGATTGCACTTGCTTGAAATCATACCCATGCTTTGCTACCGGTTTCTCTCCAGAGCACAAATCCACCCGTTGTTCTGGATACTGTATAAAAGCATGACCATGGACTTTGACATGAGGCGAATAATTTGTGCCATTCAATACGAATTCATGGTAATCTCGGTCACAAGGATGTGTCTGTTGGCGTCGATTGATCATGGCATGCTCGCCTCTAAAAGATCCCCCTACAGCCAGAGGTCCTTCTGATCCAGAGAATTTACCTGCTCTATAGTCACCAAAGAAGACACCATTGAATCGAAGAAGCTAGAATACAAATGAGGATTCTAGCAGATTCAAATATGGAAATAACTCTATCTCACCATTTGAGACTCATGTGATCCTGGTACTGATCTAACCAAATTACAGAATATGTCATCTTCAGTTGAACTCCTGTTATTGGCTAGAGATGACTGTATGCATACTAGACTCAAGAAAATTGCAAGACAACAGTGTTTTACCATTAAGTGGGATATAGAGAAGAGAGAGAGAGAGAGAATCGGAAAAAAAAAAGACACTGCCTTCAGAGATGTATGTGATTACATTCCAATTGCTTATCTTTACTTTCCTTGCCATTGACTGCGGTTATTGATTAAAATCCTCCCTTTTTTGGCAGTGGCTGAAAAAGCTTGGCCGACATGAGTCAATTAACTTTGTTTTTTTTAACTCTCGGCATTTTTTCTTTTTTTTTTAAGTTGACAACATTTTATCTCTATCTTCTCTAAGCATTAAAAAAAGAAAGAGCCTTGTTTGAATGAATGTTGTCAGTGTTCAATTGAATTGATAGAGTCATCAACTCTTCATATGAAATGGTTTGTACAAGATCGATTTTTTTTAAAAGCGCGCCATTTCGGACAAAAGATATATTTAGCATAAATCAGATAGTGCGCTTTAACGGTCGTGTCGTATTTCCCACTATACTCTCTCTGTTTTGGTTCTCCAAAAAAAAAACATATAAAAAGAGAAAAGAAAAAGCAGAGAAGGTCAATAAAAATTCATTACTTTCTCTCATGTCTATTGTAAAGATTATCGTTACGCCTGAAAAACAACAAGCCTCTGTCTCATTCCAAATGGTGTCTGAAAAGTTGAATTGGGATAACCTCACTCAACTGATCCAATCCTCCACTTTTGCTGCTCCACCCTTTGTGCTTTACTACAGGTATGGAACAGATATAGAAACGTTGGATAGCCAGGCACAATTGACTCACTTGTTGAGCACCTTAGGTTCAGTCTCTCTGTTACGTCTCTATGGTTACAAGGATGATTCACTCTTGCCTGTGACCATTCCCTCCAAGGCTGCCCTGTTTCATCGCTTGGGTGCTCTGGTTCAAGACAACCGATTGACGGTTGAGTCAGATCATCAGTTGGTCAGATGGATCGGCTTGTTTGCCTCAAGCTTGGCTAGTCAGGACAATAAGGACTTTGATGTGGAATTCCAAATGCTCGAGAAGATCCTTCAGGGTTATCGTGAAAAGGCTGCTTTGGTTCTTGAAGAAAAAGAAGCGACGGACAAGACGCTTTCTGAGCAAGAGGAAGAGTTGCTTGGTCTCCTTCTCTCTGATAAACAACATGGTCCCTTTGGACATGGCGGTCATCATAAACGATTTCCTCATTTCCATGGCTCTAGAAAGCATGGTCATCCCCATGGACCCCCTCCAGCTCATGGTCCTCATTCTCGCGGCCCACCTCCATCTCATGGTCATCCCCGTGGTCCTCCTCCAGCTCATGGTCCTCATTCTCATGGTCATCCCCGTGGTCCTCCTCCAGCTCATGGTCCTCATTCTCATGGCCATCCCCGTGGTCCTCCCCGCGGTCCTCATGACTTGCCTCATTTCAGTGGCCCATTTGGCTCCTTTGGTCCTGACTCCAATGATTGCCCATTCCCTCATGGTGAACCAGACTTGTTCTCAGGACCTGAATTGTTCAACATGACCCCACCTATGTTTAGCTATGGCAACATTCATCATCATTATGAATTTGGCCCCAATGAAAAAGCCAGAAAGAAGGACAGGCATCACCGTCGTCATCACCATCATCCCTACATGTCTTCTGAAGAAGCTTAAAATGACTTGATTAGGGAAAATAATATGCATTATCTATAAATCAATAAAATATTATTATTTGTCTTATAATACCATAAAAATACAAGGAAGAGTAAAGCCATCTCAGTAATACAGTCAGGGTGTATTCATTGCAATGAGAGATATACTCTCCCTCATCTGATTCGAAATAGACTTTACACCATGCCCCAAGTAACACTACTGATTGACAGCTTTCTGGTGACACAAAGAAAGGGATTCATTTGAGTTGCAATTGCCTTATATGGCAAGTAGGCTTTCTTTATCCAATCTATGCGTACTTTTTTTTTAAATAATAATAGTACATGCAGGGTGAAATACTGTTCTCTAAAGCCTCTCTTTTTTTAAGGGTTGAAGTAATTCTAATTTATTCTCCCATTTTAATTGTATGTATCTCCTTAAAAAAAAATGATGTTCACACTCTTTTTTCATCTTTCTTTCTTTCTTTAAAATGTATCTCAATCTGTTTCTTTGGTCACTATGGTTACCCTATGCATATGCTTTAGAATTAGGTGATTTGTGTGATCCTACTCCAATTTATTCGTAGGTAGTTGGAAGGTAGTACTAGACAACAAGAGAAATGACATTTTATCAGAACCAGTTGGCAATATGATGATTCTTGCGATAATGTCTACCTCTTTTGTGATGCAACTCGTAACAATACATGTAATTATGTTGCATGTTCTAATAGTGACTATATTCAAGGGTAAAAAAAAAAGAATAGATTGTATGGTATTATGGATTCTAAAGAAATCAGAATAGATGGAATGAAATGCTCTATAAATCACCTAGTCGATGTAACAATCAAATGTATTGTCCTGACAATGGATCTCGTTGTACACCATTGATATCAGTAGGGGGTCATTGTGAACTTGTAAGCATCTTACAGCCTATAACACAACTAGGCTGATAGTTTATTTGTATGTAGCAAAGGGATGATGAATGTGCTGGGAAGAATGCCATCTGTTTAAATTCAACTTGTTTCATGAAAGGATCTCCATTGGGAGGAAACTGTGGCTCAGATAGGTAAATCTATAGACTGATTGCAGAAGCATGTCTGACTGAGTTTTAAATCAGAACGGATTATGTATCCTATGATGCAAAAGGGTTTAGTGTTCAACAAACAATCATACGTGATAATTGTACAGAGGGCACCTGGTGCAATGAAGTCACCAATAGCTGTATTGAATCCTTCCCCTTAGGTTCATCGTGTTGGCAGGATAGAGAGTGTCTGTCAGAGACCTGCAGTGATGAAGGTAAATGTATCAATGGACCTGATGCCTTTCATACCATTGCAGGCTGGTTATGGGCTCTGTTGGGATGCGCTGTCTTGGTGTTTGTGTTGGGCATTCTGAGTGTCCTGTGGCTCTTGCATCGATACCAGTCACGCAAAGAGCATGAAAAAATCCTCAAGTTCTTTGGTGATAATGATGAATTCTTTAAGCGATACAACAATAACAGTGCAGTTGAATTATGCAGCAGTCGTGCTAGTGTTGTTTATCTGACTACACCTGATTATCATGAATCTACAGCATTGACCACGAAAGCCAAATCATCATTTATGAAATAAATAAATAAGGGCTGACTTTAAAGCATTACTTGTTGTTGATCTTTTTTTTTTTTTTATTAATCCGCTTATTTTTTCTCTCTCTTTCTCTCTTTCTTTCTTTCTTTTAATTCTATAGAAAATGTTACCCCAATTTGGCTTTATTGTGGCCCAAGCAGGTGCTGAATATTATTCTACTTTACCCCCACCACCATTACCTTCTACTACCAATATCACTCAACCAAAGAATACCATCCATTCACCTGCCTTAGCTCCCTTACTGTTACGTTCAGGCACACCTGCTCTCTATTCACCACAGACTTCACACTTACCCCCTCCCCCACTATGCCAACCATCACCTATGATACAGAAGAAAGAATGGCTTCCATCCACCACTCATCATCCAGTAGAGACAGCCAACAGACAGAACTATACTGATCTAATGAGCTGGATGGATCATGAGTTTTGGGAACAAACAGACGAGTAAAGAGAGTGGCTGGCACGTGCACATGATCTGTTTCTGATTGACATCTTTTAGACTCTATCAACAAAAGTTACATTCACTTCAACATGAACTTGTCTTGCTTCAGAAAGGTAAAACATTAGAAAAAACAAGCCATTGGCTGATCTTTATTTTTGTAGGCACACATACTGTATTTGAACAACTGATGGCTGACTATGAAATCCAACGTGAAAAATCAATTCAACAGGCGGAATGCTTTATGAACTATCAGATTGCCTTTGTTGAACATTATTTTGATCAAGATTTAAATGCACTTGAAGATGAATATGAGGTAATCTTTAAAAAAAAAAGGATAAGATAAACCATACTTATCTTATGGTACAGGCAGAAAGAAAGCATCTTCAAGATACGTTGATTAGTTCGATTGAGGATAAGCGGAAACAGATGAAGGATGATCGTCATGAGGAACAGGGTAGCGTATGTTTCTTGATGATGCTTTTTTATCATTCTTATTCATGTTGATGACAGAAGAAGAAGATAGTCCTAAGAATCGATCTAAGCGTACATTAAGAAAAAGAGCAGCTGATACTACAAGAAATGAACCATTATCTAAAAGAAGACAAGGTAAAAATAATAAGACAATCCTTCTTAATCACTGACATTCCTTAAAGCAGTGCGACCGAGTACAATGCACAATATTCATGTTATATCCCCTTTAGAGGATGAAGAATTAGAGAATGAATTTTTGTATATGAAGGTAACATTAGACTTTGCCCATATTTTTATAGACTTGCAAACTGATTACCAAACAAACAGAAATTAGCAACTCAAGAGAGCCGTTAATTGTGTAACAATAATAATAAAATGATTATTATTATAAAACTAGGCACTTAACAATGGTGTACGTTCACTAGGGGGTATGGATTGACAGATATCGAATTTACAGATAGGACACTAGAAATAGGATGAATAAAATAGATCATGAATTCTTAAAAAAAAACTTACGAATTTCTTGTGTGACGTTAACCAGGCATCTACACATTTAGCATGAAATTCATGTTTACAAGGCAACGTACGTAACTGGTCTCCCTCTAGATAATCTTCAAGACAGATAGCACATTCTGCATGATCTGCATCCACTATTTTCTCACGTCGAAAGACATACGTAGGTAATTTGGCTACAAAGTTAGTAGGTGCAATATCATTCTTTCTACGTTGACGTTGTCTGATTTGCCAGGTAAGATAGATAAAGAGCATCATGACAGCAGGTGACAGTACAACCACCAATAACATATCTAAAAGAGGCCTAATATCCATGTGTCAGCCTAGTATCAGTCTTATCAAAAAAGGCATTTTTTTACCATGTCAATAGATCATCGCCTGTGAGTCTAACAGCCACAGAAGAGGACTGTTGTGTGTTGTCCAACAATGTCTTGTATTGATGTTGTGCCACGAATACACTTGGGATATGTATATCTGATGTATCACCTTATTCAATACATAGTCAGTCTACCCTCTCTTTTTTATTTTTTTTATTATTTTTTACCTGGTGCATACATGGTGACCCAACCATTAAAATACCGATCACCTACAATCACAGCAATCGCTCCACTCTCTTGCATTGCCTTCACTTTCTGTATAAATGAACACTGGCCTCTTTCAACCAAGGCTATCCAATTCTCTTCTGTTGTCTGAACTGGATGACAGCCATAATCAGATGTTGAAGGTGGAGATACATAGCCAGTGATGCCAATATCACCATCTATTCTTGGACCAAATGCAGCTATACGATCCACCAGTGTCTCATTGGATGCCTATATCACTCAATAAGTTAAACAGAAGATGATATCAGCCAACTCTTACCAATAAAGTAATGGTTGCTTGACAATAAACTATCCAACTCAAGACAAAAAGAACATGGATGACTTTCATTCCCTTTTTTTTATTATTATAAAGTGTTTAAAAAAAAGAAGAAGAAAAAAGAAGAAAAAAAAAAAAGAGGGAGAAAAAAAAATATACACACGCATTAAATTAACTCTCTTGATTATCTGCTGATACAAGTTCATATATGCAACCATTTTGATTTTCAACCAATTTAGGTACGGCTAAATCATTCTAAAAAAAAAAAGAGAGTTGTCAATCCCTATTGCTTTTTTTTTTTTTTTTTTTTAGTATTTTACCAGTGAATAATCAGCCAACACAAGTTGTCTTTGGATATATTGCCATTGTTGTCTGATATCATCCGATATCCGTTTTAATTGGTAGACAGGTTGATCTTTTATCTTTTGTCTATCAACACCCAGCACTTTTAGGGTAATTAGATCTAGTCATTCAATCAACTCATATCTCTTCATTTTACCACATCCAGAATGTTTATTGACTAAACAACCTTGATAATAACACCATAACTGATGATTCTCTGTTGATTTCTTTGGACGTAATTCTACTCTGACTGAAGGCTATTTCTTTTGGTCAATGGACATACTCTTGTTATTTCTATACTTTTTCTATACCTGCATTGTCTTATTAGCCACAGTCAATACTTGACCATGTTGACTTTGAATATAAAACCAACCCAATGGAAATGAATTCATGAAAGAAAGAGAAAAAAAAATTTTTTTATTTTATTAAGATAATGCAGATATAATTTCTTTTGAATTCATGATTTTCTCAGTTGCATTAAAATGATCACCTATAACTTATCAATATAACCATCAAATGTCTCATCTATTTTCTAACCTTTCTTTTCAGCCTCTGCTTGTTCTTTCAGATAGAATTGACGATCCCATTCAATGGCTGCCTGTTGAATAAAGATAATCGTACCTGATACTCGCAAGATACTAAAACTACAGGTCATATTTCCAATCTGTTTCATAAAGAACATAGTTGACAGATACATGTCTGTATAATCTCGAGGTATACGTAAAATACCAATACGTGTCATTGGATTATACCATTTGACTACACTTTTCTTATTGAGCATTCTTTTTTTTTATTTTTTATTATTTTTTACCTGTCACATTGCCCTGTCCTTTACCGAAATGACCATAGTTAGTTTCAATGGCCTGAAAGATAGCCTTTGTGATGATCATATCATTGACTGAAAATTGAGTTTTAGGAAACACAACTTTGCCTTGTTCAAGAATAGGATCTTCAATGATTTGAAATAAAACCCAACGATTTTTAAATCGAACCATATTAAAAAAAAGAGAGAGATAATGAGAGTTGATATTTTTTTTTGATTGTCCTTATAAGGTGACTGTGATTATAAAATGGTGGTTTTTTTTTTTATTAAGAAATGCTAGTCTAAGAAAATGATATAAATGTAAATAGTATGTACAGAATGAAATAATGTTTTTAAGAATGAGTCATGCCAGCCTTTGAAAAGACTTTGGCAGCAAGATCAGTAAATGAGTGACGATGGTGTTGAGAGAGTGAAGGTCGATTGATTTCTTCATTAGGTGGTGTAGAAGGTTCTGAAGGACAAGGTGAAGGATCATCACGGTCATAGATAGGAGCACGAGGCAGGTTCTCAATGGCCATATGATAGGTAGGTGGTTTCTCGACAGTATCGTAAGAGGGAGGTGTGGTGTCAGATAGATGATGAGAAGGTTTATCATTCCAGGTATGTTCACGGGAAGTCACAACCAAGGGAACTTCTAATGTACAGAGAATCAAACGAGGCTCATGGGTATCCTTATGACGATGCTTGCGTCTGTTCTTGACGGCTGGAATACTACCGAGGCACTCATCACTAGGTGAGCCAGAACGGGCAAGGGAAAAGATAGAGACCAAGGAAGAGGCAGAGGAGGAACGGGATAAGATGGGTGAACTAGGAGCCGAGGTGGGTGGCGTGGTATTTAAGCTGTGTTTATCAATCGATTGAATCGAATGGACTGTGTTCTGATGATCATCTTCTGAGGCCCATTCATCCGTGGCATCTGTCTCAAAGGCAGATTCATCCTCTTCTTTGTCGTCAGATCGATCTTCCATCATGATATTGACCACCAACGCATGAGTCACTTTCATCAGTCGACTGTTGAGATCTGCATTGACACGGGGACAGAGACGAAAGAGAGCATTGTAGTCTGCCTGTTCCTTGGGGTCATAATCAGGCGATTGAGAAGGGTAAAAGGTACTGTAGCCCAAGGGAAACAGGTTATCTGTCTTGCTGCAGATCGTATTGGCCTGTCCATCTGTGGTGCGATACTGAACACGTTCACGTAAGGCACAAGTGACTGTCCTGACCGATTGATGTTCAGGCTTTAAGAGTTGCATGTTGATATTGAGACGGATGAGACCACCTTCACGGTAGGTGATGCTGGGTGCTGTGGCTTCATAGTGAATCTTGTTGGTATGTTGTCTGCCTTCGTATGTCTCGCGCAATTCAGCCATGGGTGTTTCATCGTTCAGAAGACAGCGTTTGATAGGGATGTCACGGGAGACATGGATATCATGAGCAAACATGGGGCGATAGATGGCAGCCTGAAGTCGATATCGGACATAGCCTCGCTTACCACGGAAACTGGCAGGTAGACTGGGTGGTAGCTCGAAACTGAATGGATAGAGATAGTGTCCAGGTGTCAAGAGATGGGTGAGACCATCATCACCGATAAAGTGGTGGTCTTTTGAATAGATGGTGCGACTCTCGTTTGTTTCTGTATTGGCTACAGTGTAACCATATGAACCAGACTTTAAGGTGACCTTACAGCGACCTTCTAGCCAGACAACAAAACGTCTGATCTTGATTGGTTTGTTGACCTGAACAATACAGTTGCCTTTGACTGTGCAGCCTTCTGATTCATCATGAGCAATACCTCGAATGACGCCTGTGAAGGAAGGATCAAGTGATAATGTGATAGTGGCGTCTTCTTTATGAGAAGCTTTTAAATGTGGCATGTTTAAATAAAGAGAGAAAAAGAAATAATAAAGAAAAAATTGACATTTATATATATCTCTGTTTCGGATCATAACGTAATTTCTGTAAAATTTTTTAATTTAAAGGAAAAAAGTGATCATTGCGTGCTTTCCTTAAAAAAAAAAAATTTTTTTTATTAGCGTGTAGATCATTAAAGATAAACCATGTTATCAATATGACTCTTGATTACGGAAATAAGCATCAATTTGATCAATCATATCAGCCTTTTTCCTTTTTGGCGTGATATTGACATCCACCAAAAAGGCCTTAAGACATGGATTTGTTACCTATCAACTCATTCAAGTTAACCATATCTCTTCACTATTTTATATCTGTTACTTACTGCCATCAAGGTACCAGCAGACCAATGTTCTTGAATAGTCATGTCATTCTTTTTCATACGTTTGATAGGCCTATCTTGATCATCCTCATTCTAAATTTTGTATAGATTAAGATACATTTGTATATTTATCTCTAAATATACTTTACTTTCCGCTTTACTTCAAACCATGCTTCAGCTGAAATCAAGTCCAGACCAACAGATTGCTTGAAATTGTTTATATCATCTGAGATAGTATCCTAAAGTGAATGATGAGAACCCTTAAAAGGAAATAGGAGAGTTACTTTACTGATTCTATCTGAGGCAAGGTATGATCTTTAGGTTGAACTGTATTCTCAAGTGCTACCTTTTGAATCATGTATTTATGATTCTCTAGGTCTTTTTTCTTGGCATGAGTGGATTGAACATATAGATATATATGAAAGACTTACAAGGGTTAGGGTATTGCATTGGCTTATAACCTTCTGTTATCTTGAGTTTATCAATCAATACTTTGGCTTTTTCAATACCCTTTTCATAGTCTATTGAATATCATGAATAACAAACCAAAAAAAAAAAAAGAACATATACCATCTGCAACAGCATAAGGTGGCACAGGGCGAATCTCATCAGCATAAGGTAAGACGATTAATTGAAATCCAGGTGGATCTAGTTGATTACCATCTTTATCCAATGTTTCCAACTAGTGGCAAATTAAAATAAGTATTCTTCATTTGAGAATAGACACCATAATTTACCTGAGGTAAAAGGGCTACCATCTTTGGCACTGTCTTGTTCTTCCTGACCAAGGAACATATGGCCAACTGTTGTTTCTCATACAACACTTTTAACAGCAGACAAAAGATACGCTTGCTTTCTTTGAATTGCTAAAAAAAAAAAATTGTAAATTGTCGAAATTATTCGGAACACAATTTGCTTACGGATTCATCGGGATAGATAAAATAGGGATGTGAGATTTGATGATACGATTTTAATGCTTCCTGTCCTCGGTAACCTAGTACCCATAGGCCTAATAAGCGGATAAATAATAATGTCCGTAACTAGATATATAATTTCTCCTTTTTTTTTTTACCTGGTTCATTCACTGTCTTCAGTTGAGTTACCTCTTGTTCTGTCAAAATCACTTTCTCTCCTCCATAAGCATACGATTTATGAATATCGATCGGAGTTAGATATTCTTGTGTGTCCTACCATCCCAATTGATTGATCAGCGATAGAGAGATTATGGCTATATTAGTCAACTATTACCACACATCGCCAACGAGTGATTGCCTTCACTTCTTTCAGTTGTTCACCACTTGTAAAGAAATACTTGGGTTGTTCTGCCTTTTTCTCAATTACCATATTAAACCTATCATTCATGTTAGCTTAGGATGGGTTTGATCTCTATCGTTACCCTTTGATGCCAATGGTCAATTGAGGTGCAATATGGAATGGAATACTGAATTCAGATCGTGTGGTTTGAAACGATTTGATTTTATCAAACATGTCCATCAATCGACCTGTTGTTGACAACAATGGATCTTCTTTTACCCGTGTATCATCAACATCCATGATAGCCTAAATTCATCTAAGCTATTGTTTTTTCTCTATAAGTTAGATGTTGACTTACAGAGTAAAATAAGGTGCTGTCAAATGCATGATCAGATCGATCTATGCCAAACAAGACATGGTCTACACCCACTTGAGTTAAATCCTATGGTCCTCTATCAGTTACTAGAGAGTTATCTCATGTATTTGTTCACTTACTTTTGCTTTCTGTAGTGCCATTCTTCTGTAATCTGGATTCTGTCCTGTTGGATCATCATTATCTGTGATCAAGATGATGCGTTTTAAAGCGAATTTAGGTGCACTAGATCATGTTAGTTATCTTCACATCTAAATGAATAAGGGCTTACTTTGCCATCATTTCAGAACAGACAGTAAAGAAATCACTAAAGGGAAACAATTGATCAGATGAACCATAGTGTTGTTGAAAGACTGATATATCTATCGAAAAAAAAAAGGTGGTTAGATTTCCTAGAAAAAATATCTCATCACTTTGCCTTCTGTCAAAAGATCAAGTTCTTTAATACGAGGTGCATCAGGAATATCTAAAGGTTGAAGTAGATAGATATGATCCTTATTGGCTGTATTATTACTAGATAGCTAATGAAAAAAGGGATAAGCTATTAAGTTTAAAAAAAAATTTTTTTTTCTCTTTCTTTACAGTATTGAAAAAGACAATGCTCATTTGATCATTAGGACGTGTATAGAGTGTATCTAACAGCTTAGATCGAACAGCCTTTAGAGCAGTCTGAAAAGGGATTTCACCAGCCTCAGTCTGAAACATGGAAGGTCGACAGTCAATTGCATAAATAGTGCATTCTTTTAAATTGTATTCATTCTATAAGGTGAACGCGTTAGAAGTGAATTTCAAAGAATAAGTGTCTAGACTACAGTTGATTCTTCTTTGATATCTTCATCTTCTTCTTCATCGAATGGAATAGAATCAAAATAACTACTGGACATAGTTTATTTAAGAAAAAGAAAGAAAAAGAAAGAAAAAAATCAATGTGTGTGTGGGGTATGAATCCTTATTTTATAAGAGAAAATAAAGAGTTAATATTCATCTAAATCCAACCAAGGATCATCTGGATCCTGAGGTGTAGCTAGATTCTGTAATTGCCATAATAAAAGCATCACAGTGGTCGATACTGTGGCTGCAACAAAAATGGCTGCTATTAGTGTCTGCAGAAAAGGTGTATGACGACGAAAGAAACGTTTTATTGCAATACTCGCTCTGGATAGACAATACTCTTGTTCTGGTAATACTGGTGGTGAAGAAGGAAATGTGTGATAGATAGATTCATAAGAAGGTGGGTCTTTTGGTATGAAATATTGAGAAGAAGACATAAAGAGAAAATAAAAAAGAAGAGAGGTGAAACTTTTTTTGAAATTTATCTGGTTATATTCTAAGCCAATCAAATGCTATTTAAATGACTAGATTGGGTACATAAACAAAAAAAAAAAAGGTTCTGTACAACACAATCTATTAGAGGCGGAGTAAGATGTCAACTATCAGTTTTTAATCTTAGAGTTGTTGTCAAGTTAAAGAAGGGTATGATAAACATCCTGATTTTAGTTTGATCTATCTTCACTATAATAAAATGCAGATTCAATGACTGGAATTTCTTACTTTATTTTATTTTTTAAAAGAAAAAAGGTAGGCTAGTATGACCTTAGTGCTAGGATAAAGTCATTATGTAAATAGAGATGCTATACCTATATCTTTGTTAAAAAAAAAAGAGACACACACACAAAAAAAAGACACTTTTCTATTGTTCCTTTGGAATTTTAAAGTAGAGATGGTATGCATTATGATAACAGTACATAAACAAAAGAGCGTGCCAAGGACTATGATTGTATTGAAATAGTATAAAAGTTTATAAAAAAAACACTCTTTTGAATGTATTCATTTTCTCTATCTCAAATGAAATACATTACAGTTGTCTGTTCAATAGCTTTGTTAGCCAGAGCTTGTCATGCTATGGCATTAGAGTGTTATGAAGATGATACTGTCTATTATAAACAAGAGACACCTTATACTGACAAATTACAGAAGATGATTGATTCTGCCAGTACTTCTCAGTAATACCCTCTCATTCACTTAGAGACATTTATACCATTTTAACTTTTTTCTACTGTAGGCTGCCTGTTGTCTACCTTGAGCCTGGTTTGTTTATGATCGATGCTGATAAGCCTATCATCCTCAAGAAAGGTGTCTCACTCAAAGGACATCCCAGTCAACCTACTATTTTTGCCACAAAAGATAAAACATCAACAGCCACAATTGAAGGTAATAGGATGACAAAAAAAAAGGGTTTATTAAACCATAACTCTTCCTCTAGTTGAACAAACAAATCAAGCTTGGACAATTCAGGATATTGTATTTGAAAATGTCAATATTCGTACTGTGGATAATTCATACGATGATGAAAGTGCCATCTTTGGCAATATCTTTATGAATGGAGGCAATAGTTCAATCATGTCTGATAATGGGAAAAGACTCTATATAGGTAAGAGCGATAGTCATTTAGGGGTATCATGACTCTGACATTTCTTTTTTGATAGACAGTAACATCTTTTTAAGAGACAGTGCTCATGCTAGTATGAAAACTGATTTGACAACACCTAGTAAGTTTATTTATTGAAAAAAAACATGCTTATAGTCATCCCCTTCAAGATACAGGTATTGTGTTGCATGCTCAAAAGAACAGTCTTGTGTCCAACAATATCTTTGGGCAAGTACATAAGATAGTCATAGATTAGGGTACTCATGTATTGTATAGTATGGATCTACGCAAGATAGACAGTTTTGATCATATAGTGGATGTCAAACTAGAGAAGCCACTCAAAAACCTCAAGTTTATCTATCAATGCCTTAATCGTAGTCTAGATGATCAACAGGGCTATCTCTCTTCTGGTATTCAAGTGATCGAAGCATCGGATATCACTATCAATGAAAATATCATGGTAAGCTGAATTATAACATGCTTTATTATGGGAAACTCATCGCCTAGCTCATGATAGAACCTAACACTGTCTGATACACTATTACAAGACCATGCTGTCCTGATCAACAAGAGTAATCAAACATTTGTCTATCAAAACTTCTTTGCAGGTGGACGCATGAATGAACTAGATGGCACTGTTCAATTTGCTTCCTCAGTAAAAGATGATCATTCCAGTCTCTCCATAGGCTCTACTAAACCCTCTCCTTTTAATAGATTGACGGCTATTTTGTCTCTAATTACATGGCCAATATGGGTCTTATCCTGTCTGCCCTGAATGAGACAAGTGGATCTGAACTGAACAATATGATTGTCTACAACAACTTTTTCTATCGTTTTATGGATCAAGGAAGCCCCAAAGGTCTACGTTATGATGGTATCAACTATTTTGATTTCCATTCATCCATCAAGACACCATCCTCTTTTGGGTGGCATATGGTCATCTCCAACAACCGATTTGGTGCTACTCCAGGTGTGGATCCTAGTTTCATCAGCATGGGCAATTTAGAGACCAAAGAAGGCATGGTGGATCGAAGAAACTGTTATGTGACAGAACCCTTAGTGCCTGGTAGTGCAGATGCCTCTGTTGTTCCTATCCTGTACCGCCAATCATTTGAAGAAGGTATCTTTACCAAGAATCAAGGCAGAATTCCAAAGGTAAAAGAGGTTAGAAATGATGTTTGTGGTCAAGTCTAATCTTCATGATGATTTAGAAATTATTTCAATATACCAAGAATGATCTCTATGATCAAATTCCATCTCATTTACGTTATTTACCTGTCCTCTATCATTGGAAGGCCTTTACACTCAAGAATGATACTGTCACCCTGCTTGATCCCACTACACCTTGTAAGATTACTTGAATTTTTTAAAGAAAAATAAAATTTATTTTCCTCTCTTTTCTTTTTCTTTAATATTAATATGGCATCTCCTTCATTAAAGATCACACTTAAACTATCAGGACCCAAAAGACCTTCTGAATCACCACAACCTATCTCACCTGCCAAAAAAGAAGAGGACAGCCTCGAAAGTCCTCGTAAGAGAGCTAAACCCAATACGGCCAACCGTAACAGAAGACCCAAGTTGGAATCACTACCTGACACGTAAATCACTCTTTTTTTTTTCTCTTTCTTCCACTCTAAAGCTTTGTTTATTCTAGACCTATCACAACAGGAGACGATGGAACAGACGATGGTAATGACCTCCTTCGATAGAAGCTTTTCCCTTTTATTAACAATGAAATTCATGTAGCTATTAACAACACAACCAAACGTAATACAACCACAGCCAATTCAAATGCAGGTGGACAAAGCACCACAAGTACATTAATTACTCGTAAAGAATTACTAAAGCATAAGGATATCAAGGTCAGAAAATGGGAAACAAAACCATTGATCTTTTATACATTAAATGGAGCCAAAGTCAAGATTCCTAGATGGCATTCAGGTAAAAAAAAAATAATAAATGAACTTGTTTAACCCTGTTCCTCCTTTAGATGAACCAATGAAACTAAATGAACGTACAACAGAACCAATGACAGTAGCAGAAATCGATCAACTGTTCTCATCAACAGCAGGTGAAAAGGATTTTCGACCCTTTTTATGTACTCAACCAGGCTGTTCAAAGGCCTTTACCACATTCGATCAATTACAGACACATGAGACAAATATGCATGGTACAAAGAAACTTGTGTGTGGTATTGATGGATGTCACAAGAGTTTTGTTACTACCGGTCAACTGACAAAGCACCGTAAAATGGTTCATTTCAGAGCAGCCAGAAAAGCGAAGTTAGCAGCAGAGGCAGCAGAAGCAGCAGCAGCAGCAGCAGCAGCAGCATCTAAAGAAGATGAAGATGATACAATGATACCTAATGATAATGCTTAAGAATAATAATAATAAAAATATAATAATTTATTATTTTAGCTGGGTTTACCCCCCTCTTCTCACTCTTCTTTATTGTTATTCATAGTGTAGTCTATTGACTCTAGAACGCGTGGATAGACTTATCTAATATCTATATCTATACATCTCATCTTTTTTTTTCTATTGTTCATGATGGCTGGTAGACATCAATGTAACGTTACTTGACAATCAAAGAAAAAAGAAAGACATGACTTACATTCTCTATAGCTCAGTATACGCGTTACACTTCCTCGAACCAACCTTACTCTATATCCAATAATAACAGTCTAACTGTACCATATCCTTCATCACAACAACAACAACAACAACAACAGATGCCCAGTAATCAACCTTATACAACACTAAACAACACCTACAACACATCCATGTCATCGCCTTACGCAAATTCACCTTCACCTGGTTACCATTCACCCAATCTGTCCAGAAGTACACCTCAACCCCAGTTAAAAAAATATACCCTTCAACCTCCCCGAAAACTACCTTTGAGCAAGACGATGCCTTCACTAGGCTTTCCCGGTATGTTTCCTCAACGTGCAGGCCAAGACGAGGATATCCTGACAGAATCCAATGTACGGCATGGTTTTATGGATCGACCTGTTGTTTCAGTAAGTGATCTTATAAGCCAACTAGGATTTAGTAAATTGATGTCAAAGTAGAATGAACATACTTGTGCACACGATATTGTGTATGGAAAATTACAGGACGATCAACGATTGTTGGGCGAATTAGGTAGTTTTATGGTGGATGTGTTGCAGAGACAGAATCGAGCTGGTTTGATTACCGGCCCTTCTTCTTTCAAAGCGCCGATCAGAACAACCTTATCAGATACAAAACGAGAACAATGGATGCAAGATTTGGCAGGAGGTGTGGTGCCCTTGAGAAAGTTGGCTCGAAATGTGCCTCATGGATTTAAAGGTGAGAAACTGTTGGAGACATTGGCAGCGAAACAAGTGCCGTTTTTACGTGCTACATGGTATATCAAGATCATAGGTTTATCTGAAATGGTAATGTATTTATTTCACTATTGAAGAAGGGGGAGGATTTGGCCTATTGACCTTGGTAGTTGATTAGAGTCAACGTAATGCAAGCAACGCAACCACTTCATTAGGACCACAGCCTATTCAATGGACAGCCATCGTGACAGGTCATTTGAAAAAGCAATTGACTGAACTGTTGCCTATCACTACTACCACCACTACCACGACCACCACGACCACGACCACGACCACCACCAATGCATCCAGTCCACATCCATCCACACCAGGCCGTAATTATCGATATGACACAAACCAGTCTCGACCTTGGCACACACCCGAAACAAAGCAGAAATTCGAACAGCGTTGGAGCTATAGTGTTCGATTGACTCGATGGCAATATTTTGAAGGATTGTTGGATCAACGTACTTTTCTGAAATGGACATTGGACACATTAGCCTCCAGTGCGTCCTTTGAGATGATGTGGTTAGTCTTGACAGGCATCATTCAGGACTATGTGGATGAATACAAACGTAATCGAACACTGACAAAACTGCTGATTGAGACCTTGATCAAGTCTTACAGTGCACTGACTCAATGCATTCACACAGACGAATCCACCAGTCTCTATCATGGTCTCAAACAAGACATCGAACACCTCTTGCAGTCTCTGTTCCTTTCAGCACCCGACATGTTTGTCATACCCAAATTATACTATCAGTATCGTTACCTGTTTGACACTATCTTGGGTGATACAAACCATCTTAAGCCACTCTCGGATGTCTCTCGCGTCCTGAGAGAGTACTGGACAATGGTCAAGGCACGCAATGAAGTCTTTTGCGGTACACTAGAAGAGAACAGTCTGAAGGCTGAAGAATCCAAAGTGCCGGCCGATCCATCTTCCATCACCTCCTCTCCACTTGCACCCATCACGCCCATGACACCCACACTCACTGTCAAGAAATCAAAGACCATATCACCACCTCCTATACCACCCTCCTCCAGTGAATCAGGGATAGGATCTGAAGAACGGATTGTTCAGCTGTTGGATGATATCAGTAAGAATATAGAGAGTGTGTCTGGCTTACTGTTAGATCAGGACACTTGGATTGATGTGCGTGGTCATTCAGCCAAATCAGCAGTCAAGTCCATCTTTGGATCGCGCATCTCATCTCAGGCATTCACTGAACGAGTGCACAGTATGTGTCGTTGGGCCACAAACCAATCACGGTATGGCGATGATAAAGCCTATCTGGTGGGTTCTGTCCTTATGGCCTGGCTACAACAACAGCAGGGGAGACACTATCAACAGAGCACGACCGTTCTACAGGATGCACTGATTCGATTCTTGGACCAACAGATACAGGAGAATGCAACTGTCATTTACCTCTTTGATGTGCTCATTCGCCTTCGTCTGTTTTCCTATCAAAAATACCTACTTCGCTTAATTGCCCGAGGCGATCTTGAACCAAAGCGTCGACATTCAAATCAAATTCAACATTGTCTGCATTACCTAGCTGCCTTCCCTCTCTTAAGCCCTACACCTGCCTATCTTATCAATCAACGTCGTGTGGCACTCTATGGTACAAAACAAGAGAGTCATCCATCAGAGACACAGACATTAGAACACCTGAAGCATCTGGCTCGTATGGCCTTGATGGGTTACGATCGTGGTGATACAGACGGTTTGTTTGGCACAGATGCGCAAGAGATGACTCAACCTTTACCGACAGACACACAACGTTCATACGAATTGGCCTTTGAGGAGCTATCGCCCGACTTTCAAAAGGCACTTGAGTCAGCCACACGTTACTCTCTACTTGATTTCACCAGTAACTGGCTGTTGGATCAAGTCAAGCGATTTGTTGTCAAGAGCATCCAGATTGGCGAAGATAATTGGCGTGTCATGACCTCTCCCGGTTCATGCCTGTTGAACACACGACAGTTTGTTACGCTGGTCAGTATCATGGACCATGCCAAGGATTACTTGAGTCTGATCGACATGACACTATGGGCACTTGAGAAGACCAGCGATCGTACCATGCTTCCTTATATCATTGACTGTCTTCGTAAATACGCTAATTACTGGAAACTGACGAACCATGGGCCGCAGGTCGTTCATGCTGTCTGGTCCAAACATGCTGCCTTGACCAGCCGAGGCACACGAGAACGATGTATCATGATGTATATGGTGCAGCTGGTACAAGAAGGTCATCTGTTAGACGAAGTAGCCCGCACTCAACTTCAACACGATCTCCAGGTCAAGTACAAGAGTCGGACCAGTCCAGTCTCTATTCGACATGAACTCTCTCAGCTGATCAAAGATGCCTCACCTTCGTCGCAACAGATGGTCTCTGAAGTCCTCTGCAAACCTGCTCAGATGCACGGCTGGATCGGTGCTATCCTAGAGAATGTAGGTGATGTGTTGGCCCAGGAGAGCCATACTGTCTCTTTTCAATTCTATCGCCTGGTGCGAGCCTTTGCACAGGTCCTGAAGGATGTAGCAGATACCACGACCTTGACAGGTCAAGCAGATACCGTCGTGGTGGAATGGCTATGTCGTCACCCAACTGCAGTACAGGCCATGCATCAGAAAGGTGCCTGGGTGCCCATGTTTGTGGCTGTCTTGGTGGCTTACAACGTTGTCAGTCTCAGCAAGATCATTCATGATTATGCCTTGCTTGAATTTGAGCGTATTGGTCAACAACAACAACAGTATGATACAGAAGATGCACAATCCGTGATCTTTTGTCAGAACCTCATCATCATGATTCGTCTCTTGGTCGTTCAATTGGCCAACAAATCAAAGTATGAAGAGACCATGAGTGTGCTTTGGCCATTACGTACTGAAGAGTACTTTCGCCTTCAAGTGCAACGTCAGTCTCAACTGGCCAGTAGTCTGGAACGCATTGAGCCCATGTTTGGATTGATGGAGCGTCTTGTGTTGATCGCCACCAACCTGCCTTTAAGTTCAAGTCTGTTACAGGATATTGTGATGTTACGGGCAGATCTGTTACAAATCACTTGGTTCCGACAGACCTGTCTTCGAGATCTCAATGGTGTCTATCAACGGTTCGCTGCTCGAGAAGCAGAGGCAGTGATGGAGAAACGGATCAAGAAGAAGATGTTGAATATTGTAGATGAATTGATAGGCGGCAATAACCTGACAAACGAACGTCAGCAGAGTATGCTTCAGGACAGTTCACCTGATTTTGTTGATAAACTTCACCGCGTCTTCTTGAATGTGAGTCAATGGAATGAAGCACAATGCCGTGTTCAGGTCAATTTGCTGTTGGATAACATTTCGCTCTCGGACGGGCATCCCAGCAACCCTCATATATTAGGTGATGATGCCATCAACATGACCACCTCAACCAACACCATTGTACCTGCAATAACAGGCTCAGATATCATCAACAAGGACCTACAGTCGTTTGTCTATTTCTTTTATGATGTTGTCTTGTCTGACGAAGATCATCACAGCAAGACGGCTGATGTTCAAAGACGATTTCAGTTCTTCAAGAACCTGATTCATGAGTTGCGTGAGCCTGTCTTGCTTCAACTCCTCCAGCATAGTGCTCATCTGCTTGAAGGCGATCCTTCACAAAGCTTCCCAGACAATGTGCTCTTGATGCAATTGACTGAGCCTGGTAAACCGTTTGATTCTGCCAAATTTGCCTATCGTAGTCAATCCTTCTTGAATATCACACAGCATATGTTGGCAGAGAATGTCTGGACAAACGAAAAGAAGATTGAGTTGGTCAAGACAGTTTTTGAGCAGATTCATCGGTTTAAGGATGGTTTGTCTATCTACAAAGTAATGCAAGATGCCAATGTTTGTTATGCGGATGCTGTTAATGCATTACATTTAGTTAAAAACAATGCAGTAAGTGATCCATTCATGTCTGTTACTTAAACTCATGTTACGGTTATAGGATATGGCGATTGCATTACTTGTGACGGAAGGGTTACCTGAGAATCCAACTGAAGAAATGATAGATGATGGCAAAAAGCTCAGTCTACAAGACATTCGAAACAGGTGAGCCTTATGGTAATCGTTTTTCTCATTGTGATATACTAAGCACTTGATTTTGTTTTAGTCTGTTGGTGCGTTTGCGTTTGGTAGTTCCTTTTGCTTCCTTGATTTGGGAACATCCTAAAGAAGATGCTTGTAATATCCTGGATTGGATTCGCGTCCTTGTTCCACTACTTTGTGTAAGTGAAATAGTAGCTGTGTATTTCAAATGAGTCTGATCAGCTATTTTGTATAGAACCCTATTGTTCATGGCAATGGAAGTCAAGAACGTACTTTTGAATTCACTTTGGATTTTGTTTCGTTATTGATTGATGGTAAGAAAAAAGAAAAGCAGTTGCATACTCAAAGCTAAACGACTTGACGTCTTTTCTTTTAGAGGTACCAAAGGAATTGAAAAAGACAAGCTTAGTCTTGCTTGGCTCCATGCATAGTGAATTGACATGCATTCCAGTGATGTTCCATAGTCGAGTGAAGCGTATCATGCCATTCTTGACACATAACATTTACTTGAGTAATACACGGATTGCTTCTTCTCTCCTGGGCTTACCTATGGCTACAGATCAACAACAGCAACAACAACATATCGATAGTTGTCTAGAACAAAGTAAGCCTTGGGAATGGTTAGAAGACTATGTTAGTGATCCACCTCATGACAATGATGCTCCTATCAACCTCGGTCTATTCCAAGCCAGGAAATCAAAACGTACTGATCCCACCTATCCTAAATGGTTTAAGTTTGGATTCGGTGAATCAAGAATTAATCATATCTCGACTTTGGATAGGCTGAAAGAAGGCAGGCCAATGTTGGTGGATGATCATATGATTAAGAAAAGAAAAGTAGAGATGGAAGAAGGAGAGCTTCCTTAATGTATACATTGTAATTTTTTTTCTGAGCATTTTCTTTTTTTTTTAGAATATGTTCAGGCTTAATTGACGTCTTTAACACTAGACTTTGTACATTATCAATTAAAGCCGTTGTTTTTTATTTTATTTCAAGTCGTTCCGTGATTTCTCTGTTTTACATTATATATGGCTATGAAAGGAGATACACCATTTCTGCATAAATAAAGTCTCTTTTTGCAGTTCAGATTATATGAAGGACTAGAATTTCTCGACATGAGTATCTTGACATTGTTGACAACATAACACACGAAGGACATTTCAGCCAAACCAGACTTATGGTGTTCTGATTGCGAACTTGTAAAGAAAGGGACATTTGGCTTCTCTTTGATATGCTTGTATTGGTTTGATCGCGATGAACATTTGTTACGCTACAGAGCGATGAAAATAGTTAAACAGTGCTATCATCATGACAAGGATTTCATGTTTTCTTAGTCTATAGCATAAGAAATGAACACCTTTCAACAAAACTGAAGTTGCAATTTGAATCAACAACTTTCTTTGCCAGATAGTGTTTTTTTAAAGTTGTCTATCTCGTCACTACAACAGCTGTAAATCCATCAATATGAATTTGACATTTATAGCTTAATAATATTTCAGCTCAATTCAATGGCCATAGGGTATTCAATGATTCTGTTTATTTGATTATAAGGACTTCAGTAAACAATCGCACTGTGGTCCTTAGTCTCTTTGTATGTACAATTCAACCGAGTTTCCAAACATGATGTGCTTTAACTTGATAAGAGTGTCTTGTCCTTAGGTAAAATGTGAATATGTCTTGACCAGAATCCAATTCAACAAAATGACTAGCTTCCTTCACATCTGGAATGGGCTTTGCATCAAAAGGCTATGTTATACATAAAGGAATAATAAGTATATTTTGAAATATTAGAGGGAAAGGAGGGGGGGTAAATTCAACTCACTGTTTTTGTCCAATTTCGATCTCTATTTTCTACTTGAAATTAAAAGTGAGCATGGAATCTGATTTTAACCTTCAAGTCATAGCCTACCTTGTTTTTCTTCAACTTCGTAATAGCCAATGATAATGACTGTCCACTGTCTTTCCGTCTAGGCTGTTTAGCAAAGTATGTTTAGTCGATCTGATAGGCTGCATTAAGTGAAAATTCAACTCCTCCTTCAGCTTACGTTTGACAATTGTAAATCATCCTTTTAATCAACTCGTCTCCTTTTTCTCTTGGAATCAATCACTATAGGACATGTAAACACGTATGTATTTGAAGTATACGTATGCATATACGTTACCATTATTGTATTCTGAAGCATCTCTTAGTGCAACAAGGATAGATAACTTTTCAATAATATCGTTGATTGTTCTATCAACAGCGTGGGATGAGACAGTATGATCATAACATGTAACAACAGACCTTACTTGACTTCATTACTTGATAGTTCAATACAACCCTTATAGTATTCAACCAGCTTTGAGCCAATGGTGGCAGGAATACCTAAATTCATTTTTTTTTAGGAAATATGAACGCCTTTGTTTTGTTTTTACCTTGATTAGAATCCAAAGAGGTATGAATATGATTTATATTTGTGACTACATGCGTGGTGTCCTTTTGAATGCTTTCAAGTTTGGTCAGTGAGTTGCATATCTGGTTCCATAAGTTGACTTCTTCGTTTGTTCCGTTCAACGTTGCTGATCGAGAAGTACGAGACTTGCGGTCCATGTTTGTGTCTAAAGAAGCAGGTTTTGAGTCCTAAGATAAAGGAAAATCTAAGAGGCTAAGGAAAGAAAAAGAAAGAGTTGCAAAAGAAAAGAAAACAAAGGAAAATAAAGTATCGTTTTTAATATAAAACTGAACTTCTCTGTGGCCTTAAAATGGTCAAATTGCAGAAAAACCGAAACTGGTTTTCAAACTCCAATAGATCTCTTGAATGATCAAAATAAATAAACGATTTCTTTCATTTTAAAGAAATTACCTTATCCACTCAGTATGACAAGTCTTTATTTTGACGACAATTCAGCTTGTATCTAGAGACAGTCTATGGCCCTTCTTTCGCTTTCTCTGTTTTCTTTCTCTCAATTCAGATTTAACATAGAGATCTTTTTGGAGTTGTATTCTTTCGTTTCGATTCATCAACTGAAGCACAGGTCTATTTTGGTCTGCTCAGCCTAAATGTGTCTGATTGGT
This sequence comes from Choanephora cucurbitarum, assembly GCA_025331435.1. Taxonomy (NCBI): domain Eukaryota; kingdom Fungi; phylum Mucoromycota; class Mucoromycetes; order Mucorales; family Choanephoraceae; genus Choanephora; species Choanephora cucurbitarum. The sequence goes on along the minus strand of JAIWNI010000010.1, from coordinate 56,327 downwards.
AATCATTCCCTCTGTTAAGGTCAGATAAGTACCAAACAAGCCATCGATGGGCGTCATTTTCTCTCATCTTGTGCTAATGTTTGGCTGGTGCTTCAATCAAAAAAGATAGATAGGATACGAAATTGACAAGGCATTATAATATGATATCAAAGAAGATTCGCCCTTGCCATGAAAATGTAAGTCGCGTCCAAAATTTAGAGAATTCATGCTTTGCTTTACAGCCATTCAGTCGATGTTCTCTATGGTAACATCGTCAAATGTGAAGTAAAAAAAAAATCTAAACAAGGTTATTCAGTAGACAACACAAACTGAGTACGATGACATAGAATAGGGTTTTATTTTATATGTGATGGATATTGTATGATGCGTGTACTTTACGATACACCAAGATACATAATTACAGGGAATTTATTGTTTATACAAAGTTCAAATAACAAAAAAGAAAAGAAGTATACAAAGTCTATAAATTGATTTTTATTTAAAAGAATAAGAAGTCTATTAGCCAGTTTTTTATGAGAAAAAACTGTTTCCAAGGGTAACCAAACGTGGAGGTTGACTTCTATCTACCCTCTTCTCTAACTTACGGTGTGAGATACCACTTGATCCAGTTCTAGAAAGAAAAGAACCAAGGGAAGACCATACCAAGCCTAGACTGAGTCACCCGCCGGGGTTAAAGTCGGCTTATAACAGGATAGAGAATTTTCACATACAATATGAGGAGATATGGAGGTGCATCTCCCAACCCATACGATGTTACTTCTACTCTCGCGAATTGCTTCACTTTGTCTCCCAAGCCAGAACCTGCCTCGTGCCTCTGTAATATATTGGGTCTGCTGTGCGGCAAGTGTAGCCAGTCTAGCTCCAGCTCATCCCTCCTCTCGCGTACTGTTGAGAAGAAAAGGATACTGCCACAAACTAGGTGAAAGAGCTCAACCTTTCTCTACTGCTCCTACTGAAAGGACTAAAAAGCAAAAGAAAGAGAAGAGCGGAAACACATGAGATCAGTAAGCACCCATCACTCACATGCCTCCAACGCATTTGCTATAAAGCATTTACGCAACACCTTTCTACATCCACTTTATGTTCGCTACCACCGTCGTCAACGCCACAATAAAGGGACTATCCTAGAATGTGCGATAGCAAGAATCACCTTGCCCTTGAGTGAAAAAAAAAGAAAAAAAGAAAACACCCTTGATTTTCGAAATTTAAGCTGTTTGCAAAAAAGCAGTCTTACTGGTGACGAAAGCATAACCACATGATGAAGCTATAACAATCTTGTTTGCATAAACTAGTAGAGAGTAAACAAGAGGAGGATCATTAAAAAGGCTCTTCATTTTTCTCTTCTTCGTTTATGCCGCTAATGACATTCATATCAACTCCTCTACAAATTAAAGTGACACATAGCCAACTTATTCTATGCGGAGCAGAAAAATGGAAAACCATGATAACAAGCTTTTCATTTAAGTCTGCTTGCTAAAAGATAATTTGTTGCCCTCGGTTACAAGCTCTGTTGTAACAAACAAATACCAACCCATTTTTTCCTTCTTTCACTTTCATTGAAATGCATAAAGCCAGTGGGTCTCTCTTTACATGCCTCAGAAGACAGTTCTTTGGACTAAAGAAGTGCAAAAGTATATGTGTTCATTTATTTGATTGAATCAAAGAAATGGAAAAAGAGGGATGCAAGTATATATTATGTGGCAAAATGAAAGTGGAATAATGAAATTGATGTTTAAAAAAAGAGAAGATTACATATATTAAGAAAGCAAGAAACTGTTCTGACCTTCATTCATAGATGTAATCAATCTTTGATGCAGGATATCTTTTGTTGAGTATGCAGGCATCTTTAGGTAATTGGCACACGTCATGACAGAGGGCAAATAGTCATCTGCAGTTAATGGTGCTTCAGGTATTTTTCGAACAACAGTAAAGATAGGACGAAGCGCTTTCCAGCCGCCAATAGGAAGTCGTGGTGAGCCTGTTGTGAATTGAAGGAATTGGCGTCGTTCAGCATCAGTAAAGTTGGAGAGAATTTCTAAGAGGTGTCGTACAGGTTCACTATCCATAGTAAAGCCATGATCTGCGCGAATAGCATCAGCTAAAGTGGCAGGAGACCAGTCTTCTTCCGCTTTACCAAAGAGTGAGACAAGCTCATTTTCAGTCAATAGCTTGAGATCATCAATAGCAAACAAGCCGTTAAAGCCTTCTCTGAATGCTTCCATCTGTTGAGCAATACCAGATCCGAGAATGGCGTCTTGGACAAGGTCAATGTATTCTTCAATGTTGTTGATTGTGACACTAATGTCTGATCCGCCCTCCTATCAAGAAAGCATTGGTTTCTCTCCTCTCTTTGTTTGATCTTTCCCTTTCTTTACCTTTAATTCATAACTATCATCTCCTGGAAGTGTGAAATCCAGACATAGATCATCAATTCTAGTATTATCGACCATGATATCCTTAATAGCCTTAGCTTTCTCTTCAGGCGACTAGTATAGATAGATAGAATTAGAACAAGAATTGGATACCCAAAAAAATAAAAGTCAAACGTACCTTGGAGATGTCTGCATAAATAGAGTGTTTCTGCTCGATATAGCGTTCTAACATATCAATTGATTTACCTAGTTGTGGATCAATTTCCTAAAAAGAAATAAAGAGAAGTTTAGCTAATCTGTGTAGTGTAATGTTACGAAAATCCTACCTTCAGAATTGCATGACTAGGCTCGGCATTATGCAGCGCTAACTTGAAGAAAGCTGGACTGAAAGGTATATCTACAATTCTGAAATCCAACAGACCTTTTGCAATAAACTGACCTAAGGCTCTGAACAACTGGATAATCTTTCTTGTCGATCGAGTACTTGACTTGCTCAAAGTCTTAGGGAACAATCCAGCAGGAGAGTTGACATAACCAGACTCTGATTTATTCGAACCACGCCACATGTTAAGCGAGTGTTTGCTAAACTCTTTGGAAGTAGAAGCATAGAATTCTAGGGTAGGGCCCATACCAGTACCTTCTTCACCCATATATTCAATCTCAAGCACAGTGGGTGAGCTACCAAAAAGATCAAGAATCTTGATGGCTGATTCAAGCATCTGGCTACGCATGATGCGCACTTTTTGTCTTTCCATGCGTCCTAGAGTAGGCTGTTCAGAAGAATCTGTACGTGTACCGTTTTGAGAATTGTTACGCATTTGGAGACTTTGCCAGCGAGCAATTAAGCGAGCGTATCCAAAGGATGTGCTTTGAATAAACAAGTATCTAGTCTCGAAAGGAAACAAGAAGGGTACTTCACTCATCAACCAATAGATCCAAGAAGGCAAACAAGAACTTGCCACAATCAAGGGCTCTTCCAACTGACGATTGGCCTTGGCAGTTAACTTGCGGTTGATAAAGTCTTGTGCAGTAATTCCCTGAGATTGTTTGGAGATAGCAGGTGAGAGAGCCTTCAACAGTTGAAGGGCATAGTTGCATGTGGAGTCGTCCTTGAGTTCTACGGGCTGAACAACATCAGCTAATTGACGGACAGCCGTGTTGGATTTGTTGGCCTCCTCTTCATTTGATTCTGTAGGAGATACCTTGATGCGTTCATAGGTGATAGGGTAAGAAGAAGCCCAGATGTTACGAGTACTGCCAGATGAGCGATTGTTCTTTTCGTACTGGTGCACAGCAGCATACACAGTAGAGTCATTGGAGATGACGGTGCCGTTCAATAAGAATCGAATCTTCCATTCACCATCCTTCTTTTCTTTCTTGGAAGAATTGCTTTCACTACTTGTCTTGGTTTCCTTCTTACTGCTTGATGCTGTTTCTCGCTCATCTTCGCCTTCATCCTCATCAGTGTCATGTTTCACAATGACTGTCTCATTAACCTCCATATCTGCATGCTCCTCTTCATCGACATCCATACCATCATTGTCTTCAATCAATAAATGATCTCGATCCTCTTCTTCTTCGTCGTCGTCATCCTCGTCTTCATCGACATCACCACCCATCATACGGGAGAGTGTGTCAGAAGCATTGATACGAGCCAACAAATAATCTTCAAGTACGCGGAAAGTAGCAACAGCATGAGTAGAAACCATCAACTGTTTATAGCTTGTAGGGATAGAGTCGCCTGTTCCAGTCAATCTTAAACGTAGTTGCTTGGCCAACATACTGGTAGGGTTACGAAGACTGTCTGATGAAGATGATTCTAAAGGAGTAACAACCTCAAATGCTTCAAAGCGGTTCAAGATATCTTGCAAACGAATGACTAGTTTCTTGAGTGAATTGTTACCATCTTGATCCATACTAGGCTGTTGAATAAAGACATGTTGAAATGATTGACAACGTGCATCAAGTGAAGCCTTGAAGCCTTCTTCCGAGGTAAGGAAAGAAAGCAATGTCTTCATCAAACCTGAATTCATTAGTTCGAAACTACTGATGCCCATAGGAGAATTACGAAGGTAGAGTGAGAGTTGAGTTAAGGCTTCTTCACATGTATCGTTTGTACAAGTCAACAAGCTGTTGGTCAGTGTGGTGATTTCCTTTAGGCTGTTGTTGGCTGTTCCATCCTCGGATAGATTTTTGTGGAAGTAATGATCTACTAAGTACTGGGCCAATTGAATGATATATTTGCGTGTAGAGCCTCTTCCAACTCCCTTTTCATTGTCCATATGATGGTTTCGTCTTTGTTGCTGTTGCAGAAGTTGGTGGTTTCGCATCATAGCATGAAGATCCAAGTTATCAAGCAAACGGCGTTGGCTTGAAGAAGATGAACGAATGCCCAACTGAGATGATCCAACTGACGTGTTACCGGATTTGCTCTTCTTATTACTTGAGTCTGTATCACCTTCACTATCATCTATTTCCTGTTCATCCTCATCTTCCTCGTCATCATCGTCCTCCTTTTCTTCTTCATGCTCTTCCTTTTTTAATGCTTCATCTAATGCAGTTGCCTCTTCATTCTTGTGAGACTTTTGTTCATCCTGTTCATCCGCAAGAGGTTGTTTAGAGAGTGTTTCAATTTCATGAAGGACGCCTTCTCGCTCAAACAAGAAATGATATACATCAGGCAACTTTTGAAGTAACAGTTCGGCTTCAAAAAGTGCATCAATCAACAAGACAGGATGTTCTTGGCGTGTCAGTATACCGGACAGAAAGCTAGACAAAGGTACATTCTTGAGCACCTTGGAAAGTGTGTCAATAGTTGAATAGAAAAGAAGCTTGACAAGCGTATGTGTCACCAGTTGTCGCACGCGTAGATTGACTGTAGATGCATACATATCCAACACAAGAGGAATAAGAATGACGTCAAATTTAACTAGTATATCAGGGTTTTCCTTAAACCAATTGATACGAGGATCTGATTGAATATCGGCTTTGTTGGAAGAGGAAGATTGTTGACTAGAAGAAGATGTTTTGAATCGTCTTGAACTGAACATATCATCCCTAGGTAAAGGTGGTAAAAGATCCACAATGATTTTCATAATAGTTGGCACAGCATCTCTCCACTTTGAGTCCAATGTAATATGCTGAGGAATGGTTGAACTAGGAACTGTATTGGCGCCAGTCAAGATCTGGTAAAAAGCCTCTATGATGCCTAACTTTAACAATTCAAAACTGAGCTGAGGAGATGACTTTGAAATAGAACGAAAGATGCGCAGTAAATCATTTAGAGCAGCAGGATGGACTGCATTTGAGTGACCAGAGATTGGGATCAGGTTGAACAAAATCTTGAGCAGATCAACTGAGATAGCGCGTTCTAAACATTCCCGATGACTACGGTAGCTTTCTGAAATACGAACCCAGCAGAGACAAGTGAGTTCAACTACGGATCGATCTGAATAGGTGATGGTGTTCATTAAGGTAGGCACTACTTCCATAACTTGAGAGAATGATTCAGTATTGATACCACGCATACAGTTGGCTGCTGTACGTAAAGCTGTACGCTGAGCATGAATACTGAAGAAATCAAAATACATCAATGCTGCGCCAAGTCCATCTTCTTGCACAACTGCGCGAGGTAATTGAGCAGAAATTTTTTCAAGAGCCTATGCAATAATTAATTAGATATCAAAATATTGAGAAAACATATACTATCTACTTTACGTAAAGTGCTTGTTCAGCCAAGTCAATGTATTGAATGGATTTCAGTTTTTGACATAACACACGAATGGCACCATGAGATACAACACTAGTCACAGCAGTAGGCATTGCTTCTAACAAGTTGGTGATACAACGACAGGCTAACAACATGACTTCAGGGTTGCCACCTGATAAACCTTCACTCATAGCTAAAGCAAGCATCATGTCTTCATCCATATCGCCTCCGATTTGAGCAGAAAAGTCATCAGGGCCCATCATGATACGTACCAGTTCTCTTGCAAAACTATCGCTTGAAAAATAACCAGCCAGGTTTTCTTCACTACTAACTGATAATATTTCTGCCAGTTCTTGAAGAGCTATCAACTGCATAGTGGGGTCATCACTTGATTTGAGACTTGCCAAAATGGACTTGAAACGACCAAAATCAGAGGAGATGAGGCCACCAAACAGACCCTGCATCTGAAGACCTAATGTTCTTCTAACACGAGAGATGTCTTCGTCATCGTCATCTTCGTCGTTATCTTCATCCTCATCGTCCTCATCAATGTCCTCATCATCATCTTCTTTGTCTTCATCGATGTCATCCTCTTCGTCGTCATCCATCTGATTGTCTTCATCTTCATGGTGATCAAAGCAGTCCAAGGCATCGTCCAGAATCTCTTCTTCTTGCTGTTGCTTGTTTGCTAGTTTAGTCTTTGAGCATGATTTTCTAATTATTAATAAAAATGAGTCACAACTGAAGGAATCGACTTCTTCCTAAGTAGCTTACTCTTCTTCAGCTTTTTGTTTGCCCTTATTGCTCATTTTCACTTTTTTACTGCTTGATTCTTCTTTGCTTTGATTTGCTTGTTGTTCTTGTTCAAGTTTTCGCTTTTGTTGTCTTTAAGAAAATGGTTAATAAGCTATCCAATGTTGCTTTAAACAAAGAAATTTACCTTGTTGATAAAACAGACTCTTTCTTGTTTCTTAAGCTATATCGTTCAGTGGTTCCGGGATTGGGTTTGCAAGAGTCTTTCTTAGTCTTTCGTTTCAATTGTCTGGAGTTTTGCTCCATAAGGTATTGTGGTCAAAGAAAAAAGAGAAAGAAAAAAAAGACTGTATTTTAGAGCCAAAAAATAATAAAATAATAGGTTTTAGTATCTCTCTTTTTTTTCTCTCTTTTTTTATTTGTTTGTTTTTGTTAATAGGTTGAGAAAGAGAGAAAGAGAAAGAGAAAGAAAGAGAAAAAGAGAAAGAAAGAAAAAAAGAAGTGATAGATAAACTTTACTCTCAAACGGAAAAATTATTCGTGCACTCTTAAGCGTACTTTCAAAATAAATTTTACAGCGTATTTATGCAGAACTGGCTGTTAATGACTGATAGGTTAATTACTAAATCAGCATGGGTACCAGCCTCCTGGTTCCGTTTAGACAGGATGATTAGCTTTAAAAAAAGATTGTATGCATGTGTTTTCCCCTGTAAAATATATAGTGTAGCTCAGTATGAAGTTTAAGAAAAGAAAAGACATCAAATCCTTTCATACCTAGCCTACTTGAATGGCTGTAAAGATGTGGATGACTATTAGCAAAAACCTTTATATTTCTATATATTTGTAAACAATACATCTGAGCATTTGATTTAGCACAACTAAATTTACTTGCTATCAGTTGTTTATATATACAGTCTACTTTTTTTTGCCTTTCTTTTGCATACTGAAGGCCATCTTACCCTTCAGTTAATACAAGAAAGCACATGCCTACTATAGCAAATCAATCTCATCTGCCAAGTTAGACAGGTAGAGTTTTTACTTAAAAAATTTATAGATACCTCTCATTATAACTGATTGACAGTTTCTTCTTCTTTTTTCCCTTTCTTATGTTCTTCTTTGGCTATGCTTAACCTTTTAGACATCTACAGTCATAACATGCAATTGCATAGGCTTTGTGTAACGCATGCTCCTTGCTTTTTGGGTAATGATGGTTGTTGGAGTCTTCCTTCTTCTCAAGATGCATCACAGTGTTCTCAGCAATATGCCTTAGTAAAGGGCTCTTTTTATTTTTTGGAATATGTCTTTAATTTAATGCATTGTTGAAGACATTGCATGGCTCAAATTCAACGCTCCTTTGCCATTGATGTATGCAGCCTTGAAAAATTGCAGTCTTCTTACCAAAATGTATTATTCTCCGCTACTTTCTTTCCCTTTTCTTTCATTATTCATGGCAGAGCTTAGTTTGATACAAGCTTGGATTATCATTTTGACTATGGCATTGATATTTTTATCAGGTCTATGTTGGTGTTTCTGCTGTGGAACCTGTGGTAACACTCAAGTAGTTTTTGAACCGAACAGAATGCTAAAATAGCTTCCTTTTATTTTCACTTGTGAAGTGGGTAGAAGCCTACTACGTAATACAGGCTTAATGCGATTTACCAGAGGAGCTAACACCCAATGGCAACGTTTACCGCACAAACCAGAAGATGAAAACTCATGGCAACTTATGACACGGGTGGGCGATGAAGAAAGTCAAACGCAATAAACCCAAAGATATACCATTCATATATATATACATTTTCTTTACACGCTTTATTTATAAAACATGACAACTTAAGCACGCTCAACCTTAATGGCTTTACCAGTTTTAACGGACTCCAAGGAAGCAACGATGAAGGCGAGGTGATGGAAAGCATCTTCAGCTGTTAAGCCCAACTTCTTGTTTGAACGAACGGCATCGTGGAAAGTAGCGAGTTCGGCTTCAATATCAGAAAGGCCGTTTCCAGGAGCATTGGATTGAAGTGATGTAATAGGGGAAGGATCAACTTCTTCACCTTCTTCATTGATAAATTTGACCTCTTGATGATCAGTCAACTTGACAGTACCCTTTGTGCCATGAACAACCAATGTCTGTCTCTTGACACCTGCAGAACACTATGGATGGTGTTAGTCAAGAAATTTCTGCAGTAGATCGAAACACTTACGAAAGTGAAGTTGGCTACACCAACACCACCATTTTCAAGTTTGATTGTGGTAGCCAAAGTATCTTCCACTACATGGATCTTGTGTCTCTTGGTAGCAAAGGCAGCAACTGTATCGAAATAACCAAGGATGGGGATTAAATGAGCCATATCATGTACACAACCATCACTCAAATATCCACTAAACAGAAACATTATTAGTTCTACCACGATGATAATAAAACGCTTAAGATTATTTTACCCAGGATGCTCAGGGTTTTGACGCCACTTGGTGTTGTGATAAGGTGAATCAGGACTGTAAGGACGTGCTGAATCATAAGTGAAGTTGACAATCTATTAATTGTCTTAAGTGTCAATAACAGGAAAATAAAAAGGACACTTTGCCACCTCCAAGTATAAAATTTACTTACCTCTCCAATTCCTCCTTTCTGAACATACTCAGCTACTGCACAAGCCAAAGGATGATATGCCCAGTTTTCATTGACAGCAACTACTGTCTTTGCCTTTTGAGAGAGATTTACGATTTCACGAGCGTCCTTAAGAGTAGCGGCTAATAAAATAAAATAAAAAAAAAAACGCGAATACAAACATGTTAACAGACAATGCATTTATGTGTCAACAATGTCGTACCAATAGGCTTTTCGAACATGACATGCTTGTTGGCAGCCACTACAGCTTCAACTGTCTACGTTGTGTTACTTTAGTCATGTTAAAGTTCAGTTACCGCGAGTATAGCTTACCTCCTTATTGAATTGAGCTGGCAAGAGGATATCAACAACTTCAACATTGGGATCATTGATAAGATCTGAGACTTCTGTATAGACAGCAGATTCGGGGATACCAGCCTTTGACACAATTTATGAGACAATCGAAACAGAAACACTCTCCAGCTTTCATCCTTACCTCTTTTGCGAAATCTAAAGCCTTGTCCTTTGATCTGTTTGCACAAGCAACAACTTCGAATTTATCTTTGCCTACTGATTCATAGGCCTTGTAATGACGACGAGCAAAGATACCAGTACCGATAATACCAACTTTAAGAGGCTTTTGAGACATATTGTAGATGATAGGAATGAAAAAGAAGTGAAGAAAAAAAAAAGATGTAAGACCCAGAAAACTTTCTTGTATTTATACACTTCATCGGGAAGTATAAACCCAAGAAATCCCGCATCTGTGAATGTAATCTTCACGTCACTTTAAAGCACGCTTAGTGTAAACATTATGATTCCTACTTTTCTTTTCCAATCAGATAAAATGTAGGGCTATGAATGATGCATATGTTACTCTAATGTTTGAATGATTTATCTATCGAGCTGTTTTCAGTTTTGAAATGTTTATCTAGCAGATTTTTACTTTAATTTAATAAAGCAGAATTTACCCAAGTCAAAATTTCATGATTCTTACAAGATAGATAAAATGAGCTTTCCAGTCGCAAAATGAAGTCAAATGAGATTTTTAAAATGAAATATCTTTAGCAGTTTTATTAACAAAAAAAAGTATTTTTTATATGTGATTTAATGATATATGAGAATGCAGATGCTTGTAAAAGGGTAACAAATCGAAGAAAATGGACTTAAGGTTGATGCGCTTATAACTCTTCATCAGTTGTGTAGACTTCTTCACCACGCTTACGACGTTCCATACGCTCCTTCTTCTTCTTACGGAGTTCCTTAGAAGTCAACTTCTTCTTCTTTTCAACAGCCTTGATGGTGTTACCTTGGGCATCAACCATATCTTCTTGTTCTTGTTCCTTGACAGCGGTAGTACCGTTACCAGAGACCCAGTTGTGACCAGAGGGAGTCAAGCGACCGGCGTCAACCATCCAGACTTCGTTACAGAGGGCTTCAGTGAATTCACGGTTGTGAGTAACAATGACAACACCACCACCAAATTCCTTGATGGCCATGGCCAAAGCACCAAGAGATTCACGATCCAAATAGTTAGTAGGTTCGTCAAGAACTAACATGTGAGGCTTGTTCCACATAGCAGCGCCAATGACCAACTTGACCTTTTGACCACCAGAGAGACCACGAATACGAGAGTGAGTGGCGAATTCAGGTTCAAGACCAACTTCAGCCAAGTGCTTTTCGATTTCCTTAGCAGTCAAAGGACGGTTGAGACCCATCTTGGCAGCTTCGGCAGAGTCAACTTCGGCAATCTTCTTACCGAAACCCATGTCTTCAAGCTTTTGACGAGAGATCCAGGTGTTGTCAACAGAAGAGCGACCAACCCAAGAAACTTCATATTCATAAGATTGCTTGAGCTTACGACGACCGACAAGTTCTTCAACAGTACGCTTTTCACCATCGATAATAAAGACTTGCTCCATGACCTTCTTGTTGGTTTCAGCGTTCATGCGGTCGTTCTTGTCGAGTTCTTCACGGTCTTCACCGGTAGCGTATCGCCATTGGATGTATTCGTTGGGGGTAGAGTCCAAGTGCTTTTCAATGTGGTGGAAAGCGTGTTGGGCAACGTAGGCAATACGCAAGTTAGGGTGCTTCCAGACGGAACCAACTTCGGATTCGATTTCACCAGTCAACAACTTGATCAAGGTAGACTTACCAGCACCGTTGGGACCAATGACAGCAACACGAGAGGAAAGAGAACATTGCATGGAGATGTCAATGAGTTGCTTACGGTCAGAACCAGGGTATTGGAAGTCAACGTTCTTCATCTTCAAGATAGCACGTTCCTTGGTCTTGATACCTTCGAGGAATCCAGGCTCAGGGAACTTGAAGGAGATTTGAGAAGCTTCAAGAGAGTAGTAAGAGGCAGCACGAGGAACCTTCTTGACGAATTCAGAAAGGTTACCCTTGTAACGCTTGAGCTTGTAGTTGGGTTCGTAGTGAATGATGTCGGAACAGACGTGATCCAAGAAGCCAGAGTCGTGAGAAACAATGATGGAGGTAACAGTCTTGAGACCCAAGAGGTAGTTTTCCAACCAGGCAACGTTAACAACATCCAAGTGGTTAGTAGGTTCGTCAAGCAAGAGAATATCAGCGTTCATCAACATAGCACGAGCAAGAGCGAGCTTCATCTTCCAACCACCAGAAAGTTCACCAATAGCCATCTTGGTAACCATTTGCTCAGAGAAGCCATATTCCAAGAGAATCTTGCGGACTTGATCAGGATCCTTGGTCTCAACACCTTCGGAAGCAAGGATGAAGTCAACAAGAGGAGTATCGGCTTCAGAACCATCAATATCGTGTTCGACGTAGACAGTCTTGAGTTCGGAACGAGGAGGGAAGCCATCAACTTGTTCATTGGCAATAGCACGCATAAGAGTAGACTTACCACAACCGTTGGCACCACAAAGACCATAACGACGACCACGCTTGAGACGGAGAGCAGTTCTGTTCAACAAGATCTTGGCACCATAAGCAAGAGAGAATTCACAGTTACAGAGATCTTCACCTTCGTCATCTTCTTCTTCAGGGTCCTTGGGAGTGACAGCTTCTTCACACTTGTTCAAGGCAGTAAAAGCCAAGTTTTCAGCATCAGAGACAGCATAGAAGGCCTTAGCATAAGGAGCAAGAGACTTGGTCCAGACATCCTTGAAGAAGTTCTTGGCAACACAAAGACTAAGAGCAATGTCGTTCATGTGCTTGACAACAGGTTCGAAACCGGTATCCAAGTCAGAGGGTAACAGATCCTTGATAGAAGATTCAACCTTGGCTTGCTTTTGAACCTTAGTGAAGACCTCAGTACCAGGGTTCTTGAGACGTTGGAGGGTAGCAAGAGCTTTTTGAACGACACCACGACATTCAGGGTCAGCAACAATGTCCTGAACATGTTCAAGAGCAGGCAAGAGAACGGGCAAGAAAGGAGCAGCTACATCGGGATCATCGACAAGCTTGGACATGTTGTCAATAATCAAGGCAGACTTACGCTTGATAGGAGTAGCACGTTCGTTCAAACCACGACCCAAGAGAGGAACCATGATGGACAAAGTGGCAGAGTCAACTTCTTGAACAAAGGTAGTGGCACCGAGCAAGTGAATAGTCTCAGGTACATTTTCAGGATGGTTGATACAGTTGATTACAGCAGGAATGAAACGTTCAATATCCTTGTTTTCAATGAGCTTACAGATATCACCCATAGTTTCAGTAGCTTGTTTCTTGACATCAATCTTAGTATCCCACATACAGTCAGATACGACAGGAACAACATCAGGAATAGCAACAAAGAATTCCTTAGGGTGCAACTTAGTAAGGCTAGTCAAGAGCTCAAGAGAAAGCATCTTGGTTTGCCACTTACAAGAGTTGTTGAGACCTTCCAAAATGTAGGGAACAGTAAGGGGTGCAGCATTGGGGTTGATTTTGGCAATGACATTTTGAGCAGCAGCAAGAGCAGCATTCTTGACAGCTACTTGCTTATCAGCTTGCAACTCTAACAAGGCAGTTAAGAGAGGCAAAATGTAAGGTTCAACCTGGCCTTCAACAGACTCATTGGAGAGAGCGGTAATAGCGGCAATAGCACCTTGACGAGCACCTGCATTCTTCTTGTTACCAATTTCTTTGGTAAGAGTGGCAACAATGTTGTATTGAGTGAGAGAAAGGACGCCGTTTGATTTTACAAAGGAGGCGAGTTCTTCGGCGATAGACTCGCGGTCAGCATCGGAAGCAGCTGAGAGCTTGGTGAGGATTTCCTTCGCTTTCTTGTTCTCAACCTCGCTAGGGGAGCCAGAGACGACAGCAGTCATCTTCTTGGTTTGAAAATCGCTCTTGGTGTTGTTCTGAGCAGCAGTAGCAGGCATCTTTACTGAGCTTTCTTGTTCTTTTTAAGAGAAGGGATAAGAGCGAAAGTTAAAAAAGAGGGAGAACCTACTGAAGGAAAAAGTAGGGAGTAAAGAGAGAAAGATGTTGTGTAAATGTCTTGTGAACGATTGCTTTTTATTTGGACATTTCACTATTTCTGATTTGTTGAAAATTTTTCATTCCGCCTTTTTCGCAGTCGATTAAGAGTTTATAATACAATTTATACATATTCCATTCAAATGAAACAAGAAAAAATTGTTGACCAATAAGTGTATTTTGCAAACAAACATATAAAGTAATTGAATTCCAAAAAAGAGAGAAAGAGAAAAAGCAAATATTCACGTGGTTTTATTTGAGGGTGACTATCCTCATTCCCTCTCTCTTATTTACTATAAAGATAAGGTCTAGATAGGATTCAAAGTTGATCTGTCAAAGTAAAGCATTGAAAGCCTTATGATTTATTGAGAAGTTAATAGCCATTTATCTGTTCCTGATCCATTTATTAGTAACTTCTAATCACACTATGTGCTAATAAAAACAACGCCTTTTTTTTTATTTACATAAACAGCCTTTGTTTCACAGCAGCTTTCAATGCCCGGTCCAATAAGAATTTTTCGTACCGGTCAATTAGCATGAATTTCAAAGTCTATTCTAATTCTATTGGCTTTAATCTAAGGATGTTTGTGATTTCTCTTCGACTACTAAGCCAGTCTTTGAAACTGGGCGACTCATTCATTTTGTCGTCACATATGGCTTCTTGCTCTTCTTCAAGTCTTTGGCTGCCATTTTCGGTCTGCTTGGAAGCTAGTTCTTCAAGCAAGTAATTGGCAAAGACGATCAGATAGAAGTAGCGAATCAGGTAGTTGAGGGCTATTTCTTTAATCAACTTGTACTGCTTTGATTTAGGATCATCCAAAGCATCCATTCTGAGCTTATAATCGAAAATGGCTTTACGAAGGTTTTGCATATGATCGCACATGTTGATAGCTTTGTCTGTTAGGCGTTTGGCTAGTTTGCCATAAGTCAAGACACTGATCACTTGAAGGATAATCTTGAATTCACCATTGTGGTAGCTTTCTTCCATTGACTCTTCGTTTTCACTATTGTATATGCTATTTATGCCGGTTCCCATAATGACAGATGATTGTTTGGATAAGGTACTGGGATCAATCATGATTGTTCCATTTTTATCAGCAAAGATGGCATCGTTATTCATAATCATAGCCAACAAACAAGCTGTGACCATACCAGTACTTGTACGACCCCGACTTTATAGAAAAAAGGAATAAGCTATATGTCTTTGTATAGGTATATTTGACTTACCCCATCTGACAATTGTACAATACATCGACACCTTTATGGGCGGATTTGGTTCGACTAATCAGCTCATCAAACACATCAGGAATAGGTGCTTGTTCGTCCGTACTAATTCAGTGAAAACAAAGGAGTTAGTGAATCGATAACAACATTTTCCAAGAGAACGAATTACATTGGGATTCGAAGATAATCGACTTGGTATCCTTCATTGATGATAGACTGGAAGGCTTCTTTAGGTGTTTCAATTTCTTCCAGATTAACAGTTTCCCACATTCCCTAAAGAGAAATTATGTTATCAGAGGTACTCGTTTTTAAGAGAGCATAGAGAGAGAGAGAGAGAGAGAGAGAATACATACCACCAAGTCAAATTCGCCTCTATCGTTTGCCTTTTCATCGTGCAGCAATAAACGGCCTTCATATTCTACACACTCATTCTTGGCTTCAAGTTTCATGCGCTCTTCAATTCCTTCTACTCGATCTGTAGTGATACCTGTTGATTCCAAGTTCTTTAGAGGATCCTGGAATAAACGTAAAACATAAGGCTGTCTATTGACATAAAGTACAGGTTCTTCTCGAAGGCAAGTCCATAATACTTTTCGTTTGCCGCCAGGACCTGCTTGCATACGCTTAAGGACTGCCTTGATGGCGTCTTTTGAAGGCATAGCACATCCACAAATAAAGGGCGCTTCCAGTAATTCATCGTCGCTTCTCTCAAGATCAGCACTCAATCCACTCTCATCGGCCGCCTTACTAGATGCTTTGACTGCCAACTTGACATCCTTCACAGGTACTCTTCTAAAGTTGTAGGCGCCTTCAATTTTCTCCTTTAAGCTCATCTTTTGACAGCCAGGGAATGCGTCGTGCTTCAAAATGGTTTGCTGAGCAAGTACCTGTCCATGGCGAGAGGCTACCACACTCATGATTTCACTGGATAAGGCCATACCGTCTCCAATCGATTTCTCCACAGGAACAATGAGCTTTTCATCGCGATCATTGAATTCGTGTAATAAAGTGCCAATTTCAGGTCGCTTGTTCATCCATGCATCAAATGTTTCTGTAGAAGTTGCAGAATCAGGAGCTGTTGAATCAAGATAGGCTCCAAAGCAAAGGAGCACAAAGTAGCGGTGAAGAGCAGCTACTCCCCGACGAACATAGGCTGCCTTCTTCTTTTCATCACTTTCATTTTCAGCTTTCAAATGCTCAGATTCAATCATTTCACGCAAGTTGAGGAAGGCACCACACTTGTCGATCACTTCATCTACATTACGCTTCACTTCCAATCCGTTCTTGATAACACGCAATAAGCTGTTGACAATCTGATAGTTGAGATATTTGCATCTACTATTGTGATCATCGTGTTCAGACTTTTCTGCAGGTTTAATCCAGTTAGTGATCAGAGTGGCAATGATGGTACCCAAGGTTGATCTTCCAAGGCCTACTTGACAGTTCCTAATAATGCTGTCAGTTTTCTTGTTGTTAATACATGTTGTATCTACTTACAAAATGATGGCAGTCTTGGAAAGATCGACACTGCTGATTAAATGACGCATCTCATCGAAATCACACCACTCTGGTGTATTTTCAGAAGTGATAGGAAGTCGATAGTAATCAAGGATACTTCTAGCCTTTAAGTTGATTTTCTCAATAGACACATCATCACTGTCAATACTGTGAATACTATTGTTGCTGCTGCTGTTGCCACTATTAGCACCTGTGTCATGATCAAGTTCCTCAACTACTTCCGCGGCAATCGATAGCATGACTTCCCGCACAGTCATGATATCCTTCACATTGACTTCTTCCCAAGCAGCAAGAACATTACCGTCTTTGTCCTCACCATGAAGAAGGATACGACCGTCTGAATTGGTCACTTCGCGAATGACATCTTGCTTCAATCGTTCCTCTAGCTGTTCAAGACGGTTACCTGTGATACCCTTGTAGACACGCATATTACGCAATGTGAAGTAGCGATCTCTTAGTACATAAGGAATACCGTTGATGTAAATGATAGGTTCTTCTCTTAAATTGATCCATCGAATTTGTTCATTCTTGGGCTGATCTGTCAACAAGCGACGAATGACAGTACGAAGACCATCCACTGTAGGCTGAGCGATACCATAGACATGAGTGTGTTTGATACGTCTGAAGTTAGATCCACCTTCAACCAAAAAGACATGATGTCTTTGGGGTCGCTTGTATTCCATAGAATTGTTGTTATCTTCGTCTGAGTTTGTATCGCCTGGTGTGGGTAGCTTTTGAAGTTGGTTATGCTCATCAACATCGAGTTGACTGGCTGCACTCCAGAAATCAATTTTAAGAATAGTCTGTGAAGTAAGGACAACACCTGTTCGAGACTAAATAAATAAATAAAAAACAAGAATGAGTTTAACATAGAGAGAATAGGAAGCAACTCTTTTTTTTTATACCTTGAGTATGAACTCTTCTAATTCAGGAGCAACTGATCCAGCCTGATTGCCTGCACCTATCATATCAAACATACCTGGACCAAAGCCCAAGGTACGATGGTGGTGGTGGAATGATGCGCTATAGATACCTGTGTGATTAGCCAAGCGATGCAAGTCATCGACAGGTCTAAACAAGTAAAGCTTAGGACTTTTACGACGAATGCTCTGCAACATTGTCCAAATTTCAGTTCTTGACTTTAGCCAATCTGAAAATTTAGTAGAGAACGTTGTATCAGGCGATTCATTGATATAAGAGGCAAAACAAAGCAATGAGAAGTACCGCTGTATACCAGCACCTGCTTTAGCAATAAAACTCGTTTTAGATTCATAACCTGTAGATTGCTTAGTGGTCTGTTTGATTCGATTCAGCAAAATGTCTTCTCTCAAATTGATAACAGAATCAGCTTATGTTGTAAAATAAAAGAAAGAGTCAGTCAAATTATGGAGATAAACTGAATGACAAAAGGTTCGACTTACATTGATCAATGACATCGTCCAGCATCTTCTTACTGAAATTACCACTATCGAGTACAGCAGTTAGGGAAGTAATGACTTGATAGTTTCCTAAAACAGCCTCTTTCAGATTCTCAATCATAGGTCCACGTTCAAGTGCCCACTCAATAGCAGACCGAGGTGACATCTTTGAGTCCAAGCCTAGTGATATGTCATGTTAAGTAGGATTGTCACAAAAAACAAGACATACAAATACCTTTTTCTAGAATATACATTAATCGCATTAGAGCATGGTTTTGGCTCTGTAAGGCATCTGCTCCTTCCCATCCTCGCAATAATTCATGAGACAATGCTCTTACTGTGTTTTCATTAATTTGATCATATTTATATCCAGAGAGAGGAAATGGATCAGGGCAATTCATTTCAATCAATTGTGTACGTCGAATGATTTGAGCCAGTACAATACCAACCGTAGCTTTTGAAAAAAGAGAATGAACAAACTTGGACTATAGCCTGTATGTCTTGATCTACTTACTTCTTACAACACCCATACCACAGTTGAATATCAATGGATCAGTTGGTTTCAATGATTTGATAACACGAACATATTCATCGAAATAGTTATCTTCTGGAGCCTGTTCAGGAGAGATGGGAATACGGAAATAACTGACACGGTAGTTTTGATCCTTGAACTGTTCAAACACTTTAGAAAAGAAAAAGAATTTATAGGTATAAGTCATTAGGTTGAAATTACTGAATGATACTTGCAAGCAATTTGATGGATCCATCCTACTTACATTCGCGTGGAGTTTGAACTTGGTCTGCAGCAATAAAGCAAGGTACAATTGTGCTATCAGCTTTAAAGAATAATACGAGTTAGAATGAAGGCAGTCGAGTCTGATAGACAGCTACTTACGAAGTTCCTGATGAACTAGAATAAGGCCGCCCATTACTTTTGCTTCTCGCTGAACATCTGCTTTTAGACGTTCTTCCAGTTTCTCAAGTCGTCTAGCGCTGATTCCCAAGAATGAAATCATATTTTGTAAAGGATCAGCATAATCACGCAGTACATAAGGATATCCATTAATGTAGACTACAAACAGAGTGTGGGTCAGTAATCCGGTTTGATATCAGCAATAGCTCCTCAACTTACTCAATGGCTCTTCGCGTGTCAAAAACCTAGAAGGGGATAAACATGAGATTAACTTACATTAGACTAAGCTAAACAAGTGAACCTACCATGTACATGCAGCATCTGAAGCACTGTTTGGATGACAGTTCAATATGGCCAACACAGTGGATAAGCCAATTGCCTGAAATGTATGATTGTCAAATGACGCCATTTCCTGTAATTTTAATGTAGGTACTTACTGTAGGCTGTGCAACACCATAGACATTTAAATTCGCCATACGAAAGTTAGGTGCACCCTGTAAATGGAAATCCAATTTTGTATTTATGGCTGATATTTGATTAGATAAGATCAAATCTAATCATCGTACTGTTTACCTTTCTCGAAATGATCCATTTTCAATATTGTATTACGTGCCAAAACACTACCATGGCGATTGCGAATGAGATTCTTGGCGGCATTAAGCAATTTTCTTGGATCTTGTGAGACATGATCGTCTGTTGATTGGTCATCGCCTAGAGATGATTCTGAGCGAGAACTGGATGCTGAAGATAATAATAGGTTATGCCTGAAGCTTAGATTATTACTATGATCACTATGGAGTGTGGGAAAAATATGTGAGAAGAAACAAAAGATAGAGTTTGATATAATCCTATTTACATGCGAGGAGGCACAAAACGCCTTGTAGACTGATCTTGATGTTGAGAGCTGATGACTTTGCTTTGGATATGAGGTGAACCAGAAGCGCTGCCTGGTTCACTTGGTATTCTAGGTGAACTGGAGTGTGACATATAATTTAGAAAGAAAAATGGAAAAAAAGAAACAATAAAAAGAATATAGACAAGCCAAGCTTATGCTGTTCTGAGATAGTCGGAACTAAAAAAAGTAAATGTCATTTTGAAGTCAATTGTTGTTCACCTCTCTTTTACTTTCATTGGAATAATAGATTATTTGTATCTAGTGATATTCATATGATTCATGCTCAAGTAGCAGTACAGGCTATTTGGATCATCGTGCGTATGTTTTCTGGCTTTTATGGTGAAGGACTAGAGGTTTCTGAGTTCTGGCTTAAACTTGAAATATGGGAGATGATTTGAAATGTGACTTTTGACGGTTTGGGTTCTTAATTTTGTAGTATGTTTGGGACAGCTTTATTGATAAAATTATATATGTTAAAAATTGGATAATGATAATAATATAGAATATAGATAGCTTACTTTTACTAATTCCCGTATATTTTGGATGTGAACCAAAGAAAAAAAAGTAAAAGTAGCTGGTGATTTGAATTTTATAGTTGAGAATTTGCTTTGTCATACGGGTAGCAAACTGTGTTCACCTATTTCAAACTGCAGCTAAGATCCGCATGAGCGAACTTTGCATATTCATTGACTAGAACCAATGATAAAGCACTGTAACTGTTTATCACACTTTCTCTTTGTCGAGAGGATTCAAACTATCTTTTTTTTTTACCAGAAACTTTCAATACCGAGAACTTCATTGATGAAGGTTTTGTTAGTTCTGCAAGCAATGTATCTATTACTTGCTTCAGAGAATTGAGCAAAGTAAACGAGATAAAAATGAGCTTTCAGTTGCAGCAAAGCGGAGTTACAGCAGTGGAGTTATATTTGTTTTAGCTTTGCGAATACTCTTTCCTTCTTTGTTACATATCGTTTTAGTTTAACTGCATGCAAATTTAGACTGAATGACTTCAAGACAGGCAGAGCCCGTGGTGCCTGCATCGCAGCTCTACAAGAAACTTAAGAAAGTAGGCAAAGGTGCTTATGGTTCAGTCTACAAAGGGTACTCAACAAAAAAAAACAAGAGAAAAAACAAAGTTTGGCTGATCTAATAAACATACACTATAGCATCAACACTCAGACCAACAAGATAATAGCCATCAAAGTACTCAATTTGGATACAGAAGAAGATGATGTCGATGACATTCAACGCGAAATCGCTTTATTGTCGCAACTTACACATGCTCGCTCACAAAACATAACTCCATACTATGGAAGTTTCTTGAACGATACAAAGCTTTGGATTATTATGGATTATGCAGCGGGTGGCAGTGTACGAGCTATCATGAAGTCAGGCAATATAGAAGAAAGGTACATTGGGGTCATCATTCGAGAACTCTTATTGGCTCTTTCTTATCTCCACAAAAATCATATTATTCACCGAGATATTAAAGGTAAAATGAGTGTCTATGTAAAGTTTCTAAGTTATATTTACCAAACCTTCTCTCTTCAGCGGCCAACATCCTATTGACTGCAGAAGGCAATGTGCAGTTGTGTGATTTTGGTGTAGCAGCAGCCAATTCTCTAAGACGCAGTACATTTGTGGGTACACCGTAAGTTTCTATTTTAAACATTTGATTTTAATAAGTTTTTAATCCTTCTGTATTTAAAATAGTTATTGGATGGCACCTGAAGTCATCCGGGAAGGAGCCTCTTATGATTATAAAGTATGTAACGTTATCTGTAATTAATCAGTCCTACTTATGCACATCATTTATAGGCTGATATTTGGTCTTTGGGAATTACTGTCTATGAAATGGCTACAGGAAATCCCCCTTTGGCCAATATAGAACCTATGCGTGCTATTTCAATTATACCTAAATCAACTCCTCCCCGATTGCCAGATACGTTTTCGCCAGTCATTCGAGAATTTGTTGATTCTTGTTTGTCTGAACATCCAACTGAGGTAAAACTACATTCGATTACAAGAGTAACACGGGTCTTATTATGGCGTATTATAGCGATTGAATGCAGATGAATTACTCAGATCCAAGTTTGTCAAGAGTGTTATTAAAGTGCCAAGGTCTGCATTGAGGGATTTGATTTCTCGCTATGAAAAATGGAAAAAGACAAACGAAGCATCAAAGCGATGTTCCATCATATCCAATGATATTAGTGATAGGTACATAGAATAATAATAGTTTGCTTCTTGTTCTCACTTTGTTGGATTATAGTGATACTGAAGTCATGGATGAGTTTGATAATATGGATGACGATGATGGTTGGGAATTTGATGTAAGTAATGCCTCAAATCCCATGAGCTAATCTGATATTTTTGATTTTCAATCAAGACCATCAAAGGTGTACAACAAAGCACTATCAAGCGTACACCCATTCCTAAACCTAGCATAGAATCACTACAGAAGCCTACTTATACCCGTAATCCAGAATCATTACCACTTGTTCGCATGTTTATGACATCTGAACAAAAGACTTCTGACTCATTAAATGTTCCTGACACACATACCACAGCATTGCCTACATCTTCACCTACTAGAAAAACAGTACCAGAACTAAATCTCTCTACTCGAACAGAATCAGCGCCTAATCTATCTTCACCATCCTATAATCTATACAGTCAAGCAGGAACAGACGGTCTATCTAGCTCACCTCTGTTGTCACCCTTACGACCTAATCGAGAGAATGACACAGAGCCTTTAGCTTCACCACAGCTTACAGCAAGCAAGTTGGTCCCTGGCACGCCTACTTCACTTCCACTTTCATCTTCTCGTAACCTAATGAGTTCGCCTGTTCCTAAGTTGGCACCTGTTTCCCGTTCGCCTGATCATAGCAGCGCCAAACCAATGATACGAGCACGATCTCATTCAGAACAGCGGCCTAATCTCGAAAGGTCTGGATCACGCAATCCTCTGACAGCAGAACCTATACCTGCTGTTCCTAATCTCAAGCAAGCCATGGTTAATGCCTCTTTACCTCTAGCTAGACGTGTTAGATCAGCTACTACATTAGGCCAATCTGACTATAATCACTCAAAGTCATCAAACGCAAATAATACGAAACCACTTGCGGCTCCTCTTTCCCCTCTATCACATCAGCCCATGCCTTCATCCCCATTATCTCATCATCCACATCAAGTTATTCCAAAGGTAAATGAACCTCTTCTCAACACCACTGTAGATCACGAAACAATCAAAAAGGTAAATGTGTTTATCACTCTCTTTTTCTCTGTACCAATGCTAAATCAAGCTTGTTCTTCTCTTACAAAGAACAAGGTTCACCCACCTCCTTTAAATCTGTTTACTTCAGAACCAGAGTTCCTTAAACAGAATCAAGAAGAAGTGCCTTCTATTCCACCGCTGGAATTAGATGGTATTCGCTCTCAGCAGCAGTTTTATGATGCTATCTGGAATACATTGGGTGACTTCAACAACTGGTTAGAAGCTGTAGAAAGCAGTTTATCAAATATGGATATCTAAAAACTCGCTTTATATAACAACAACAACACTATTCATAAAAACCATCCTTCCCTTTTGCTTATTCTATCATACATTAGCTTGATTCATACGTTGACTTGTATCTTGTTGATTGAACCCGTCTTGATACGACGTAGATAGAGCATTGCTCGTGTTTGGCCCTTGATCTACAACAGCTCCATAGCCCTTCATGCTCATTTTAATGCCTGTACCTGAGTCTATAGAGTTTTGATGTGTTATGGTTGCTTGACTGTCATGCTTTACCCTGATTTTCTTATGTACTGGATCATATCAAGATAAAAAAAAAGGGGGGGATGAAGTTAAGCGATCATTTTAGAAAACTGTTTAGTTATAATTACCATCCACAAACACATCTGTTTCATCCACAATTTCCTATATAGAAAAGAAAATAGGTTAATATCTAAAGTTGTTTCTCCCCTCATTCTAAGCTTGTTCTTTTTTTACCTCGCCAATCAAGCTCTCCAAAACGTCTTCAAGAGTAACTACACCCAGGATTTTATCACCTCGGTTATTGTGCTTAGATACAAGTGCCATATGGCCTTTTTTTTTTTAAAGAAAAACAATTGAGTTAGTTAAAGAACAAAAAGAATAAAAAATACGACTTACTTTTGCCTTCTTGGAAAAGGTTCAAGATATCTAAACAACTTGTATCAGGCGAAGTATAAAGTAATGTCTTGAGTTCAAAATGGCTGACAGGTAATTCGTCATCAACATCGTAACTGATCAATTGCTTAACAAGCAACATGCCAGCAAATTCATTACTCTTTTCTGATTTGCGAATAGGAATACGAGAGTAACCATTTCGAACAATCTGTTGTTTTAAAAGTCTTCTATAAGTTCTATATATTGGTACTTTGGATTCTCAAATATACCTTTTGCACAAGTGACTTATCAAGAATGGCATTGAGAGGCAAAGTAAATACATCTTTTATGGGTATCATCACTTCAGAAACTGATTTTTCGCGTAAATCAAGTACAGATGTAATGATATGTACTTCATCTTCAGTCAAACCATCAGGATTATCATCTGATTGATGTAATGTCACAAGTGATTTAAGACCTATACAAAGCATATCAGTCAGACTATCTATATTTGCACTCCTGCTTCTTTCCTCCATTACCTTCTTTTTTATACACTGTGCCTTTAGACTCGCCCAGAAAGTATCCCAATAATAAAGATGTTGGATAAACAATAGGATACATAAGATACATAATGGCCAAGACAATTCTACAAAACACACAGTTAGTGAAAGACTATCAAAAACAACTCCAAAAATTAAACTTACGGAGAACATTTAGCACCAATGGCCAAACCATAACGAACACAGATAGCTTAGAGTAGGATTTCATTGATCAGCCTATCATCTCATTTATATGTTTATCAAAGGTATCTTTCACTTACATTGTGGAATTACTCTATTAAAATAGAAAAAAAGAAAAGAGTAAGTGACATGATCCAAGCACAAGAATTCGTTCACTTTACTCGCCAAAAATCACAATTAATGCAGTTGACAAAAGAATAGCAAAAAGTCCGCCACCAATAATAGAATCAAGTACGATCGGCAATGTTTCGTTGACAATAACATTGGAGAGCAAGAGTGTAACAAGAACCCAATACTTGCCTCTTTGAATCAATTCTAGCACACGCTTTGCATTCTTCTTTTCTGATTCTGAGCCTGATTCGCACATCACTTGTAGATTCGTTTCATCTAAACCCATAAGGCCTAACGTCAAACCTTATTTTTGTCCATAGAGAATTAGCATAGAGAATGGAACTCAATGATCTTTCTTACCAGCAAAGAAGCCACCTGCCAATACAAGCAAGATAGACATGGCAAAGCGAAAAATATACATTTCTGTTGACATTGGTGGAATATCATCTGCTTGAATATGATACATGGGATAAGCCAAAGCACGCCCAAAAAGGAACACACAAAAGGCTCTTCTAAATGATACTGAATGCATTAACTATCCTCTTTTTTTTTATGAACGAAATAGAAAGAAAAAAAAAGAAGAAAAGAGAAAGACAAGAAAATATTAAACATTTTAATGGCTAAATTAGGAAGAAAAAATTGTCTCATCCTGTCGTCGCTGCATTATTTAAGCGCTTCATTTCATCAGGTGTAAACTTAAGCATCATGGTCAGAACAGGCACAAGCTGAGGCCGTGTCGATTTGTACTCCAAAAACTTAAGAATGACATTACGAAGATATTCCAAATTGATATCTTCATCTTCTTTGTTAGAGTTTTGACTTGTGGAAGAGACAGAGGCTGTAGAAGAGCGAGGTACTCTAGGCGACATAGGTTGATAGTGATCAACAGAGGAAGGATGAGGCGAATTCTGCTGAGATTGAGCTTGAGAGGATGTCTGTGATGATGGTTGTTGTGTACGAGAAAGCTTCCTGACTTCTTCTTTCAGTGTCTTCAAAAGAAAATTTATATTTAGTCATAATGAAATCATCATTCTCATGTCATAACATACCTTATTCAATGTTTTGAGGTAACCTTCTCTAGCCCGAAGATCTTCTAATTCTTTGCTTTGATTTGTCTCAACTGATGCCAGCTGTTCTTGAGCTTGTTTTAGTTGTGTCTATTTTGCATATTAAGGTAAGCCTGGTTATAATAGAAGAAAAGCAATGTGTTTTACCTCTAGCTCTTGAATAGTGACCAAACTGGTTTGCTTTTCAGCCAGTTCTTTCTCTAATTGTTCTACCCGTTCTTGAATCGATTGCTTCTCTTGCTCCAAAGCTTTCATTTGTTTATCCTTGTTACTGCTTTCTTTCTCAAGTGATTCAATTGTTTGTTGTGTTGTCGCTTGCTCCTTTTCAAAAGCCGCTTTAGACTCCTCCAAGGCTTGCATATTAGCTTCTAGACGTTGCAATTCAGTCGTCTTTTGCTTCAGATCCTGCTCTAGTTGTCGTTTCTGTTCATCCCATTGCTGCTGACGCTCTGCTAAGCTGCGCTTGATATCCTCTGCCATCGCTTCTGCTTCTTCTAAGCCGCTAAGCTTCTCGTTAGCTTCTTCAACCAGACGTTCTGTTTCCTTGAGGCGATGTTGCAGGTTTTCAGCATTGCTTTGAGAGCTTTCAAATTCAGCCTGCTTCATTTGAAGTTCATCAAACATACGATCCTTCTCCTCTACAGCTTCTCTGCGCTCCTTTTGAAGGATGTTGATCTCAGACTCAGTGAATTGTAGTTTGGCGTTTAGACGAGAGAGCTCGACCTTTAGCTGGCTCTCGGACTTGCTAAGCTGATCTAATTCAGCTTGGACTTTGTTTGCTTGAGACTGAATACTATCTATCTTTTGTTGGGATTGTCTCAACTGCTCTTGGGCATTGTCAGAGGCAGCCTGTAAGTTAGCTTTCTCTTGTTCAAGGCGCAGAACTTGCTTTTTGGTCTGGTTAAGCATAGCAAGATAGTTGTTGGCTTGCTCCTTTGCGTTTTCTAATTCTTCAATGGATTTGCGAGCATTAGCTAATTCTTGGTCGCGCTCGTTCAGCATTTCCTTAATAATCTTTACAGACTCCTCATTGTCACGAAGTTTGTTTGTGAGCATCTTGCATCTAGATTGTGCTTCATTCAGTTGAGTCGTCATTTCCTCATTGTCTTTCAACTTTCCAAACGTTTCTTCTAGGTTAGCTTCAGCTTCAGACAATTGTTGAGTCAACTTGTTGATTTGAGATTGTTTCTCTTCAAACTGCTTTTCGAGATCTTCTACTTTGCTCTCTAGTGTTTGTTTTGTTTGTTTGGTTTCATCAAGGGATAATGTTGCTTCTTTCAATGCCTTTTTCACAGAAGCCAACTCTTGCTTTAGTGTAGTCTCCGATGCACTACCCTTAGACAATGTCTCTTGAGCTGCCTTGAGCTCATCTGCCAATGCATCCCTTTCAGCTATCGCATCTGCTGATTGTTGCTTTAGGCTGTCCAACTCGGTCTGTTGGGCCTTGACCTGAGCCTCAAGATTGGATGTGGTTTCTCGAAGCTGATCTATCATTTTGCTCTTTTCAGACTCCTCTTCGTCCATTGTTGTCTGCTTTTCTTGCTCCAGTTTGTTTACTTGGCTCGATAGCTGATCTTTTTCGCTTTGGGTCTTTTTCAACTCTTTTTCAAGTCGCTTACTCTCCTTCTGAGACTGCTTGAGTTCTTTTCTGATCTCCTGAAGCTTATTTTGAGATTTAGCATCGTCTACTGTAGCTGATTCTGCCTGAGCTAGTTGCTCATTCAATTGCTTTAGTTCTTCTTTGTGTTGTGTTGCCAGCTCATTCATCTTCTTCTCCAGCTCTACATTCTGTCTGATCTTGTCCTTCAACTTGTTGTTCATATCATCCTTTGCCTTCTGAGAATCAGTAGTGGATTGATTTTGAAATTTATCGAGTTTATCGTCTGCTTCCTTTAACTTGGTTTCAAACTCTGCCTTCTTTTCCTCAACCTCTTTGCTTAGTTCTAATTGTTTTTTCTGAGCTTCATCTAATTGTTGAACAAGACTGTCTCGGTCTGATGTGAGGGTAGTTAACTGTTGCTGAAGTGATTCATTTTCGGCAATGGCAGATTGATGCTTTTCGTTTTGTAGTCGCTGAATAGCCTCTTCTTGTGCTCGTTGCATTTCAGCAGCTTTTTTTGCTTGTGTTTCCAATTGTGATTTTTCTTGAAGCAACTGATCTATTCTGTCTTGCAATTCATGTTGTAATTTTATCTGCTCTTCATATTGCGCTTTTTGTTGGGCGGAGGCTTCTAACTGGGCCTTCAGGGTCTGTTGTGCCTCATCTGCACTGGTCATGAAGTGAATCAAACTCTTCTTTGACTCTTCCTTTTCCAGCAATAATTCCTCTACTTGGTTCTTAAGAGCTGCAACTGCCTTAGACTGTGTTTCGTCTTGTTCAAGTTGTTTGAGTAAAGCATCACGCTCTTTCTCAAGGCCTTTGACCTTCTTAACAAGGCCCTTGACAATGCTACGCTCCTTATCGGCATCGCTCTTGAGAGGATCTGTCTCGGTTGTCTTGGCCATATCGAAAACAGACCAAAGCCAAAAATAAAAAACAAGGTAAAGAAAAGAGCAAATGAAATTCATTTTCGAAACAAAGCGCGCATTTTTCTGGAATTGTAATAAGAGAAAAAAATACAAAAAGATTGTCAAGTTCAATTTAAGGGGAGTTCGTTTGATGATAGTTAATGATGGATAAAAAATTATCCTGTCTCTCTTGCATAGACCATGTTAACAGGCCAAGTATTAGCCTACAGTCCTCGTTGGGGAGGTTTTCTTGCTCAAGCACAATTGAAAGGGGTCTTCTGATACTCGTAAATTCAGCATATTCTTGCTCAGAATCAAATTCAATCTCATCTTCATCTTCACTTTCTGTGAAAAAATCGAGCTTATGAATGTCTGGACAGTTGG
The DNA here is from genome assembly GCA_025331435.1 of Choanephora cucurbitarum. Classification (NCBI taxonomy): domain Eukaryota; kingdom Fungi; phylum Mucoromycota; class Mucoromycetes; order Mucorales; family Choanephoraceae; genus Choanephora; species Choanephora cucurbitarum. Next base: position 27,526 of record JAIWNI010000010.1, on the reverse strand, counting down.
ATAACTCCTAAGAAAATTCTGTTATTTCTCTGCATAGACATTTGACTATTTTCGTTTACAGTTTCTTGTATTTCTTCAGAAGGCTTTTCTAACCGAAAGACTATTCTGGCTATCTGCTCAATATCACTCTGTCCTTCAAAAATGGGATAGCCAATCAGCAGTTGAGTAAAAATAGCACCCAAGGACCATATATCAGTAGAAGGACTGCATTGTTTGTTGCCAAATAGGTGTTCTGGGGCTTTATACAGCCTATGCATTATATACAATATAGAGGATAAGAAGAGACGCAAAAGTGTCTTTTTTTTTTGTCTTACCTAGTACCTATTTCTTCTTGTGAACTATCAATCAGTTCGTCCATGGTATGTGCACAGCCAAAATCACAGATAACCATACGCCATGAGCTCAAGTTAATCAGGATATTGGAAGGAGACAAATCACAATGAATAATAGCATACTGGTGAAGATAAGCAAGTCCTTTAGCTATCTGGTTAAGACACTGGTGTGCCAAAAATGGATCCTTTTTGTCAAGTAATGATTGAAGACTTTGTTCGAAACAATCAAATACTAGTATATAATTTGTGCTTGTCTCTTGATAATCTAGAAGGTACAAAACCTAATCAAATAAACGCATTGCTTAGAAAAGCAAACCAAAAAAAAAAGAGTTGGCTACTGTCTATTCTTTTACGTTTGGATGATAAGGATGCTTTGTTTGCAACTGCTTGCATATTTTTAGTTCTCGTTTAAAATGCTTATAAACAAGCTTTCCATGCGATTTTGAGTAGGTTTTATAGGCAACATGCCTACCGTCTTTCAAGACTTTTTTCTCTATACACGCAAATGTACCTGACATACACTGTTTAAGAAAGAGACGAAATAAATGAAAAATGAAATACAGCCACCACTCGATTTAAGTGTATGCTTAATTTAAGAGCGCGACATCAATACCTTCAAGACACTCCCATCATGTTCTTATTTTGCTTGAGATTACACATTGAGAATCAATGCTTTCAAATAAAGCAAGAAGTAAAGCTTTAGATAAAATTAAATGGTTGCATTCCCTATATTGCTGCCTGTATTAGCTGTGAAATAGTGGTTTTCGTAAGTTTCTTGCAGCAAAGCACCTTGCGTCGTCGAACATTGCTTCAGACAAAGCCAGCTTACTACGAACAAGCCTGTAGTCGAAGCTACTTCTATTAGAAGTACTTCATCATAATCGACTTATTTTGTATATGAAATGAGCGCTTAGGCTTGCAAATGAACACTTTGACATCTTGTCAATGCACTTAATTAGTTCTCGGATTCGAGTTGATGAAAGGCTATTTTGTTGACTTGTTGTAACTAGAGTAGAAAGCTTATACTAAAGACTAGTCCACATGAAGTCAAATAGCTATGTCTTTGAAGAAAGTGTTAGATAAACAAATCGTTTTGGCAGGATAAATCTTATGACAACAGATTTGCATGTAAAGATAGACAAAGAAGGAGCCAAAGTTGGTCAACTAGAACATGAACGAACATAAAGAGTGGGTTTTCTTTGGGTTCTAGTTTCATTTACTGAAATATCTCAACATGTCTATTGCTTCTAAAGGACATGACTTTTAATACAAATCAATTGTACTTGAATCAAAGAATGACAGTTTCGACATAGACTCAAAAAGACACACCATTAATAAACCGAAAGTGACATGTGTTGTGTTCATCGTCTCAATTGTTTAAGGCCCAAGTGATTTAGTCTTAAGCTACTCGAAAGTGTTAATTGGCTGTTTCTCTTGAGTAGCCTTCCTCAAGTACTATAATCATAATCTACAGAGAAATGACTCAAGAAGGCGATTGCTTGCCATTTTCTGAAGTCAGTGTTTCTACTGTTTGTTCCTCTACTCTTCACGAGTTATCTTAAGCTTTTGAATACTTCCTCCTTAGTATTGTTGGAGCCATTCTCTATATGATGTATAGACAACTGAGTTTTTTTGCAAATCGTTTCGACTTCAGATAATTTCTACTTTCTATAAAGGGGCTAACAAACAAGAAATCAAAGTCCGTATTAAGTATTAAAGATCCGACCTTAAGAAAAAAAATATTAATAAAGTGCGTAAATTCAATACATTTCTTTTCTTTTTAATAGAAATCCCCTCACTTCTAAAACAAAAGAAACAAAAAGGAAGTTGCTCGTTTAAGCACTTTAGTAGTGACAGAAGAAGACAGTAAACGTCTCATTTTCTTTTAATTTCTTACCAAACATGTCAAACTTTTCATATGATGATCTTCCATGGCAAGTTGCAGACGAACTTCAACATCTTGAGTTTGAGCTACAAGATGGTGATATAACGCAAAAAGGCTATGAAAAAAAGAAGGCGGCTATACTTGCTCCCTATCAAGAGCTGATAGAGGAAAAGACACGTCTCGCAAGTGAGCGTTCGCAACAGAAGCAACAAGAGCAAGTGTTTATAAACGAGCACGAGGAAGATATGGCTGCTTTAGAAGCCGAATCAGGTCCTGAACCTAGTGCAGCTGATGTGACAGATTTTCTAGATTTCTTGCCTTCCCCTACTCACTCGCCTACTGATAATCAAGGCGCTGCACATATGGAAACACATCATCAACAACAATCCCCACAAATATCTTCTCAACATTCTCGATCACCTTCATCTAATTCGCCATCATCTATTCAACAACCTTCTCTCTCTCAAGGCCCAATGATGTCTTATCCAAATGCTCGACCTATGAGCAACAACTTCTACTCTCAACCTCCCCCTCGTCCTTATATGATGGAAGGCAATAACTATAGACCTCAAGCATATCCTAATCGACCTGTCTTTGACCCGCGTGTACCTGCTCGTCCAATGCCCAACAATGGATACCCTATGCGTCCAACAATGAATGGATACAGACCCCCTATGCCACCTTATGCTAATCCACAACAACCTGGCAACATGTACCATCCTCGTCCACAGAATATGTATGGTGGCTATAGACCAGCTCCACCAGTAGCAGCAACAGCAGTACCTCCACCCCCACCTCCTCCATCATCTTCTGCTGCATCTGTTATGGGATCACCAAAGCAGTCGCATCAACCAACAATTTCATCTGGTTCATCCGTCATGAACGCATCTGTTGGATCAACTAATATGGGAACACCGAAACAACCACAACACTTCCACAGTCGATCTACTTCTATAGACTCAAGGCTCGATTTCTCTCATATGAATGCATACCCACCCAGCATTAGACAGAATATGGAAATATCAGCCGAACCAGAATCATTGGATTGGGGTAAATTATTATAGAGTGAAAAGAGGGGGGGGGGGGTGACAGAGTTACACGAACAGACAGGATGTTGCTTTATGTACAAATTGGGTAATTAATTTAAAACTTTTTGTCAACAGAAACAACATCGCAGGTCTCTTTTAGACCAACTCATACAAGAGAAGGCTCAGGCATGACAGTACACAAGGCAGTACCAAATGGTAATGGAGGATATGTAGATTGCTCGGGTATACAGCGTTTAAGATCAAATGCGAGTATAGGACGTAGTCGCTATAGAGACAGTTACATGGCTACTAGCTTCAAAGCCATTGAACCACCTCCACAACCTAGACTGATTATGAATGATCCAGCTGATCAGGCTTATTTGGCTGATTTAGCAGGCCGTCAAATGACACCATTGAAGGGCCGATCTATTCCATTCGAACTCTACGATTCAGACAACAAAACCCTTTTAACCAGCTTTAGCAACCTAGCACAGGTATTACGATTCAGAGCATTGAAATCAGAACGCATGAAGGATGCATTCATTTTGTTGGACAATCGAGGCAAGGAACCAGACACATTGAGTTGGGATAAGCTTAATGCACGAGCACAGAAAATTGCACAGACATTGGGTCAAAAGGGCAAAGTCAGAGTAGGCGATCGTGTAGCATTGATCTATCGAAAATCCGAGGTTTTGGAGTTCATTCCAGCACTCTTGGGTTGCTTTTTGGCAGGTGTGACAGCAGTACCTATCAATACGGCAGATGATTTGTCCGAATTAGCATTTGTGTTGGCATTAGCCAACATTCGCTTGATCCTTACAACTGACCATAATCAACGTGCCTTTGCCAAAGACATGCAGGCCAAAAATGTAGAACTTCCCGGCGGTATTCAGTGGTGGAAGACAAACGATATGGGTGGCTGGTATCCATCTAAAAAGAATTCAGACTATCCTCCTATTCATACACCAGATATCGCATACGTTGAATATGCCAAAGCAACCAATGGCGAATTAAAGGGTGTGACTGTGACACACAATTCTATAATGGAGCAGTGTACTGCTTTTCATGCTGCTTCTACAGAGACAACAGTCAATTTGAATGGTCAAGATGGTCTCGATGTTAAACCAAGATTCAAGGTTCGTCAGCCTGATGTTGTTGTTAGTTACTTTGAACCTCGCCAGCAAATAGGTTTAATCTTATCTGTCTTACAATCCATCTATACTGGTAACCTAACTGTCTTGTTGAGTGGATCAGTTGTAGAATCACCTGCTGCATGGATATATGTACTTTCAAAATATCAAGGTAAAATCGATACTCTATTTCTTGGCTATCACTATAGCACACTACAGACACACACACACACACACACACACACACACACACACACACACACACACACACACACACACACACACACACACACACACACACACACACACATACACGCACATATAACTAAACTATGATCATATCTATATACATATATTAGCTACAATGGCATTGACAGATTATGCATCACTCAAGTTTATGACTCAATACTTTACAGCCAATCCAAAAGAAGTCAAGTCTCATAGTAGAAAAGTGACACCAGATCTTTCTTGTCTGCGATATTTGATTGTAGATACCAATATAGTCCAACCTGAATTGCATCAATTTATTGCTGACAAGTTGCTTGAGCCCTTAGGCTGTACAGATAATCCACTGGGTGTTATCTGTCCTGTACTTTCGTTGCCTGAACATGGTGGTAAGATCATTAGTATGCGAGATAATTTGGGACCTGCATATACAGAAGAATCAGTGGAGGTAGCAGATGAGGATGAACAAAATCATAGCCATCCTTTGAGAACAACAAGGTCTGTATTGGCACCGGGTGGATCGCGCGATGCTTTCGTCTGTCTGTTTGATGCACAAGCACTTCGTAGAAACCGAGTGATGGTCTTGGCTGCAGGTTCAGAAGCTAAGAAAGCCGAAAACATAAACGAGCCTGATCGAGTTTTGATCGAGTCGTTTGGCTTCTGTATGCCAAAGACAAATGTGGCTATTGTGAATCCTGACACAGCAACCCTCTGTCCACCAGATACATTAGGTGAGATCTGGATTGATTCGCCTTCTGTCAATGGTGGATTTTGGGCTTTGCCAAAGCATACAGAGTCTATCTTTCATGCTCATCCTGTTGCTGTTCAGCCTGAAACCTCATATCCTGAAGTATGCAAAGAATCTTACTTAAGGACTGGCTTGTGTGGTACCATCATCGGTGGTCGATTGTTTGTTTTGGGTCCTTACGAAGATCGAATTCGCCAATACCATTTAGGCACTGAACCTTCTGCAGAAGACGTTTATTTTTCAAGTGAATTGTTGGCTACTGTTAATAAGCGGGCCCGTATTGATAAGTGGTAAGTATTGCCAAGAGAAGAAAGAAAAGATTTACATCTTTGGATTAAATTTCTTTTTTCTTTGGAATTCCATAAGTGCTATCTTTGAGATTTTAGTGAAAAATCAACATCTGCCTGTGATTGTATGTGAATCCAATATCAGTCGGAGCGAATTGGCTAAATTAGCTGATGAGGTTGATGAAGCACTGATTGACTTCCATGGTTTAAGGGCTTATGCTATCCTGTTTGTCAAAGAAAACGGTCTTCCTCGACAAAAGATACACGGGCGCAAAACAATTCATCCACTGATGGCAAAGAAGCACTTTATCCACGGTCAGCTAAATACTCGCTATGTCAAAATAGATGTTCATCGTACCATCTTTAACTTGGCTACCAACATTGATCCCTTAAACAATGTCTGGCTTTCAGGTTTGGCTTACGATAAGGCTGTTCGTACAGGTGCCATTGTACTTCATCCTCAGAGACAACATACTGGACTTGAACAAGTGCGTAGTGTGATTGATGAAAGAACAGACTATGATGTTTCCCGGTTTACCAACATTGTCGATATATTACAATGGCGTACAAAGCTTTATCCCGAAGAAGTAGCTTTCACACTCTCAACTTTGTCCGGACAAACAATTAACACAAAGACATTTACATGGCGCAAGGTGAATTATAAATCAGCAGCTGTGGCTGCTTATCTGTCTAAACGTGGATTGACCAGAGGCAAACGTGTGTTGATACTGATTCCCTTTGGCATTGACTACGTATTCTGTATGTACGCTTGTCTTGCAATGGGCGTTGTACCTGTACCTATTGAACCCGTGGAACCTCAATTACAACCACAACGTATTCATGAATTTGTTGAACAACTGATTGAGTCATGTAAAGACCTCAGCATAGCTGCCATCTTGACAAACAGTGATGGTGAAGATGTACTGAAAAGCAATACTGTTAAGGCAGCTTACAAGCAATTTTCAACTAACGGGTTTAAGCAACCAGAAACCATCAATGTCTCTAAAGCCAGTAAACAGCATCGATTGCTTGGTAAAGAAAGCGGATTTACTGTTCGTCCAGAATGGATTACGTCCAACCGACACCAGCCTGCTCTAATCACTATGCATACCTCTTCTGATGGACGTCGTCTGTATGCTTACATTGGCCATGATACTATCCTAAATCAATGTCGAACTCAGAAAATGACCTGTCAAATGCGATTTCAGCGTGGCATTGTGACTACTGGCTTGGGCACCTATGATGGGCTTGGGCTTCTCCATGCCTTATTCTGCGGTGTTTATGTAGGCTGCAGCACAGTCATGATACCTTCAACTGATTTCTACACAAATCCTGCTTCTTTCTTTGAATCGCTCCAACGACATAAAGCCAAAGATGCCTTTTTGACGAACGCACTTGTCCAATTTGCCATGAATCGCATGCATACCAGTGATAGTCGCCATATTGTTTTGAAGGGTGTTCAGAATATCATGCTGGCCAATGACAATCGACCCAAACCCCTTTTATACCAACACATGGTCCGTTATTTTGCTCGTTATCGACTCGACAAAGAATCTATTAATACAGTGTATAGCCATGTAGCCAACCCAATGATCACCACACGATCTTACATGCTGCTTGAACCTATTGCCCTTTCTGTGGATCCTTTCTGGCTTCGACAAGGTATTGTACGTGCCCTGAGCCCAGAAGAAGAGCCATATGGTATTCTCTTGAATGATTCGGGTATTGTTCCTAGCAATACGATGATTGCTATTGTCAATCCTGAGACCTGCACACTCTGTCCAAGTCATGTAGTGGGTGAAATCTGGGTATCTTCCGATAGCAATGCCAAAACACTTCATGGTTTGGATGATGCTTCTCATGCTCAACGATTTGAAGCGTCTATTGCTGGTCAGGACCCTCATGTCAAATATGTTCGTACTGGTGATCTAGGGTTTTTGTGGAATGTTAGACGTCGAATGGATCATGGTATGCAGCCTATGTTAGAAGAAGGCCAGTGTCTCTATGTATTGGGCCCAATGAGTGAAGCCATTTACCGAAGTGGCCTTATTCATTACCCACTTGATGTCGAATTGTCTATTGAACGATGTCACCCCATGATCCCAGCAGGTGGAAGGTAAGACTGAATCAAGTAAAAAAAAAAAGAAAGAAACAGAGACATTTAATTATCATTCTTATTAGTATTGTGTTTCAATATAAGGATGATGTGGTTGCGGTTGTATCTATCAAATCTAATGAGCATGCACTTTCTGCAGTTCCTTTAGTTGTGAATGCTGTCTTGGAACATCATTCATTCTTAGTAGATGTTGTTGTCATTGTTCAGCCAAATCACTTCCCTCGAAGTCGATATGGTGATAAAGTTAGACGTAAAGCATTATCTCAATACGTGGAAAGAAAGCTGTAAAGTATACATATTCATCTACAGCAAAAAGAAAGAAACGTACTCATTTGACTCTTTTCTATAGTACGGCCCTCTGCATTAAGCGCATTACAACACACCAGCAAGATAGCTACCCACTATCTCAATGGACACAATCCCAATTATCACTAAACGATATGAATGAGACCATGTCAGTCCGCTCGATGCGCCAGGCACCCTCTATACCTGATCTTCATTCTGAATTCGATAGACAATCTCCAGCTCAAACATTAATACGACAGAACACAATTGGTAGTTCTAATTCTTATCATACTGAACATGTACCTCAATCACCTCTATAGAAGATAGTCTACTCATTTTCTTAAGCTAATGCTCTAATCACTCCTCTCATTTTATCACTCTCTCACTCACAATATTGTCATTACTATCATCCTTGTTCTTCTTGTCTCTTAGGAGGAAAATATGTATACAGAAAGTCTCAAAATTATTCTAGAAATAAAAACAACTCAAAAAGCATTAGTTTCTTTTTTCAGGCACAATAGGTGTTGATGTTTCCATGGTTGGTGTCAATAAATTTGAGGTGGCAGGCTTTTGCTTGACTGTTTTTTAACCTACAAGTTTAATAGTAATTAAAACACTAGGATCATAAGAGTGTTGTTGCTTTGACCATAGCAGAAAAAAAAAGCCTCTAGATAATCTGAAAATAAACAAATTTAATACATTCAGTTGTGTATACCATTTCATTAGTAAATCGATGGTTCAATTGTTTGTTATTCGGTTGAAGGTTTGTTTCATAAGCCATTGTTGACACATCTCTTTGTAGATACAGATCAACATAATGCTTTTACACAGAAAGCAATAACATCAAAGAAAAAGAGAAAAGAATTGAAACAGACTATTCAATTTAATTGCCAGATGCTAATGTTTGTCGACTTATACCAAACAATGAAATTCAAATAATATCCAAATAATTGCAAATATACCTCAACGAGAAACGAATCACAAACTACACACAAAACAACCTGTCTTGATGCGGATTTAAAAAGAAAAGTGACGTTTAGGCCATTAGGGATCAATCTTATACTGAAAGTCAGCAAATAAGATGCCCAAAAAGCTGTATTAAGCTGTGTACCTCGGTAACTTTATGGAATAAACATATGATTACAAAAAAAAAAGGTTAACTATATTGGAACTTTATTTTGATTAATCTAAAAAATACATACACACAAGTTTTTTCGTTAAGTTGGCGAGATTAGCTCAAATGAACAATGCTCTGAAGAAGCTGGCAAATATGAAGATGGTTTTTTGGAAAAAAGCGATAGTATCCGATCACTCTCCGTGTTCCAATGCGCTGAACACATTCTGTATTCTACTGGTATCCATAGCTCGTCTTGTCTTTGAACAATGCGATATCGAACCACGTAAGATTGAAAATAGGGACCTCCGCATGAAGAACAAGCTTTGGGCTGAGATAAATATGAACGGATATGATTAGGAACATGTTTCAAGTCGATATGTGTTGGACGTAGTTCTTGCTTTTTTCGTTTCTTTTTCATCGTTAAATTGTAAAGAATGGGCCGTATTATGCTTCGTGCACACGTTTCAAAAAGGCTGACTGGATTATGTGTTAAATTATGGTTGAATTCTATTGAGCGATCTATGATATGACTGCAGCCGTCAACTCGAATCATTGTCATGGACAGTCGAAGCAATTCAACCGGAATTGAGTATATATTTGTATTAGATAGGTCGAGAAAGGAGAGATTAATTAAGCATGCTATGTTTGCCGGTATTTGTTTGAATGGGTTGAATGAGACATCTAGATGATTGAGCTTTTCTAAAAAATATATACTGGATGGAATTTGATACAGTTCGTTGTGTGATAGATTCAGATGTCTTAGGTTTTTCAACTGGTCCATGGATGACGGTAGCTTTTCCAGCTTGTTGTGCGAAAGATCAAGTAGTGTAAGTCGGGTTAGCAATGATACTTGGTTCGGTAAGGTAAATAATCCAATATTCCTTCTAAAAGATATTTACAAAAAAGGGAGAGGGGAAAACATATGCCATTAGAAATAAAATGACAAGTTTAATAAGGCAATGTTATTTACAGATCAAGGTGTGAAATCGATTTTACGAAATTGACTGTTTTGTTAAGTGCCAATGACTGAAGACTTAACGAAAGCTGCTTCTCATCTGATGCTTTCATGCCACTACTGTCCGTATACAGACTTGACGAATGAACACTCGGAAGCAAAGTTGAGGCATAATATGTCTTGTCGATGTATGTCAAATCGTTGTCTAATTCTGTAGGTGAAAATAGCTGGCGTAAGGGAAATCGGTCCAATGAGTTGCTCAGAGACCGAAGGGTGATTGTGCTACTCATTATGTAGCAAAATGAGAACAATTAGTGTACAATAAAAGGAAAAAAGAAAGATAAAAATAAGAAAAAAGATATAGGCTTTCTTTCTTTTTAATTTTTTATCTTCTTTATCACGTTTGTTTGTTTGGTAAAAAATAAAGAAAAAGGAAAAATCAATGCCTTTCTACAAGGCGCTTTCGGACCATTTCAGGTCGTTTTGCCATTTGCTTATTACGTCAATCTTGTTTGTTCGACCAAATCGAATGGCATTTTGAACTAACTTCAAGCGGATTTGAGGATTCAGTCCTGTCAGATACCCAATTTTGCCTTCTTTTCCTCCCTCATACTTCAGTGCAACTGTGCCAATAATCTGATTATCCTTTTCCATAACCCAAGCACAGCTTTTGTCATTCGTTTGAATCCCGCTTAATTCAGTTGCCATGCGTTCACAAATAGATGCTAGTCTTTGTTCGTATTCTTGACTTATCCATCGATACCATACTAATCCTACACCTGCACTCCATAAAATCATCTCTAGCAGCATGAGCGACGTACTTTTTATCGAGATAGAAGATTGCATGAAGTTTGACAAGTGAATGCCCAAGATACCAACAATGCCTGCGTGCCAGACTCGTTTGGCGCTCTTCCTTTGCCTTAGTGCATGAATAATGCGACTCTGCTTCTTTTCTGTCTCCATCGTCAAATAAAACTGCTTAAACCTGTGCCGATCTGTACTTGTGTACTCTCGGATTTCAGCATCTTTCATCTTGTAAAAGAGAAAAAAAGAAAGAAAAACTAAAAAAGTAACAATTAAAAGAAAAATATAATGTTACTACTTGGAAGTTTAGCTGCATTTTTAAAAGTACTTTTCAGGCAGTTACTGTCGCAAGCTGAATTTAATGTAAACAAGCTCTTTAATTTTCACTTGCCACATATTATATACACACATTTTTTGGCATGTCACATTAGAGTCATAACTTCAATATAAGCCCCTTTACCGCCCCTTCTTAAGCTTATTTGTGTTTTTGTAAATAAGTGGCACCAGTTGTTCCATATAAACAGTTTTGCGAAGCCAATCAATCAGTAAACATTGTATGCACTTTCACTGGTAAAAATGAAAGACCAAGCATTTCACAAAGGTCTCTTTTCTTTTTTTATTATATAAAAGATTAAGTTATCACAGTAGACTCAATTAGAGATGATCAAAAATCAAATAAATTTATAAGCAATTATTGAATATAAGGGTTATCTTCTGGTCAAAGCAACAATCTCTTGTACAGTTTCTTTTTATGAATAGCCCAAGAAAGAACAGCTATACATATGAATGCTGCCACAATGCCAATGGTAAAAGTCGCCTTGAAGCAAGCCGGTCCATAACAAATACTATCGTTGCCCTGTCGCTTCACTTCTAGCTCATAAAATGTGCCAAACAGGAAATTGAATGCTTGGCTGCCAATAGCAGGAGCACAAAGCAACCATCCCCAATTACGTGCAAACGCCTATTGAGTTTTAGTTAGCATTCATCTACACAATACAAGACCTTAAAGGGAATTTACCTTTGTTCCAAATTCACTAACAATGGCAGGTGCAAGTCCGAATGCGATGCCATATACAATTGCAATCAAGACAGTACATGGAATCAATGCATCAGCTGTTGCGACAGTTGTAACCAAGAAAAACAAAGATACTATAAGACCTAGACATGCACCCCAAAAGAACCAGAGGCGATGAACTCCTGCCTTTTTCTGTAAAACATCACTCAAGGCGCCGAAAAGGGCTCTTGATGTACAGTTAGAAAGACTGAAAATGGAAACATGCAGGTTGCGTAAATGTTGTGCTTCGATTAATTTCATGTTTTTGGGTGAAACTGAAATTATCAACTGCCCCACATTTGCCAAATAGACGTAGCCGATTCCAAGAATAATAAGGAGAGCAGACGCAATTGAAAATCCAATAGGGTCCCTGAAAAGAGCAATGCCAGAGAGATTGCCTTGAGGATTTATCACAATTGCTTGAGGCTTTTGGCCATCGTTCTTCATCATGGACGCATTGTCTGCAGAAGCAATGACATTTTTACTCAAAAGTGGCCTTTGTTCTCCCCTAGTCTCTTCGTCAACTCTTGTAGAAGTTGAACTGAAGCTGCTAATACTTTGGGTATATTTCTGTTGATCCGAAATTCTTTCTCTTGAGTCTGTGTCAATGTCTATCTCTTCATCCATACTAATAGGCCCTAACACAAAAGAGCCTAATAGATTGACAAATGCGACAGAAAAAGCAATAAACATCAAAAAACTATATGTGCTGTCATTTTTGTCATGATTGTCAGATTCCGTTTTGAAGAACCTGTCATTGATTTGGGAATACACTAAACCACTGATACCGAGTGCGGCACTAGTGATTCCCATACTCATTCCACGATTAGACCTGAAATTATGAGCCTAGTATATTTATTTAATTACGTTCAAACCCAAATTGATATAAATACTACTTACTTGTGAGTCCAAAGCACACAAATAAGATGCTGCACCTGCTGCACCTACCAGAGCAAGATATATCGAGCATAGGATATAATTGTTAGGTAGGTGTCCTGCATAAGTTTGAGCCAACAATAGAAACCCCGCAAAAGTTGTGAATGAAGAGATCATCAAAGTTCTGCATATTTGTTTTCAAAGAACGATCCGAGAAAACAGAATTAGTGAAAAGAGAAACCATGATGTCTTTTTAAAAAGAAAAAGAAAACAACTCACTTTCTAAACAGTAAAGTTTCAATCATCCATGCGCAAAGTGGTCCCGAGAAAGATACACCGACAAAGGTTGCAGTGCTGACCATACTATTCTCGATACCGTTCCAATGAAGGCGATTTACCAATGAAGTACCGAATGTTGGGTATATGTATTGTGGACCAGACACATCAGCAACAGCAAGAGCTGTAACAAAAGACAGTATGTAAGCTCTTTCTGGTAGTTTGGCTATTAATGAGCGAAACATATAAAGAACAACAAGAGTCAAGAAGAGAAACAAAACCAACTTTTCTTATCTCTCTTTTTTAACAAGAAAATTATGTGGGGTGCTACTAAGCGCTCTTTTAATGATTAAATGGTGCTTTTTGCAACATATCATTATTGTGATTTAGTGATACAGTCGTTCTACTGCCAATTCGTGGATTTTAAAGAATTAATATGCAGTTATTTTGAAAACCAATTCACAGATAGAGCTTAGATCTTATTGATATGTTTTGTTGACCCTTTAATTGCTCTATGGCTAATAAAGAGAACTGTTTATACGGTCTTTGGTTAATGCAATTCTCATAATAATGCTTACAGAGCTTGATTATGCTGTGAAGCTGTCGAAGAGGGATTTCGCAAGCAGTCTCAATTGTTCTCTTCTCAAGTGTCCTAAGACCCTAAAACATTTTGAAGTTTGCTTTTCTTTTAATTAGGACTCATTATTGCTTAACCGGACTTAGTTCTGAAAAGTAAGGAAAAATTCAAACAAACCTTTAGCCTCTACTACGGTTTTCAGTCAGTTCGGATATCTGTTTGGATGAACATATAGATGTATTGTTCATAATGAGATAAGTCTCTAATCTGATCATGCTTATCAACAAGATATAAAGTCTCCTCCAAAAACTCGAGAATTCCCAGTTGTAGCACCTTTAGGTCTCTCATTTCTGTTACTGGCTTCAGACTGATTTATTTTTTTTGCCATCCTGAATTTCTCCATTATATATGCTTACTTTGGCAATCAAGCTGACAATTCTCAATGAAGAAATAGCTACGATGATTGTATCGATTCATATATCGGTAGTCAGTTTCAATACCATTGCTTTTCACCCTTAGTTGATCAAGATCCTACTTGACCTCATGTTGATATCATCTATAAAGACATAGTTGCTAAAAAAAAACTCCAAGTACGAATTATTCCATGTTGCCACTCAAACAAAACGCTTTTGTTAATTCTTGATACAGTAGTACTAGCTTTCCTTGTGTAGGTGTCCAAACCCCCCCCCCCAGCTGTTTTAAAGCATAGGGATTTTTTTGTTCGTCAAATAGTATCTCCGTAGCTTCAGCACCACATTCGTCATAGATGCTATCTTGACCATCTTCACTCAGAAGAGCTGACTTCAGCATTTTACAGAAAGGGGAAAAAAGATTATTACAGTACAGACGTACTCTATCTCTAGTAAATTTGTCGTTTTACGAACAGCCAAACCCAAAACAGCTCTTGCAGTTACCATAGTGTGGATTCAGGTATTTTCTGTAATGGGATATCCTAAGATTATTCAACATGGTTATAGACAAGATTTTTAAGATGAATTACTAAAAGATCTATATCAATACATGGGTATAAAGCCCGCTTTCTTATTGCCATATACTCCTGCAGGAAATCTGGAGATTCATATCGAGTCAGCAAAATAAGTCATCTTGAAGATATCGAATGGACATGAAGAATCATGGGACTTATATATCAAAGTTACCTTGTATTTGATGAATCAAAGCATTTCACAATCGTACAACCATTCTGCTTTCCGAGCAATGTTTTGTTGTCAATTAAATGATCCAAAGGATTGTACAAAAGCTTGATCCAATCGACATACATCACACATTATGATAGGCGCTGATAAGTCAAAGAAAAATTAATAAGAGCGTTGTAATCTATCTTTTTTTCTTTCAAGCAGGTTCTTATCCACATATCATGTAGATAAAGAAAAATAGTAATACTGCAAATAAAGCCAGCATTAGTAATTGCTTAATATATCCTGAATGCTTCAATACCTTCCGGCGCAGCGAGTTTATTTTTTAATCATACAGAAGAATACAAAAGATAAAAAAACAGATCAATCCCTTTTCAGCAATTTGAATAGAAAAAATGATTGATGTTTTTGATTTAAATCACTTAGAAGATATAAAAAGAAAAGCAATATTGAGCATCTATATTAGTCATAACCATTGTTTACTTATTGATGTTGGGTAAGTGTATTGATTTGTTTTGTTTATTAGATTTTAAGATATAAAAGGAAAGTGTACAAGAGAATTATAGAAATACAGCCTATTTATGCTATGGAGAATAAGAGACATTTACTTGGCAGCATTTTTGAATGCAGCAATAATCTGACTAGCATCGACAGGACTATTTAAAAATAAGAAGGTTAGAATGATATAGATACTTTGTATCAAGAAATTCACTTACTCTTGAAGGTTCTTCCATGCGCCTTCCAGTTGCTTCTTATGAATGTCTTCCTTAGATCGGTGGTCCAACTTGGCCCGGCGCTTGGGTGTAGGAACCAATTTGGCAGTAAGTTCAAAGCTCCATCTTCTGAAAAGCCATACTTTGACATAATCAAGGAGCATGAAGTAAACAAGAGAAATACCAAGGACAGCCATACCCCATCCCCAACCACATGGAGCAACTTCTTCATGTTCACCAAAAACACCATAGACGGAGAAGAACAGGGCAAGTACTTGTGTGGCAAGAATACATACAGTGAAAATCCAGTGAGGCATGTTCTTGTACCAATATCCAGGAACACGAGTAGAGAAGATAACAAAGTGAGGTGCTAAAAGTAAATACGTTAATTGAATTGAAGTTCAAAGTCAATGATATTAGCTTACCTGAAGAAATATGCAAGTACATAATTGAATGCAATTCATAAGGAGTAACATGGAATACATCACGAGCAACATAGAAGTGAGCAAAAGAGAGGGCAGAAAGGAGAACAGCCAAGATAGTAGACAAAGTAAGCAATTGACCAATTCTCCATTTGTCAGGGCGTTCAGAAATTTCAGTGTTGTCAACACTAATGACTAAAGTAGCAGCATCGTTCTAGAAGAAAACCAAGTAATTAGAAGCTTTTTTTTAGCCAACATTTTAAATAATGAACTTACCAAAACACAAATCATAATCAACAAAATGGCAGGCATGTTCCAGTTTTCAACCAAAGTAATGATAAACATGAAAAGCAAAAAGTGGATAGTTGATGTGATACGATAAAGAGCATATGAACGAAGACGTTGGAAGATAGCACGAGAGGTCTTGACACCGTCAATGATTGTAGACAAACCAGGAGCAAGCAATACAATATCAGCAGCAGATCTAGCAGCATCAGTACAACCTTCGACAGCAATACCAATATTGGCCTTCTTCAAAGCAGGAGCATCATTGACACCATCACCAGTCATACCAACCAAGTAACCCTTGTTTTGGAGTAATTCAACCACACGGTACTTATGTTCAGGAATAACCTGGGCAAAACCATCAGCACGACGACAATGTTCAGTAACTTCTTCTTCAGACTTTGTAGGATCAACCAAGTGATTAGCATCAAGAATGACACGGCCCATACCAAGACGAGCACCGACTTCTTTAGCGATAATAAGTTGATCACCAGTAATCATCTTAACATCAACACCAAGCAAGTTACAGTCACGGATTGTAGCAGCAGAATCAGGACGAGGAGGATCAAGAAGAGAAATCATACCAACAAGTTCAAACTTGCTCAAATCACCAGGCAGAGTTTTTGCAACACCCAAGGCACGAAGACCACGACGAGCCAAAGAGTTGACAGCATTTACAGCATCTGAACTTCCACCTGCAAGTCGAGTGATCACTTGAGGAGCACCTTTGGCAACACGGAAAGTCTGGTTGGTAGCCAAATCCATGATAGTAGCTTCAGTCATCTTGGTGTTAGGGTTGAAGGGTTGGAAGGCAGTAACCTTGTAGCCAGGAACATCTAAAGACTTAGGAGGTCTGTTCTTGAGAACCTCCAAGGAACCTTCAGCAGCACGACGAACAGCGAATTCAATAGGGTCATTGGCACCTTGTTCAGCAGCAAGGTAAGAGTAGAGAAGGATATCATCAGCGGTATAACCATTTGTCAACCAAGGTTCATCAAAAGTCAATTCATTCAAGGTAAGTGTACCAGTCTTGTCAGAACATAGAACAGAAACAGAAGCGAGTTCTTCGACAGCCGTCAGACGTTTCACAATCACCTGCTTTTTGGCCAATTGCTTAGCACCGAGAGCCATGGTAACAGACATGACTGTGGGAAGTCCAACAGGAATAGCAGCAACAGTAAGCACAAGACATCTTTCAAGAACAACCTTCCAGTCACCATCAGGAGTACCTCTGAAAGCAACCAATTGATAGACCAAGATAATAAGGACAAGAACGATTGTGGACCAAATCAAGACGTTACCGATCTTTGCAATGATCTTCTGGAAGTGACCTTCTTCATTGGTAATAGCAATCAAGTTAGCAGCACGTCCAATGAAAGTATTGACACCAGTTTTAGTTACAACAGCCAAGTTTTGACCCTGCTTGACGATACTTGAAGAGTAGACAGTTGAACCTTTTTTCTTAGAGACAGGAAGCGACTCACCAGTAAGTGCACTTTGATCAATTTGAAGTTCAGTTTCATTGATTTCACCGTTTACACCAAGACCAAGAAGTTTAGCATCAGCAGGAATAATGTCACCAATACGAAGAACAATAATATCACCTGGCACTAATTCCTTCACACCAATTTCAACCAACTCGCCGTTTCTCCAGCAGCGAGTTTTCAAAGCAAGTGTTTGACGAAGAGCATCCAATGCAGATTCAGCCTTAGCTTCTTCAATAAAACCGATCAATGCATTAATGAAAAGCAGAGCCAAGATGATACCAAAGTCAAGCCAATCACCTACAACAGCAGCAATGATACAAGCAATTTCAATCAAGTAAGCGATAGGGCCAGTAAAATACAATAAGAACTTGATGATGGGATTTCTTTTTCTTTCAGGTAATTCGTTAGGACCAAATTTAGCCAATCTTTCAGCTACTTCGGCAGAAGTCAAACCAGTGGATGGATCTGTATGAAGCAGCAGTTCTAATTCAGGTGAAATTTCATCTTCATGTTCAACATGTTCATGATCTTCAAACTCAAGTTCTTCTTTCTTTTCATCTGTCTTGATATCATATCGGACATCTGCCATAGGCTTCTCGTCGTCGACCGCCATTTATGTATGTTCTATAATAAAATAAAGGTATTCGCCTTTTCTTCTTTTCTCAACCACAGACAGTAAGTTTTTTTTAAGAAACAAAAAAAAAAGAGAGAAAGAGATATAAAGCAAAGAAAGAAAGAAAGTAAAGCAAAAGAATATTTATAACAGATACTGCATAGAGAAAATGTCCAGAACTTTGTTCTGGTTAACATAGCATCGTCTGATTAGTAACAATGTGTTGCAAGCCAGTGATCAAACGATGACATGAACAGAATAGTCTGCAGGGCCACTACTAAAAAATACTTTATCCGGATTAAAAGTCTAAATGATATATTAAGATTTTGAACACTTGTTTTGATGGGGAAAAAAACAAGACAATTGCGAATCTGAATAGAGTAAAACCTAAACAAACATGTAAAGACTAAACCAAACAATGCACATCTTTTCTCTGCTTTGTATCAAAAACCTGCAGAAGTTGAGTCGAATGAACAGGATACACAAAGCATCTTTTTTTTTTGCTGTTCTTCGTGCATCACATTCCATTGTATGATGCTTCTGGTCACATGTACTTATATGGTTCAGATGCTTATGCGAACATGGTTTCGCAAGAAGAAAAAAAAGCAAACCACCTTTTTGTCGTATCATCAAACCTTAAAGAACTGCATATAGTCAGTCAAAGTCAGAGTAACTTTAAGGTTACCAAGATCCAATCAAATTAAATAAGAGCTTGAATGTTTTAGGTTACTATTTCTGCTTAAGACTGGTACAAGTATGAAGAGAGCTCATTATGTATTTTTGAGTCACCAAGACTATACCTGATGCTGAAACAGCTGTTTCTTTGGTTAAGTATATCACAGAAAAAAAAGAACTTTTGGAAAAAAAAAAGGAGAAATCTACTCTTAAGGTGTGTCTTATTTTATATTAAATTCTGTATATCTCTGGTTCAAAATCAATTGTTACTCGGTTGATTTTAGCATACAGCTTGACAGTTGATATAAAGTTTAAATTCTTCGATCTGCAATAAAACTAGACTGAACATAACATACCCGCTCTAAAATCCCTGATTTATTTATTTATTTTTTCTGTGAGAACTCAGGACCGACGTAGTACAAAATCAGAAAAAGGTGAGAACTTGGACAAGAAAGAGAAGAAGAGAGCATAGAGTACATCCTGTGATCTATTTCAAACAGCATACTTGACTACATCTATAGTATGGAATAACCTTTCTCTAATCAAGTAAAGCCTAGGCGTTGCTTGAGCTCAGTAAACAAATTAAAACGTTCGATACTCTACCAAGTAAAGTTGGATCATAAAATCATGAGACAAAATGTAAAAAAAAAAGAGTGTTACGTAGTACACAATTTCCTAAGTTTGAGTTTTTCGCTTCATACTTTTGATTGTGCGTGAGATTTTATTAACAAAAAAAAAAAAGAATAGATCCAATGAAAATAAAAAAAAAAGAGTTGTTCCATTAGTTCAAACATGTAAACATACAGAATATGAGCACACAAAAGCATCAACTTCAAACAAACAAGCATGTTTTGTTTAAATTGAAGACGCTTGCATTTGTTAAAAGAACTGCTGTGTTGCTGATTTAAATTGTCCAATCAGTTCAAACAGGGCCTTTTTTTATGTGTAAAAGCCTTATTCAATCAATTGCATGACTATTCCATTTAAGAAAAACATGTCACTGGATGATCAATTCGCTCGCAGAGAAAGATATAATCTTACCTTACTCCAGTACCAAATCAGAGTGTTTCTACTGTATATAATCAATGATCTTGTGAAAGTCCAAAAGATACAAAGAAGCATCAAGGATCAAGCCTTTAATATTCTGGACATATAGCGATACATTCTGTAGAGCCACATATATAGATACTATTTTCTGTGTTGAAATAGAATTGTAAACATATACCGAATACGAGTTAAATGAGTAACCTTAGTACCAAGTCCAGCTGATTGATTCTTGATCAACCATCGCCGCCTTACGGTTGTAGCCGAACTGAGAGATCGCTGCTACTTCACAAAACTTGATCTCATCAAATTCAAAAGGCATTTTTGCTCAATGCGATGTTTGAATAGACTGACTTCAAGGTAAAAATCATCAGGCTTGATGCTAGAATACAATAATGTATGATATCTTCTTAAATGCGGCAAACAAAGGAACTGAAAACCCCCTTCGAAGTCCTGTATCACTTTTTTTAAAAAAATCAACAGTTTATTCTTGAATTTCGCAGGTTTCTCTATGGAACATCTCCAAATCCATATACAAAGTATGCTACATTTGCCACAATAGGAATTTATGTCTCTTTTGTTATTCATGTTCCAAATGTTTCTTTGTCTCAATTCATGATTAATTCGTATTCATTGGCTTGTCTTGGTAGGCAGTGATGATACCCTGTGTATGTTTTTCTTCTGTAATGTACTTATTGAGTATTCTTTTAACTTCTATTGATATGCATCCTTTAACTAGAACAATAAACAGAGAGGATTAAAGCAAAGTGTTGGTTTTTCTCTTAGGTTTTACACAGAGATTTTTAACAGTTATTTGATACAATTATGCGACTATGGAAAGTGTTATGACATGTACGAAAAGACCTCATATTAACGCGTTTTGTAACCGAACAGCTGTTTCTGTCAAATTCTTTTGTTTTCAAAACACCACTTCAAAATCAGAGCACACGATCGCTAATAGTACAGTTATGTTTTTGTTTGGGTAATAAAGCAACCAAGCAATTGGTTTTAGAGTATTTCTCATGACCAGTTTTCCTTTATGACTTCGAGGAATTCTTTATCTGCTTAATTACTTTAGTTGTACAAACCTGTCTTAACATTCAGAAAGAAGCTTGAGAAACTATGTAAATCGTCTGGCAACATATTGTTAGTATAATTCAGTTGATACAAAAGCAACAACCTTTTGCAAACATCTTACTTTGTACATGTACTAAAATAAATTTAAAGCTCTTTTGATTAAGCTATTTTCTTGGAAGATCATCATGTTGAAAGCCTCTTGTTCATTATCCTAATCAAAAAATTGCATTACTTGCGACAAACCATACTTTGATATATGAAAAGAAAGAGACATAAACATGTGCCTACTTCCAAAATACTTCAGATTCTTTCTTCAGGATGTGTAAGAAGCTTGGATGCCCTTTTTCTGCAACTGTTTGTTCTTCATTTCATGAAAAGTTTGTGCAGCATCATCGCCAAAACCATTCTATAAGAGCAATAAAGAATTTCGTTTGACTTGAAATCTCATGTACAATAGTAAAGCATAGCTAATTTGAAATGAATACATACCTGAATAGTTATCAAGCATCTATTATTACAGCGGCCTTTCCGATTCAATAGAAGGCCGTGCAATCGTTATGCAATTCTCAGTGAAAACCTTTGATAAGCATTTGTATTAGCTCTTTGCAGTATGTTCTTGAGTAAGAAGATAAAGCCCATGATGCGCCTTATTCCCTGAAAGAAGTCAAAGATAGCTTTTTTTTTTCGTAAATTGGAATTCTTTCAGGCAACAATTAGATAGTGTGTCTTTCGAGCAGTGAAATTTACCTGCCATTGTAAACTAGATAGCCATTAGAAGCTAATTGATCAATCTTACTTGGATCGCCTTCTGTTGACTTAGACTCATCTCGAAAGAAAAATGTTAAAAGAAAGAAACAATGACAAAAACTTTTTCTCGCCTTCAGTACCTTTAACAACATTTCTTATAATCGTTTCACCAGAAGCCCCTACCAACGACTAATTGAGCAGCTAAAGGCAACGCAGAGAGCTTCTTGATTTTCTAAATTAGACTGAGAAATTGTGTTTTGCATTTCTATTACTCTATCAATATTTATGTAACAAGTAAGCACATATTTTAATATATTGCTATCTTTTAATATTCTCTGACTATTAAAAGCTTCTCTTGGTTCTAACTTGTATATTTGGTGGATAGCTAGCCGGCAACACTACCATGCTTAGATACAATAATCGCTTTATTTAAGAGTGTGCATATTCTTGATAGATACCCTCTTATATTGAGCATACTCTTAATCAAACAATCTTAAATCGAGCGACTACTGTATTTAGCGATAGCTCAATCATCAGTAATCACTGCAGAAACAATCCTGATACATTAAGATACTTGTTTTCCAATTCTTTCTGGACAGTGTAGATTAATAGAGGAGACCTATAAAGCTGTCAAGCCTCAAAGACCAAAACTCAAAATAGATAATCACAGCAACATTAGTAAGCTATTAGTCAAAGAAGAAAGCTGAACCCTAATCAGTCTCATTCAAATGACCCTTTTTTTCTCTCTCTCTTTCAAGACAAAATATTAACAGTCAACAACAAGAGTCGATTGTCATTGAATTATTGAGCTAATAGAGACTAACGTTACAAACTACTCAAAGTTAGTGTAGCTTTTGACTAGTTTCTTAATGTGTGATCTTGAGAAGGATATTCGAGTCACAATGACAAGTTGTAGCCTTGTTTCAGACTCCTCAACACTCTAAATTTCAATTATGATTGGGTAGTACATCTTTCGTTCATAGGCCTACAGCTTCTCTCTTTTGGGCATTAAAGCAAATGTTTGTGTAACATAAGAGGCTGTCTCTTAGTCTCTTAAGCTTAGGAGCTTAAATTTGAAGAGCAAGATGGATAGAAGTGCATTACTACTTTCGCGATTTAGCATAAAATCTATCTCTCTCAATCTCCATTCCTTAGAATAGCCACATATCGAAAATAAATCAGATTTAATCTAGATTAATATCGAATTGTTTGTAAAGTTTATATGCAACACAGAAAATGAAGGATATGGACCTGACACTAGTAAGTGCTAATCATGCTTCAAATCGAGATAGTCAAAATGCTCGTATTGGGCTGAAAGCTTAATAAATGTTGCTTATGGCTAGGCCATTGAAATAAAGTAAGCGCATGATCATGTATACAATAGCTTTTTAAGGAAAAAAGTAAAATACTTATGTTTCTCTCTGTTTTGATTGCTTTTGTTTTGGAGCATAGCATCTGAAGAGTTAGCATTTCACTATTCCGGATTGAATATAATTATTTTAAGAACCATCATACTACTATATTGTTGACTCACCTCTTCTAATTATTTATCTTTTTGCTCGTCTATCTTCAGTAGACTTACAGATGCGCACAAATAAACAAACAAAGCAGCAAAGATGTTAATGAAATGCGATTCAGCACGTTGATGAAGCGGTGTATAGGCCTTCTTTGTATTTTGTACGACCAAGTTTTGAAATCCAGCACATCGTTTTAACAAGTCTGATCAGTATCTAGTTAAATTAACGTGTCTCTTTCTCCTCTTTTTGTTTGTTTTCAGCGTGTATCATGGTTCAAGAAAAGCCAAATGTCCTTATTCTTGGTGGCGTCGGTTTTGTTGGTAGAAACTTTGTTCATTACTTGTTAGCTAATGAGCTTGTTGGTGAGATCCGTGTTGCTGACAAGATGCTGCCTCAGACTGCCTACTTGTCTGAGACTTTTCAGAAAGACTTTAGTCGAGTTGAGTTCAAGCAAGCAAACCTAATCAATCAAGGTAACTATAGCAATTAATCCAAGGAGAGGAGAGAATATACATTTTAACTCATATCGCTGCTTTATTTTTTTTATTACATAGCATCTATTGCTGCTTGTTTTGACAGACAAGACGGAAACCAATTTGATTACGTTTTCAATTTCGCTGCCGAGACCAAATATTCCCAAGTTCCTGAGATCTATCAAGAGCGCATCTTCAACTTATCAGTCAATTGTGCAAAAGAAGCTGCTAAAAGAAAAGTAAAAGTGTTTATAGAGATGTCTACGGCCGAAGTATATGATAGCGATCAGGTAAATCAATCAATTGAAACTACGATTGCTAAGCTGTGCAAAACTCTTTTTAAGAGATGAGTCGACTTACTGGAAATTGTGATTGTTAGGGTGCCTCAACGGAAACTTCAAAGATCAGTCCTTGGACTGTCATTGGCAAACACAAATATAAGGCTGAAGAAGAACTGAAAAAGATTGAAGGGTTTGTTATTATCCTAGGAGTAAGTAATACTGAGTACTTACTTGTATGCTTATTGCAGTTTGAATTTGATCATTCTTCGTCCTGCTGTTATTTATGGCCCAGGCGCAAACTTGGGATTAAGTAAGTCAAACTCACACAGAACGTGCTTCCCATTTTTCAAAGATTAATTTGGTTTTTAGCACCCCGCTTAATTATCGGCAGAATATACAAATATTTAAACGAGGAAATGAAGTTACTATGGTCTAAAGATCTGAAGCTAAGCACTGTTCATGCGCATGATGTTTCCAGAGCCTGCTGGCACTTGGCTCAATGGTATAATAACAACAACATAAGCGCCTCAGGAAAGGTACCTATCTTCAATTTGGCAGACAAACAAAACACTGGTAAGTTATCAGAAGAGAAAAAAAAAGGAGCAAAAGAATTTACCCCCCTTTTTTTAAAAAAAAATGAAGATCAAGAGACAATCAATAAGCAACTCCAATCCATTTTCAACATTAAAACAGGTTATCACGGCACTGTTGTCTCCACTTTTGCCAAGGTAATTAAGTTTTGTACAAAGTTAGTTTATAATGTAACAAAGGTTAAAATTTTACGGATATAGCTAAACAAGGATGCTGTGATTGATGCTGTCAACGAGAAGCATTTAGCACCATGGGCAGAGTTGGTTCATAAGAGCGGGATATCTGTCACGCCATTATCACCCTACCTTGACGAGGAATTACTCTACAATAACGCTCTCTCAGTAGACGGCTCAAAAATCGAAAGCGAGACAGGCTTTTCATATGAAGTTCCTCTTCTTACTAAAGAGAAACTGATTGAAATTATTGACGAATACAAGGCTTTGAACGTCTGGCCTAGAGATGATGTCAATTGATTTTGAAATAATAAAAGACTTTTTAAAAAGACTGCTACATAGTAATTGCTCAGAAACAAAAACCCTCAAAATGATTTGAAAATAGCTTATAGATTCGACCAAGTGTCTGGCTTTAAGGATCTATTACAACACCTTAAGACTGGAGTAGCACATGAAAATCTGAGGGGCTCCAATCCTATATATTGTTTGTTTAAGTTTCCTCGTTAACGCCATATGTTGGTATGCATGCATAAAGCGACAAGCCATTGTTTATTTTAGCTCAAACAACCTTGATTTGTAGAGCCAAAGCGAATATGGCGGATGCTTCTCTGGAGTAACTCGTCATTCAATACCAATCAACTGATTGTGCCATGTTAGTTCAAGGAGATGTGTTGCTTTTGTATATCCCTATGTGATCCTGATTTGCTGTCGGCTTGTCTACCTATTAAGGATATGCAACTCTAATCAATATGCTTTTTACATGCCAACAGTGAAGCATATCATGTCGGCGATCCTCTCTTTGCTTTTCTTTTTCAGATCAGCCTTTCTTCCTATCTCAGTATTACTATGATTTCTAATTAAGTACATTATCATTAGGAGCACCTTTCGATTGGTTTAAATTCTCTTTCAAGTCTCGGAGTTGTTCCAAAATTGGAGTGCAAAGCTATCTCGGCTCACCGTGCACTCATATTATCATTTAACTGAAGAGTTCGTTTGTCAAACCGATAGCTTAACATGTAATATAGGCATATTCGAAACTACATGTTACTTTTTTTCTTTGCTCTTTAAACTATAGTACTATAGGCACTATACAAAAGTTCTCTTTCTTTATGTAATGGAATAATATAATACAAATGCAAATGATAATGCTATTAGAATGCTTAAGGGGAAATGCGGGGCTGTAACGCAACTGCTTTGTTGTTGCTCTGTACATGGTCCATTGCCACTGCCAAACCAGTCAGGACCTTAAGGACATAGTCCAAGTCAATTCTGTGACTTTCTGACGGATGTGTATATTTTTGTAAATCTATCATTCCAAATAAAATATCAGGAAACGGGAGACTATTATGTGATAAGAGAGATTACCTTTCAGTAATAAGCAATACCGCGGTATTCTTTGTATAGGAGCAATTAGGTAATCTGACATGCCTAAGCGATTTGTGTCTTTTCGTGAAAGATTTTCCTGTAAGTCAAGAAGGAGCAGTAAATCAATAAACTAGTTCAATATCGACAGTCCAGGCGAATCTTACTTGGTTAATCTTCATAAAAAGGACGTTACTACATGCTCGTCTTATCAGTTTCATGTTCGATTTGTAATGCATAGAATATTTTAAAAACACGACAAGGCTGGCTTCAACAGATCGAAAGACTAGACCGACATTGCTTGTTGACTTGAATTGATCTAAAAGTTTGTCTGACAGTTCTATCAACTCTGGAAGATGACTGAATAGTAGTGGTATATCAGTTGCTTTCACCAATGAATATTTTGCCTGGGAAGCATCAATCATTGGTTTCATATATCGCTATATAGTTCAAAGCACAATTTATCAACTTGATGACCCTTTGGGGATTTTTTTTACTTGACTTACATCTTGTATTAACTTTAACAATTGATTGTAAGATCTTTCTGTCTCCGATAATTCATTTAAGATAAATTTAATCATAGCCAGGTTTTTTGGTGAAGATTGTCGCACAAACCGTTGCTGTTCCAAGATATCTTCTTTCTAAGTTTTTTTTGTTTTAGTTAAGAGAATTTCCTAAAAGAAAAAAATGCACAGCTTGTCGATACGTACAATTAATGCAGGATGCGCGATAATTCTATATAATTCTTGATAATGGCTATCTTCCTCAATTGCATCTGTAGTTGTGTCACTGTTTGGTTCAGATAACAGCTGAGAAACAGTATTCCGCCACACGCCAATGGCTCGGCTTTCTTTTGATCTAAGTGAATCAAAACCAAGCACAGTGCGTGCTCTTGCGACACTTGACAATCGCTTTTCTTTATTGTATAGAGGCGTAGACCAATAATGCTCTTTAGTTGAAGACTGTGAAGAAGTGGTAGAGCAAGCGAAAGTGATATCTGACTGGAGGCCAGTCTCATTTGTCTGCAAGCATATGTTGTTTTCTTCTTCTTCTGGCAATCGATTATCCAGATAACCATTTCTTATTGTTTTCAATGAAGATGAGCGAGACGAGCTGTTGGAGTATGTTCCTTTTTCAGAAGAAGCACAGCTATGTGATCGTCCTTGTTGTCGGTCAAAGTCCATCCCTAAGCTCAACCTTTTGAACTGCCGCTGCTT